>JAWNLW010000574.1:270000-870000 GCA_035042075.1 Drosophila macrospina | reverse complement strand
CATGGTGGACTCCAGTTCCAACTTTTAGACACTGTGACCATTGCATGACAGCGTCGCATGTGTGTGTGTGTGTGTGTGTGCGTGTAAACACGCCAAGGTGTGTGTGAGTGTGTGTGTGTGTTGGCAAACGCCGGCAATGGAATGAATGGCGGCTTTGTATACTGAATTCTTGTTGTTTCGCTGTACTTGTTTTTGTTGTCGTTCTTTTTTCTCTTTTCTCTTTTCTGGTTTTTAGACTATGAACTAAAAGTTCACAGTCTATTAGGTTTGACGAAGGCGAAATGTGCGTAACAGGCAGAAGGAGGCGTGGCAGACCCTATAAAGTATATATATTCTTGATCAGCATCAACAGCCGAGACGATATAGCCATGTCCGTCTGACCGTCTGTCCGTCTGTCCGTCTGTCCGTCTGTATGAACACCTAGATCTCAGAGACTATAAGAGCTAGAGTAACCAAATTTGGTGACAACACGTGTATTGTTTGCAGGCAGATTCAAGTTTGTTTTAGATTTTTGCCACGCCCCCTTCCGCCCCCGCAAATCGAAAAAAACGTATAACTGAAGCTACCGACTTTAGATTTAATTCAGATTTGGCACATATGGAGAATGTCCTTTTCGGGACGTTTTCTGAAAATTTCAGCACGATCGGATCATAAACATAGAAGATATTAAGGAATGAATGATCTCCATGTTCATGGCGCCTCTGCGGCCAAAATTGCCGCACAGGCGCGAGTTCGAATCCCACTGCTGACAATTCCAAATTACATTTTTTAATAATTATAAATTAATTACTCTTATTTTATATATACATATATTATTAATTTTGCCTTATTTGTCAGAAAATGTTAAGAATTTAAAGAAAGCAATAACCAAATTTCGTTAGAAATTCGTATACATATATGTATGTATATATATGAGAAATGCAAAAACTCGTGCTGTATATGTATTGACGTTGTCGACTGCGCAGTATGTAAGGCGGTGGCTCAAGCTATAGGACGTACGATTTGCGTGTGAGAGGTCTGCTGTTCGAATCTCGATGCATCCCAAACAAAATTTTTATGTTTTTAAAATTTTATAAAAGCAATATATATGCACAAGACGCGTTTTTAACCACCAATTGATTTGTCAGCATAGTTTTCATAAGCATCTCAGTAAATACAGACGCGCGCTGTACAGTTACAGTTATACGTGTATACACAGCAACGCGCAAAAAAGGAACGGTTGTTTGTTTTCCCTTTCGCTCTTGCGCGCTCACTCACTATTGCTGCTCTCTTCCAAGAACGAACGATAATGAGTTGAACATTGCTTAAGCTTATTTGGCTTTAAATTAGTTTTATATTTGCTTTATTTTTTTTGCTTTCCCCGATTAGTTCATAGTCTACCACAGACGTTGTACGACTGTAGCTGCTGACTTGTTTTCTTGTTTGCTTGTAATTCATGCCAAAGCCGGCAACAATGACGATGACGACGTCCACGGCCCAGAGCAATTATTGTATCGCTTGCACAGCAATAGCGTACAGCAGTAACGTGCCCTTCTTGTCCATTCCACCCCTTATCCCTTCCTGTCCAGCTGAACCAACCCGCTGAAGTAGACGCTACGGCATTACTCTTATTGGCCAAGAGGACCAGGATAGCATGAGTACAAGTATATAGCGTGGAAACATACTGCGAGTATATGAAATATGTTATTCTTATTTTTATGCCTACTTCAAATTGAGTTTCTGGCATGGAAAGCCAATTAAATTATAAATAAAACTTGTTTATACAATGGTTATAATTTCATTTTATGATCTATTTTATCTGTTATACATTTGAAAGGCAGTGTAAATTCAATACAAAAGTATATTATTTATATTCTATTCTATTTCATATTTCATTTACTAAGCCTGCAAAATGTTAATTTGATTTTCTTTTACTTTTATTCATTTTGTTGTTAATTCTGATTGAACAAATCCATTAAATACTCTTTTATTCTCTGCAATGGTTATGAATCTATTGTCCTTATTTAATTTTCATAACAAATTCGTTTTATTTTCCTTTTCAAAATTTGGTTTCAATTTCTGCCTTCCTCATATCAAAAACCTTTAAACATTGCCAATCCACCACAATATTTCTGTTAATACAGTTGTCAGCATCTTCCAAGTAAATACATAATTCTAATCCCTTTAAGTACATTGCAGTAAACCTTAGGTGTTCACTTCAGCCATGTCCTTGGCCACAATTAGACTGTTCTTAACTGAGGCTAATAGTTCGTAAATAGTTGGTCAATATTTACATTTGGCATGTGCGGTCTGTGGGTTCTTATGGGTCGCATTATGAAAATGTTTATCTTCAAATTGCTTACACAGAGATGTAACATTGTCTATTGAAGTGTCGCTGTGTCGTCCGACTCTAGACAACGAAACGCAGCGTTGAGGCAGACGTCAGTTTGAGGGCTTTTGTGAAAACGTTTTCATTACAATGAAAATGGTGCGTAGCCACCGCCGCAGTGGCCGCCGTTGCTGCTGCCGATCGGACAAATGTGTCAGAGCTGAAACGTCATGATTAATGATGGTGGCAAGCATGTGGGCCCGAAGGCCAAGCCACAACCACATCCCCAGTCCATAGTCCATAGTCAGTCAGTCAGGGCCCTGGCCCTGGCACTGGCTGCATTCAGATGCCGAGACGGAGACATAGACTGGGTCTGGGGTTGGGACTGAGACTGAGACAGCCTGGGGGTAGGGCAGTGCGACCTGGCAACTGGGCCATGGGAAGGGACACAGGAATGGCACTGGGAATGTAGTTGGGAATGGGACTAGAGCTGCTCGCACCACTTGCCACAGCCGCTTGCCACTGGCCACATCAAGGTAAATTAGACAACAACACAAAAACACGACGCACAAAATGTAAACACAAACTGAAACACTTGGCAGAGCATTAGGCGAAATTAGAAATTAATCCTTGGCACCACTTGGCACCACTGTGGTACTGTCTATTGTTGTGCCTTGACCATGGCAACGACTGCACAAAGAGCGACAACATGGCGTAGATGTTAACCGAAACAAAGGTAGAGATATAGCCCAAAGAGAGGGTATGAATTGGGTAAATTGGGAGTGGCCAGCATATGTTTTTGTTAGTTACAAGAATATGGGAATAATGTTGATAGTTAAATATATTTAGATATGTTAGAAATTATTAAGGAGACAAGTGATTTGATGACAGACTTATCTGTCATAATTAAATTGTTTTCCCTCATTTGTCTATCTTATCTTTGCAATTATCTATATACAAATGATCAAGTAATTTATGTAAATTTATGTTATTATCTTGACAGTAATCTATAAAAATACTTTAAAATTAATCATGTTCATTAAAGATAGTAAACAAATTAAGTCTACATTTCTATAAATAAGTTTCAAAAAGTTGAATAACTAACTTTACTTGCATATTGGAGGAACCTTGTAAAATGAGCAAATTAAATTTATATACCGCTAAATATTACTTTTTATATAATGCACGGTCTTTAATAGAAAACGAAAAAGAAACTTTAGTGATTCAATATACATACCTAATTCGTACCTTATACAGTACAGTTTGCTTCCTTTTCTTCAAATCGAAATACTAACAAGATATTGAGACATGTGCACTTCAATTTACAACGGCATCGCTGCGGAATCGAATGAAATGAAAGCAAAGATTTACCATCTTGTTGTAATTAAGCACCTGTGGTAAAGTTGTAAAGCGTAGTTCCCTTCCAATTATATACGCATTTTAATATGTAGAATGTTAAATCATTTATTTATCTAACGCAAACTGATAACCTAAACTCCAGACAGTGGCAGCTGTAGCTGTAACAGTTCTGTCTGTCAATTCCATCAATTCCATTGATATTACGAGTACAGAAAAAACAAAAGGAAAAAAATTGTTTTGGGTTGTGGATGTTGCAGCAGAAAGATGCGCATTGCCTTAATTGAAACCGTTTAAATTGCAATTAATCACTCGGCCAGAGTCGAGTTGCACAGTTGTTGCCGAGTGGCGCAACGAATTCCCACGAGCGGAGGGGGAGGTGCCACATTGACTTTGAATACTGTAGCTGTAGCTTTAGCTGAGGCTGTAGCTGAAGCTGTGGCTTCTGCATTCAACTGCACAGCTCCAATGCCAAACGGGGAATGGAAAGCCTCCTCCCAGGGCTTGGCAATACTGTCACCACAGTGACTAATTTTATCCTTTGGCTGCTTTTGTTTTAATTCCAAACAAATGAAGCAACTCCTGCTTGGCAGCATCGTGGTTAGGTACACGGTAACTGTTTAATCGCTTTCGACATGCGGATTTAAGTTTTTTGTGCGGCATGGAAAGGTAGAGGGAAAGCCGGGCGCGGAGTGGGAGCTGTGATAAGTGAAAATATGGAGGACGTCCCAACCCTCCAGACTGTTGGGCGGATGAGGATATTGCCAAGAACCCACCGTCCCATCGTCCCACCGTCCCATCGTGCCACCATCCAACGCCCAACAATCCAACCACCCGATAACACACCATTCAAAAATGCAAAACCCAAACCCAGGAATCGCTCCACCGGACGGACGCACGCACAGGATGCGAAGTGCGGATGCTGCGATGTGGACTGAGGGATGAGACGAGCTCTGGCTTTGGACAGGGACAAGGACAAGGGCAGGGACAGGGACAGGGCAGGAACAGGGATTGAGACTGGGATTCAGATTGAGCCTATGCCCATGGCTTTCTTTTCTTGCGTACTCGTCGTGCACTTCGTTTTTTAAGTGGAAATAAATTAAAAATGGGTGGCATCTCTGGAGGTGGAAGCCAGCGGAGATTGGGGGCGTCTACAACACGCGTCGCAGGCAGCGGCAACAGCAACAGCAACGTCAACGGCGGCTTTGGTGGCGTTAGCTGAAGGTAAAAGTTTTGGATAAAACAGTTGAACTTCAAAATGTGAATTTGATTAGGATATTTGCATAAAATTCTGTTTCTGCGCCAGGCACTCACCATGGCCAGAAGAATACGGCCATAAAATACGGCAAGCGGAGTCGGAACGTATGTTTTCTTGCCGGAAGCGGAAGTATATAAGTCAACCTAGATTTGGTACTGCTGGTTATCCTGATACAAGGACAAATGGCCTTTCAGCCAGTATTTTATATGCAAAGTTGTCGAAAGAAAGAACTTTAAGAATTTCAAGTGACAAAAATTGCAGTAAACTAGGCTAAATCAAGGTGAAATAGTAAGTTTAACATGATATTGTAATCCCATTTGTACATTATTAGAAAAAACAACGAGAAATAATACTATTTGATTAAATTCTCATTAAATTGGGCCTTTCTATTCGATATGCTTAATGGAAAATGTGTTTTCATTAGTCTACAGTTTCTACAATTAAAGAGGTGAGATATATTAAGGCATAGCTTAACAATTAACAATTAATTAACTTTCGTATTCACAATAACAATTCAATATTCACAACTTATTCACAAAATCGACAATTCAAAAAGCTTTTATGCATATAAAGATACTTTTATATCTGACTGATAATGCATTGTTTTATCAAAAGAACAGTAGTTCCCTCAGCTGAAACAACATTAATGATATATGGGCTGTACATGAGTTCTGAGCTTAAACTATGGGACATTTAGCATATGTCGCCACCTGTGTGTAATGTACGATACACATGCACTTGACATGGCTGCCCAAGGAGCAATCCCGTCGAATCCGAAGCCAAACCCAAGCCCAAACCCAAAGCCCAAAACCCAAAACAGCACACAGCATGTGTGGGTGTGTGCTGTCAGTTAAGGGAGGGGTCACTGGCAGGGGATAAGCATGGGGAAGGGGCTCGGAAAATGCAAAACTTTTGCGAGGAACGTCGCGTCGTGTCGCTGAGGAGTTGCTTAGGCAAATCGTATGTGAAACATTTGGCAGGCAGCGATTTATTTAATGTCTTTGAATGGGGAGGCGGGTATGGGTATGGGTATGGGTATGGGGAGGAGGTGGCTGGGGGCATGGGACAGAGTAAAGCTGCATGTTCGAGTGATTTAAATGATTTATGTCTCAAGACGTACACTGCAGGGTTAATATTGGCCAGCAAGAACACCACCAACTACCAACTAGCAACTACCGCAGCCTGTTTCGGGGACAAATTTACGCACTGAATACTCATACATATAATATATGTATGTATATTTATGAATATGCATATGATGAATATGAGTATATATTCATGTTGCATGTAAGTTTCGACTCGTCCTGTTGTCATAACTCAAATTTAAAGGCGGCGCCTTGGGCAAATTGGAGGCTCCATCTTCAGACACAGCTGCAGTTTTAACGCATGCGAAATTCAATTATCGGTCCGTGTGCGTATCTTGACGTTGCTTCTCGTCGATGGTGCATGCAACACGCATACGCCATGTTGTTTGCGGTCGCTAATTAATTTGCATTTGCGCCAACGAGGCAAAAAGAGACAAGCAGGCACTGAAACTTGTTGATTACCAAACTCACAGGTACAGTCGAACTACTCTATGACGGGAAGCACTATAAAGAATTTGCTATTAGTTACAATTTGTTGCAGATACATTTAAATTCGTTAGCTTGCGTTTTTCAATTAGTCATTCAGTTCGATTTAATGAAGTTCAACTGTAGAATATTCGCTCATTTGACTCAATATGGGGCTTTAGCTTGTCAATTAGCCAATTTGTGTTCATCAGCTTCAAAGTAACCCGGCAACTTTATCGACTTGAAATTTATCACATTTTTAAATAGTTTCTGTCCGCGCCTTGGATAGAACCTGCATGTGTAATAGATCACGTTGATAGCTATATTGATGGTATATTCCACAACACAACAAGTGCTTGCTCCAGACAGGTTTTATGACTGACTCATAAATAAATTGAATTGCACTGGGGAATGGCGATTTGTCGAGGTATTAAGCCACTATCAAGAGCATTCAATTATGCATACAAAATATGCGGATGTCATTTGTGTTGTCCAGTGTATATTATCTCTAATGATGTCATTACTAAAACAACTATTAATTGAAAGTTGTATGCTTATAGAACTTGATTAAAATCTATTGCTCAGTTGTTTCTGATTAGCATCACTTCCACGCAAGATAGTTGCATTAAGTATGATTTAAAAATGCTATAATACAGATTATATGTAGAATTTATGCAGTTTTCTGTTACATTTTCAATATCTATATAACTGCAAGTTATTGATATTTGATAAAGCTATAAGATTGATATGACTTCCATCTACGTAACAAACAGATATAAGCATTTTACCATATAAGCTTATTAAACTTTTGCCTAGTTTTTATGATAATGATGTTAATCAAGATTTTATATAATTTATAGCAGTTATGCTGCAAAGACATAAAGATATCCAAAAGATTTCTAAGAAATAATATAGAAGATCTACACGTAATAATATTTTTAATCTATAATTTAATACTTAATATTATTATTTTCATATTTCTGCAGATTTCATTACTTAATTTGGCTTCCGTGCAGATTGAAACCTTTGAAAACGTATTCTAATTTATGTAATTTAGTTTATATTTCGTATTTTTTCACTCTACTCATATATACGACTGTTTTTCATCTAATTAGAAGTTGTGAATTCTTAAGACGCAAAGGGGGCGCTGCCCACAGTCGTCGCTGTCGTCGTCTGCAGACTTTTCGCGTTTTCCTTTGGCGCAACGGAAGTGACTTTTGTTTTTTTCTTTTTTCTTCATACAGCATGAATATTATGCCGCCGGTGTTGTTGTTCTTAATGTTGTTGTTGTTATTATTGTGGTTGTTGTTGTGGTGTTTGCGGTGTTGTTGTTCGTTCGTTTTTAAAATAAGCAAAACTTACGGGCGATAAAAATGCCGCTTCAAGTAAAGGAGACAACAACAACAACAACAGCGACAACAGCAACAGCGAAACTGATGTCGTATAAGAAATGACGAAACCGAGAACAGGGAAAAATTGCAAGAAGCTGAAGAAACCGAACGAGAAAGAAGAGAAAAAAGAAACTTCAGCTTGGCGTGTAAACGGTTTTTTTCGTTCTCTTTCCCTCTCTCGCTAACTTGCTATCTCCCTCTCTCTCTCTGTTCTCGGTGAACTTTCTGATGTGGACAGCCGGCGTCACCGGCTGGGTGGCCATCTATAGCTATTCCTCTCTACCACCCTTCGCTCCCGCTTCTCTCACCTACCCCCTGACCAGCACCAGCTCGAGTGACGTTGCGTCTCTTGCTGTGGCTGAGGGCGATTCAGTTGCGAGACAAATGGAAATGAAGCGTTTATGCTGCTTTATTGCCGCGATAAGAAAAAATGAGGCATTATTTCGTTGTTTCAAGCAAAGTTTCCCCCTGCCCGCTGCCCCTGCTCCCTGAAGCTGTGCCTCTTACTCATTCTTCCTATTCACTACCGACTTGCCAGTCGTAAATACATGTACACTCTTATTTATATGTATTTCTATACATATTTTCATTTCTGCTCGGGGCACGGAAGTGCTGTGATGCCAACTGGACACAGGTTGAGCTTTTCCTTCGCTCCGCGTCTTCATTCGTGGAATGCGGCAATTTCCTCGGCAGTCTCCGGACTTGGAAATATTTGCACAGGGCTCTCCTTTGCACTTTGAACGTGGCCATGAGCTGGCGATTTTCTTATCCCCGCTGGATATCGTAAGTCCTGTGGCTGCACCAAAATGATTGTGGCATTTCATTTCCAACTTTCAAGCCGCATGAATTACTTGCGTTTTAACAACTTATTTAATCGCAATCAAATCGAGCAGAAAAATAAATTTCATATCTTCAAGCAATGGCAATGACTTTGAGTCCACCAACTGACCATTTGGCAAGTAATGCAGGACAAACAATGTAAACAACTTTAGTTATTTTTGTTGAGAGACAGAAAGGGAAATTAAAAGAATGTAAATTATATTTTTCGCCAAAGGAAGTGAACAGAAAATAATGCAAATTTAAGAATATTATAGCAATAAAATGTATTCGAGTATTTATATTTATGAAAACCACTTAACACATCAAAATTAATAGAAGTGTTTCAGAATTAATATATATTAAGAGAAAAAACTGAAATATTTCAGCCTGATTATATATACATATATAATTAAGATATAAAATAATCTTTAGCGGGTTCGCTATCCTAATTTACTCTCATTGATTAGATTAGTCTTATTAAATTTCTCTATATACAACTTTATATATATTTATGTTCTTTTTAACAGCAAGAAATTCTTTTACAATAAGGCTAATAATTTTGAAGTAGAGACCATTAATTTCATGCAGTGAAGTAGTCAAGAAGTCGGCACAATTCTAATTAGAGGCCTATACATTGTAATTGACTACTGTCTGACTCTCTGTCTGTTTTGTGAAGCATCTCCTTCGCTCATCTATCATCAACTACTATATAAACAGTAGCCGATGCGATCAAACAACTCGAAATTCGCTTCTATTCGCTTCAATCGAACACAAAGCAAAGAACACATGAAATGAACACAAATATATACACATGTATGTTTGAGTTGAGGTATGTGGAGAATAGTGTGAAGCCAATGCGATCAAGAGACGTCCATTGCCAACGCCAAAATTCAAAATTCAAAAGCCAAAGCCAAAGCCGCATCATCAATTATGCTCAACATTGCTCAATGGCAAACCGACAACAACAACAGTAACAACAACAGAAACAACAACGGTAACAACAAGAGTAACAACAACAGCGACAACAACAACACAAAGCTGTCAGCGCACGTTGATCTGTCAAATGCGGCAACCGAAACTGAAACCGTAGCCAAAAGAAATGCGGCAGCCGCATCCGTAGCACTGCGGCAATGTGGCATTGTGGCACCCGCTAAAGTCTCCACTTGGCGACGCTACGCTTTTGTTGCATTTCAAACAAAATATTGATTAATCATGACGGTCCGCCATTGCTGTCGTTGTTTGTTGTTGCTTGTTGCCTGCCGCTGTTGTCATTCATTCAGTCATTCATTCATTCACTCATTCAAGCCGTACTTACTTCGGTCCACTTCGCAGAGTGCCGTCCAAGACTTGAAACGATCTTAAGCTGATTTTTGGCCTTCAGCTGTGAGTCTTTGTTTTCGCTTGGAGTAACTGCCATACACAATATGCGATGATAATATTTCATGGCTCTGGTCTCTTTTCTATGATCCGGCGGCACTGTTTGTCCCCTGATCGCCATTGTTGTCCATATCCCCTCTTCCATTGCAAAAATAAAGCTTTCCATTGAATTATGCTACGCTTAAACGCATTGCTGGGTAAGTGAAGCTCCATTGAGGTGTGGTGTGGTGTGGTGAAGATGAAGGACATTTCATAGTAAAGACTTCTTCATACTTCGACAAGTTATAAGTACATTTGTTGTAATCGCATTGGCGGCCAGCGTGCAGAACTGTTGTAATTGTTGTAATTTACGCCATATTTGGAATTGAAATTGATATTGGTATTCAATGAAAACTTTTAAATTGGCATTAATATCGCATTGACGTTATGGGGATTTAATTTTCCATTTTTAATTCGCTTGCAATCTGGCAAACATGCTAAGCATAAAGCATAATCCAGTTCCACCCCACAAAAATACAACAACAAAAATAAAGGGAAATGTAAATTTTGCCTTCATTTTATTTTTTTCTTATTTCACTTTTTACTCATGAGAGCGCTGGAAAAAGTTTCCCTCGCTGATTTTGATTGACAGCTCTTAGCAGCATCCCTGATGGATTTCATATTTGAGCCATGGCTGAGGCACTGCGACAGGCCAAAATGACAGACCGGAGACGCGAGCTGGTGACTGTGGACCAGGGGCTTAGGCGCTGCATAAAAGTTTACCAACAGCTTTCATATTTCCCTGACAGACGAGACGTTTCTTTTTTTCTTTCTCTCTATTTTTTTTCGTTATTGCTGCCGCGTTTGTTGTTGTTGTTAGACACATGCGCATCTGTATATAAAATATTTGAAAATATTATATACAAAATACATATAAAGCAATACATAGTTGTGGCGGCCATGTTAAAAGTTTTTCAATTTGAGCCGCTTTAAAGTATTCAACTTGATTCAATGACGATTCGGCATGAGTAAGTGTGTCTCATAGCATTAATGTATGTGTATGTGTGTGTGTGTGTGTGTGATTGTCCAAAAAGTCAATTTCACAACATTTTTTTCATTTTTTCTTTTTACAAAACATAAAAGAAATCAAAAATGTGACCATATTTAAACTCGTTGCGGATTTATTGCTCAGTGTTTTTGGTACACATAAGCTGCCTAATGGCTTTTTGATATTTGCGCCAATAATTTGAAAACTTTTCTAAAATAAATATATTTAAAATATTTGTATAACATTTTTGTAAGCAAGATTTGAATACATAAATTGTACTACTTATTTAGTTAAATATTAAAAGCGTTTAAAACATATGGTAGTTTGTATCTTAAAGTTTTGCTTTGCGAGGTTCTCATTCTTGCTAACGTCTTAAATATTAATGAAGAACTTAAGCTATAACCTCGAATCATTGGAAATTTATAGAGCACAATGTTGAAGATGTCAGGAATTGCAGACTGAAACTTATAGAAAACAATTATGGTATTTTATAAGTTTATGAATTCAAATTGATTCTATGATTAAACGAAGTCTAGTCGCTTTTCCCTTTGATTATGCAATTTGAACAATGACATTTTGGAAAACTGAACATTAATCAACAATTTTCACACCTACCCCTCACTGCAATACAGCAACAAAAACAACTACAAGGAGAAGGAGGTGCCTGTCACCTAAATCCACAGAGCGCAGTTGAAACGAACTGCACACAGTTTTGTTATCATTGCTGTTGTTATTACTATTGTTATTGTTGTGTGTTAGTGTTGTGACTGCTCTGTAAATGTTCTGTTTGTTGACATTTGCTGGTCATGAAAAGTCATTAAATATATTTCTCTAATTTATCTTTGAAACTGGCAGCTTGGTAAAAGCATTCAAGTAGAACTTCGAATAGAAATTTCTTCCCTCTGGAATGGTGTAAGAATGAAATAAGGATACTCTCCTGCTCCTTCTTGTTCTTCTTCTTTTCTTTCTCGCTGTCTCTCTTTCTCTGCCTGTCTCTCTGTCAACCCTTTCTAAGGGTGCTAATTAAAACTAATCCAGAGCAAATGCTTAGCCGAATGAAATGTTGTACACTTTTCGCATAAATGTCAATCAAGCCCACAATTAAATGATTGAATACAGTCAGCTAGTGCTTTGTCTCGAAGCATTAAAGATCCTTGGCAGCTAATCAGTAAGCACTCAAATGGTCGAGACACTTTATGGGGTTCCCTGACCATACAGCAATGCAACAAGCTTTAAGCCAAGTTGGTATTACTCGATACGAGCGTTTGTAGCTCCAGTTTAAAGTGCCGCATTTTGTTTTTTGTCGATGTTGTAGTCGCATATCAAATAGATACAGATACAAAATATTTTCATGAGAAATTGACTTTTTCTACGGTTACATCGTCGTCGTCATCGTCGTCGTCGTCGTGTTCGTCTTCGTCGTCATCGCCTTCTTTTCCGTCTACGTCTACGTCTCGGTCGTTGTCTTCCTTGGCTGGAATGATTAATGATGCAGCTCTGCGCATTCGTACATTTGTCGGCCCACACCAGTGCTCCATCTCCATCTGTATCTGTATCTGTGTCTGTGTCTATCTTTTTTTGTTGTGAGTTGAGCATTTTAACTGCATTGAAACGCAGTGCATCGCAACGCTTAGCCGAGTCGCTGAAGCTGAAACTCAAGCCGAGAAGCCGACCATGTAAGCTGCAACATCCGTCCTTGCCACTGCCTGCCATTGTTGCCACATTTCGACTGTCTTTTTTGATTGAATTTGTCATGGCACTTGCTGTGCCCAGTCCCCTTTTAGACACCCCTTTCAGTTTCCACCCATCGTAAGTACTTTTAACGTAGCCTTTAAAGTTTTGCCAGCTCGTGGGCAACCGCAAACGCAGCCATAATTCAAGCCGCACTTCGTTTATGCCACATCTTGCCACCTTTTTGAAGCTAGACCAAAAATGTACAAGATAAATTGAGGTCATTTTTTGCCAGTGTCCACCTTTGGGCATCTCTTGTTTGTTCTTGGTCTGGCGTTCAAAGGTCCTGCCACAAATTGTGTCCACCTTGTTGACCGCTGTCCCATTCGTGTGTCCACAAATGCCCTTAATGTCCTTATCCTTATGGACTAACACATGTAAGTGGTTAAGCACCAAACGCACCCAACATACTTACATTTGTATGCATAGTTCAGGACATAGGCAAATGACAAAAGGGATGGGCAATTCTTTGGTGTGAGAACTGAGAATGATTTAAATGAGACAAGTATACTGCAAACAATTTATATAAGCGCTTCATTTAGTGTGCATAAGCAATTCAACTAACTTATTATTTAATTTATTTGTACTTTTTATTATTTTCATATTGTTTTTAAAATTTATTGTTGGTATCCCCAATCAATGTGCATAAACTAAATAACGCACAAATCTTTATGCACAAATATTCATAATATTATAAAAAAGAGAACGTTTAAAAGGGAAATATTATATTCCCTTAATATTTATATACTAAATACATATTATTTAGCTTAGAAACTAACTCCCATTTTGTGCAGTGTAGTGCTTTTTTATATTTTGGAGAAACTTACAAGTAGTTGTTGGGTTCAGTTTGGAATGGGTAAACATTTGCAATTGTTGCAAAATTTACGCTTATTTTAATTTGAGAAATTCAGCCAGAGAGCAGTGGCAGCAGGGGACAGGGGCAGGGGATGCAAGAGCAGCAGATGCGTTAAGTGTGGCCGTAGCTAGCAAATATTTTTTGTGTTTGCCTAACCAAAAATACAGACATAAATTTGCACATAGTTGAGTGCAATATGCGGCAAGCGGAGCTAAGGGGGGAGCAGTGCAGAGAGTGCAGCCAGAAAAAGGTCAGACTGGAGACTGGGACTGGACCCGAGAGCCACGAGTGTGTTTAAGTGTTAACATGTAAATTATGCTGTTGGCGCTGTTAATAAGTGTATTCTCAAGAGCTGTAAATCATATGGAGAGCACTTCCTGGCCAGGCACCACGGCAACTGAACAACTGAACGAGTGGACAACTGGATAGCTATATAGCTGGACAGCTGGTAAATTCTTCAATAATTTAATAAGCCAGTTGCAAATCTTCATTTTGACAATTGCCTGGTCATAAAGTTCGAGTATCCTTTCGTAGTTTGCTGATAAGTTTCGTTACGTTTTGACTTTTCCGGCATTTCATCCATGTTGATGACATTTCCAATGTGAAACCCTCTCCCCCTCTATCAGACCCTCCTTCTCAACTGCAGCAATGACTAACAAAATTCATTTTGTAATTTTCAGCCACCTTGCAATGTGAACCTCCTGCCAGCTGTCGTCCTCTTGCTGTGGATTTCATTTTGACCAGGCTGCAGAAATTGCACTCCACTTTGCTTTGAATCTTGCACGGTGATCCCCCTGCCCCCTCCCTTGTCCTGATTCCCTTCTCTGTTGATTTTGCTACTATCCCTGCGCTTCTCTCTCTCTCTCTCTCTCTCTCTTTCCTTCTTCTCTTCTCGCTCTCTGTGTCTGTATGGCTCGGTTTAGAAAATTATCTTTCTGCTCGTCGTCGCCAAAAAGGAAATCATATTTTCTGCTTTTGTGCACTTTACTTTTCAGTTTCGGTTGCTGGCGGCTGCTTTTACCTCCCCTCCCCACGAATGCCTCTTTCAGCCCTTACCCCTCGTAGCAGTGCTTGCCGCTTGCTCGTAAACAGTTTGGTTGCAACTTTTGTGCGAAATTTATGCTTTTCGTACCGTTCTCCTCATATCTGAGGGCACTTTTCGCAAGTACTCCATACATACGACTTGCTGCCTCCACCTTCTACCTGCTACCGGTTCAGTTCAGTTACACCGGTCCCCGTGAGTGTGTCCCTGTGCTTTCCATTTGGGGAAATGGGTCGCTCTCTCTCTCTTTCTCTCTCACTCTCTATATGTGTGTGTGGCATCCCAACCAGGTGGTGTTTATGGCATCCGCTTTGCGAGTATTGATGAAGGAACTCGCATCTGTAATTCAATCAGTGTCTATGTCTGGCTGCCATTTGCTGGCTATTGAGAATCCACCAGGACTCCGTTTACGCAGCTCGTTCAACTGGAAATTTGTGCAAATATTTTTCTTTTTTGCCCCTTCTATCTCTCTCCCACTCCCACTCCCATTCCGTTCACATCTTACATATTTCTGTCGCAAATTTCATCACATCAATGCAAATAAGTTGCGCCAAAAATATCAAAAATATTATAAGATATGCGACTATTTTTTTTATTCTTCTCTCATTTTTTGGCAAGAGCATTTATTTAATAGTTTTATAACTGAACTTTGGCATCCGCTCTGCAGTATGTAATACATATATTTATTACATAATAAGCATTTTATCAAGCGTTGTGGTAGATAGTTGATTTATTAGCTCTTGTTGGCTTGGTTGTTGAGAGATAAATTTGTATTATTTATTGTAATTAAATGTAGATAACATTTGAAATGAAGAATCTGAATTTGAGAGTAGTGAGTGAAACCTTAGTAGTTAAATGTATCTTTATAAGTACAACGTTTAATAACATCAAACCTCTTTACAAGAGACTGTTTTTCATGACATATCAATCACAAATTACATAATTTCTCCCTGTATATTAATCATCCAAGTTCTGCAAATGAAACTAGATGTTTTCTATTTAAATTCATTTATTTTCATAAGCTGCATAACGCAAATGTTCTAAATTCAAGGAAATTGATTTACATAATTTATTTATATATATTTAGTCGATGTTCTAGTTCTTGTAAGCCATATAAAGCAATTGTAGAGTAATTGCAATAACCCAAAAACAAATTGAACCGAGGCCAAAGCTACAACTGTCGTTATGTTGTTGCATAATCTTCTCTAGATGCGCCCTAGTCGAGTATTCAAATGAAGTTGCTCAAATGGGGAGTAGGAAGAAGAAGTTGAAGCAGAAGATGAGGCAGAGAAACAGTAGCCGAACTACTTGAAGTGTCGTTGCCTCACGCGGCACTCAGATTGATTGATTAGATTTTTCGTTGTTAATTACTTAACGCTTCAGATTGGAAGCTGTACGCGTTGTGCGCTGTGCGTTGTGAGTCGTGTGGTGTGCGATGTGCTCAAGCAAAACTTGCGAGATGCGTACTACTTACTGGGTACCATACGTATTTGGTGGCACAACAACATCAGCTGCAATATTGGGCTAGGTGTACAAGAAGTTGCTCCTTGGCAGGCGAAGCGCTGAATTAGTTATGGCTGGTGACGAGCTGATGGATTGATTACAGTTACAACAAACAGTTGTGGCAGTTGTTGCTGTTGCAACAGTTGCATCAGTTGTCTCAACGCATCAGCATGTCAGGCATTGATTCCACCCCGGGAGTCGACTCCGACTCCGACTCCAACTCAGCCTCAACTCCTCAAGCGAATGCAATTTGTCAGCAGAGAGAAGATGCGGCACTCCGCTGTAGTCCTATGGAGTGCACCGCCATGTTCAAATTCACATTCACGCAAAGACTCAAACAAGAAATGCAATTTTCAATTGCAGCTGAATTCGTTCCAGAAAACGGGCTGCCCCGACGTCTGCGCACCGCGTACACAAACACGCAGCTGCTGGAGCTGGAGAAGGAATTCCATTTCAATAAATATTTATGCCGCCCAAGAAGAATTGAAATTGCAGCCAGCTTGGATCTAACAGAGCGGCAGGTGAGTACTCCTTCTCGTTCCCTCCCTCTCGCCATTCCTCACTCCCTATCTCAACTTGGCTCCGTCGGCCTCCATTTATTTAAGCATTTCTGTCCACCCTTCAGCTCTCTCTTTCCCTCTCTCTCTCTCTCTCTGCCTCTATCGCTCGCAAAGGTGGAACAATTTTCATTATTTCTGAAAAATTGCTCGAAAGCAAGGTTGACAGACCCCTGAGAGCCTCTCGAATTTGTCCATCTTCGTTGCGGCTGAGCTGTTTTCTTACCTTTAATTGCACTCTTTCGCACCTTCATTCACATTTATTCCTTTCAGGTTAAAGTCTGGTTTCAGAATCGTCGCATGAAACACAAACGACAAACGCTCTCGAAGACAGACGATGAGGACAACAAGGATAGTCTCAAAGGGGACGATGATCAATCCGACAGTAGTAAGTCAAAAATAAACTTAAAATCTGCGTTTAAACCTTAAAACTTTAGCTGAAGCTGCTAAGTCCGAAAGATGATTAAATCCATTTGGTTACACATTTATTTATTTATTTATTCAATTAATTTATGCGAATAAGGAAGAGCATTTCGAAAACGGGAAAGTTAACTTTTATCTAAATTACTAAAGTTTACAGACTAGATAAGGATCAGATCAGAATTGAAAAACGAACATCACTTAAGTGTCTCCAGCAAAACTTGGAATCAAATTGCAATTTCGATTTAAAATCTGGGAAATACGATAAAACTTAATTTCCTAAATATCCTTAAAAGTCTCTCTCTTGCTCTGTCTGTCTCACAAACAATCCATTCATTAATGTTGGCCTAAACAGATGTCTTTGGGATTTGGGTCACTTTAAAGCACTACGCAAACGGAGAAGCATAACAAATTGTGTACAAAACTGATGGCAACGATGGTTTTGTGGCTCGAAAGAACCACCAAGTTTGGTCTTAGCGGGTCACTTTTACTTTTGTCGAGGCTTTTACGCAGAAGAGTAGAATATGCTGTAGCTTATCAATCATTGTCAGATGAAGGAGGGCTCAACTTTTGCATTTCGCTGAGCGACTCTTTCCGTCTCCTCACGCGACTAAATCCTAACCCCTTTCGTGATAACTTCAGCTTTACTTCGTTTTTGTTTCTTTGTATCTTTTTTTATAAAAACAAATCATCAATTTTTCGCACTCGAATCGACTAATTTACTCTGCTTCCCTGAATCGCAGATTCCAATTCGAAGAAATCGTGTCAAGGTTGCGAGCTGCCCTCCGATGATATACCAGACTCCACGTCCAATTCCCGAGGACATAACAATAACACGCCCAGCGCTACGAATAATAATCCCAGTGCAGGAAGCCGTGAGTATTCACAGATATTCCAATTGCTTAAGCATTTTAATGATCTATTTGTCTAATGATAGTTACACCTAATTCCTCGCTGGAAACGGGCATCTCGTCCAATCTACTGGGCAGCACCACCGTATCCGCCTCAAATGTCATCAGCGCTGACTCAAGCGTTGCGTCCAGCGTTAGCCTGGACGAGGACATCGACGAGAGTCCAATCAAGGTCAAGAAAAAGGACGATAGTCACAATCAGGTAAGCGTCTGGCCACCTTATCCGGAAAACAGAGCTTTTAAATTTAATATGCGCATAATTGCAATTGCAGGTTATCAAAAAGGAGGCCGTGTCTACTTCGTCCAAGGCCTCACCTTTTGGCTATGATGCAGGGCCTAGTTTGGTCAATTTCCGGCGCGACTCCGATGCCTCCGCCACAAATCCGCCCTCGACCAAGGCTGGTGGCAAGAAACGGTATCAAAACGCCAATGCCAATGTAATTGCCATTGCCTCTCCGCTGAATGAGAACAGCAGTTCCGCTCTGCCAGCCAGTTATTTTCCTGGATCTAGTTACTATACCAATCCAAATGCAAATCCGAATCCTAAAACATTGCAGCCGCCACAACAGATGCCACAGGAATATTATGGCAAATATGACATAGAATTTGCTGCCTCGCCACATCATAACCCGCATAAGCAGCCGCAGCAGCCGCCACAACCGATTCACGGCGAATATCTAAGTCCCAAACCAAACACCAACGCTGGCAACACCAACAATTTCCACCAAAACAGTCAGCAGCAACACCAACATGAGCAGCAGTTCTATTACAATTACAGCGACACCAATGGCGGCAGCGCGTACATGAACCATCAGCAACACCAACAACAGCATCATCCAGTTGGTGACTTTGATGCGCCCCCTATCAACGGGCCAAACAACTTCTATGATCCCAAGTCGCAGTCAGGCGGCGGCGGTTATTACGACATGAATTTCCAGCACCAACACCAGTCGGTGGTCTTTCAACAACAGCAGCAGCAGCAACATCAACAACAACAGACGCCAATTAATCACCAACAGTAAGTATGGTATTTCAAACATTTATGTATCGCCATCTGTGTTAGATTTCGAAAACTACAGCAGCATGTGCTCCACACTAGACGATGTAGCTCCTCACTTAACAAAACGCTACGACACTCAACGACAATGAGTCGCCAATAGCAAGTAGAAATTGGTGTTTGTCTTAAAGCGCCATCTGTATGGGATACTGTTAACTAAACTAGCTGTTGTGACTCCACACCTAACTAAACAACAGCGTACTTAACGAAGTTACTCCACTTATCACAAATCTACTCCACATTAATCTACTTCATAAAATGCACTTATCAATTGAACTTATTTATTTTAAACAGACATATGCATCACATTGGAGCTGGTGAAACATATAGCGCGCTTGGTCTGCAAATGGAGAATTGTGATGGCTACAACAATTTTGGCGGAAATTATTATGAGGCAGCTCCTGGTCAACAGCAGCCGCCTGTTCCACCCACACACACGCACACCCACCCCCACCATCCGCATCATCATATGCAGGCTCAAACCCACCCTCATATACACGGACACCACAATGCAACATCTGCAGCTGCTGTTCAGGTAGTGGGTGCACCTCCAACTCCGACGTCACATGTCCACATACCAAACACTAATGCGAATGCCAATTTCGTACTGAATGGGGCGCCTGGTGGGCAAATGCAGGCGTTTGCCAACACTGCTGCTTCTGTAGTCGGTGGCGGTGCTGCCATTAGCGGCCTGGAGAACTCGAACAGCTCGTCGGACTTTAATTTCCTGAGCAACCTGGCAAATGACTTTGCCCCGGAGTATTATCAGTTGAGTTAGTTCTGGTAGGAGGAGGGGGAAAGCAAAGAGTATAGAATAGAATAGAGTGTAAATAATCTGCAATGTCGATGTAGTCAAATTTTCTGTCCTTAACTTCAGCTGTCATTGTAAGCACTTTGTCTTAGTACATATCTGTAAATAATTAAATACGTCTGTCCTTATGTGTGTATGTAGATACGTAGGTAGAGTCATACAATGCTTCAGTATATTCTTAACTTTGAGACAAATAAACATATATATATATATATATATATATAGATTGAGGCTCTCCAAAGATCGGTTGAGCTTTCTATCACAATACAAACCAATTGGGCAATTTACATTTGGCTTAAAGCCAATGCGAGTCTCAACATTCGTAAATAACCATAAGCTCTGATTGTAAATAGTTAGTAAAAATTCGAGAACTTTGCTGTCAATCCTAATCAAAACTATTTGATTATAAGCTTACTACATAGATCTTATCTTACAAATGGAATACAGAAATCAAAATAACTTGAAAATTTCTCAAAATGTGTTTTGTAAATATTCGAAAGTACGTGTAGCTCAAATCAAATGGGGAAATTCCGAATTGAATCCGTTACGATTCAAATAAAATTTCCATTATGTAATATTATATTCTAATGAAATAAAATAAATGATGAATTCAATGTTTGTAATGTTTGTATGTTGTTCTAAATTCCAATACAATTAACTTTAAAGACATCTAGACTCTAATAATAAATAAAATGAATTTAATCAATAAATTACTACTTACAATTACTTCAAAGTCTCTTTCTGTGCCACAAAATTGCATTAATTAAGGTGTAAATACAGAAAAATTAACAACCTAAAGGTGTGCAAATGAACACTTCACACATGGCAATAGCTTACACAGTTTTCTTCACCTTTTCCAATGCGCCCGAATGGAAAAGATATGCTCTTGCCTGACAACAAATGATGGATGAGTTTCGGGCGTTGAAGGGGACTAAACCCGTATACCGCTGCCTTTCAGCATGTGTAATTGTGAACTGTGGAATTGCGACAATGTTCAGCAAATAGAAACCATTTTAAAGATATAAGATACATATGTTCTTATGTGCATTGAACAGAATTCTCTTTTGCAATATGGCAAAAATTTACAAATGGTATTTATTCAATTACTAATCGATTTATTAATATATCTATACGTAAATATATATATATAAATAGATATATATACAATTTTATAATTTTATATTAAAACAGCATTCCTCTCTCTCTCCCACATTTCGAAGACCTCGTACCTGGTGCGATTCAGTATACAGAAAAATTGATTGTAAATTTGAAGTGCGGACATTTATGCTTCATTTGGTCATTGGTCGCAGTTTGCATCCCTAAGGACCACAGATGAGCCCATTCGTCAACCAGCAGAAATTTTTGGGCTTTCCTGTCAACATTTTGTGGACTTCAGTTACTGGAATAGCTACTTTGCCACATGCTGTCCCAGCCATAGTCACAGTTCCCAATCCCAATCCCAGTCCGTGTCTCAGTCCCAATCCCGGACCCCTGTCGTTGACTACGCACAATTCTGACAGAAGCGGTGAAAATTTAAGATTGATCACCAGGCCGAGTGTTAGTCGAAATTGCCTGGCTGCTGGATGCAGTCGTTCTCCACAGCCCAGTCGAGGACCGTGTCTATGTCGAGTGCAGGCTAAAACCTAAACAATGTCACAACTGTCTGTCGACTGTCGTCTGTCGCCTGTCGTCTGTCGTTCGCCGCTCGCCATTCGCTTTGTGGCAGCCCACATTCTCGTTTTCCCAGGCATGTGGTAGGGTCCGTTCATGTATCCCCAATGGATACTTGTTTCTACACCCTTACTTAGAGTATGATCATATAATTTTCATATAAATAGAGAAAGACGCTTGAACAAGAAAATGTGTTTTTGAATGATTGAAAATACTGTATGTTAAAAGTTAATTAAACTGTATTAGAAATAATACAATTACTTTATAGTATTATTATATATATACACATGATCTGTGAGGGTATTAAGTCTTCGGCAAGTCCATAAATTTAACTTGTTACGTTTTTATTTTGTATTTTCCATAAGCGAGCAATTTCATTGTGGCTAAGAGCGTGTCCTGCTTAATTTAAATTAATTAAATTACTGCACATTCAACTTTGCATAATGCCTGGAATTTTATAAATAGCTGCACGAGTTTTGTGCTGTAAGGTCAATGCTGTATTGAAATTAATTAGACTTTTGAAATTCCAAAATCGACAACAAAACAATTGTATTGAAATTGAAGTTGAAATTGATTTGGCCACATACGGTGGCGGACAAAACGTCAACAAGTGTTTCTTAGCTTTGGCATTTGTCTCAATTTTGGAAGCTGAAAACGGAATTTGTATTTATTAGCTAACAAGTCGGAGTTAGTGGAATTTGAGCTGGTTAATTGTGATAACTGGCCATTAACACATTAAAGCAAGATCGTTTTTAAGAGCCGGCGTTTTGTTGGCCACGTTAACACAATGTTGGCCACATTCACAACGCCGGCGTTGACGAAGACGAGGGCGAAGGCGAAGGCAAAGGCGAAGGCGAAGATGACGCTGACAAATATGCAAGCATGTAACATCAAATTTACAAACATTTAGCCAAAAATAGCTAACGTTAACTGTTGATATTGTTGTTGTTGTTGTTGATTGTGCTTATTTGTGAGAAATTTGAAATTTAACAAAGTCAAGCCAAGCACTCGAATGTAGTACACCAAACCTTAACGGCCCTGTCCAGGCCAACTACCAACTGCCAACTGCCAACTGGCCAACTGGCTAACAAGTGAAATAATAACAATTAAAGTAATACAAACCAGTTTGGTCTTAACTTACATTTTGCCAGCACCACATATGAGACTATCTCACTGCGTGTGTGTGTGAGAGAGTGTATGTGCATATGTTTATGTTTGTGTGTGTGCATTTGGCTTATTTCTTTTGATCCATAAGTTCCAGTCATAGGCTTTTGTGGGGGCCCCTCTGACCTTGATACACATAAATTATTGTTCACTTGCCACCGCTTTGTATAAAGTAATCATAACGCAATATTTTTAAACATTTTCATGCATACTTTTATAATCGCATTTAAATTATATTTCTTTTTTTCTGATTTTCTTTGGATGACATACGATTTTCAGAAAATTAAGTTAAGCTGCTGTTTAACAAGTTTTACGTCTAAATGTGTTAAGGTTTTCGTTTTGAGCAAATTCGACAGATATCTACTTACATGCGGCTTTAACATATATAACTCTGGCTAATTAGGATAAATTTATGATAAATTTATGAGAAAACATACTACTTAACAGATTTATATATATATGTTTTCATTTAGACAGCTCGTTGCTTCATTGAAATGAATCTAGATCACTTGAAGCTCTTAAAGCAATTAAGGTATCTTTGATTTGTACAAGTCTTCGATTTAATTCGATTTAAAATGCATAATTATTATATTTTGCGTAGTTCCATTAGATATATAAAATATAAATAAGTATTATATATGATTATAATTCAATGAAAATCTAAAAATTCCATTTGAAATACGTAGGTATAAATTCCTGTCTTAAAGTTCACTGTATTCATTTAATCTTCTTTTGTTGGTAAGTTGTACGTTCATTGACCTATAATTGAAAAGAAATTAAAGAAAAAAATGCACAAATCTTCAGCATAAATAATGAAACAAATAAATAGTACATAATCTATGTAAAGAATGTAGTAATTAGAAATGCGTATATTTCCTGCTAGATTTACTTTGTTAGATATCTGAAGGTTTTTATTAGCACACTTTGGTCGCTATAGAGTGACAATAAGAGCTATAAATATATAAATAAATAAATGTGAACTATAATACTCGTTTCTCTATCAGTTGTCTGAGCACATCTAGTAAGAGCTGATGAAGATCTGCCCAATTCATATGGGAATCTGCATGATGAGTGTAAGAAAGCTGAGTTGGAAATAGTTGAATAAAATAAAAAGACGATCGATTTGGTAGCCTATTGTAGTTTTCTTTTGTTTATTGGTTACTCCTAAACTTAATCACAAATGTAAATTTTGTGCAAGGGCCGAGAGTGATTTTGGGGGGTCTTCCAACGGATCCGTGCGATTCAATGCCTTGTGATGAGTGCCAAAATGCGTATTGGCTCTGGCTAACAATCAAGTGCCAATTGCCGCCGACAGTGGTATCATCTTCAGGTGCTGTTTTGCCGGTGGTGCTGGATGATGTTTAGATGTGCGATGCCAAATATGCCGAAAGTGTTGGAGGTGTTCTGTGCCGAGCGGTGGTGTGGGAGAAATGTGCGATTCAATGATTACTTTCCATTTGGGATTTGAAGTGCGCGCAGCTGGAGCAGATGCAACACGATCTGTACTGATCCAATTGAGCTAAAGTGACAAGAGCAGATATTATAATCAGTTAGGGAATTTGTTAATATATAAATTATATTTTATTTAATTACAATTTACAGCTCTGCATTCTGTGTTGTTAGCTCCTGCGTCGACTGTTACCCCGATGCCGAAACGAAACGAATCCAAATGTTGCACGATTGCTGGCCGTGGGCCCAACCTCTTGGACTCAGCACAAAACACTGAATGAGTCGGCCAGGAGCTGATCGCTCCTATTTATATGAGTCTGTCGAAGCGAAAGCCTGTTTTAGCTTCTTGGTTCTCCCTTTGAGGCGATCCTTTGGCTCACTTGATCGGGTTTTACATTCATTTTTTTCCTCGTTTTGTGTCTTCGCTTTTTTGTCTGCATTGTCGGTTTGCTTTATTGCTGTTGTTGTTGTTGTTGTTGCTGCTGCTGTTGGCAGCGGCAGATGATAATAATGATGATGATGAAGTTGAGAAGGGTTCACACACTCATACACACTCGGAAACTCGCTCAGTCGATATATCGATGTGCATGCACCTAAAAAACGTGGCTATCTTCCACTTGATTAGCTTCGATTTAAGCAGAAATCTCTGGAAAACATCCCAAACTAGGGTCACAAGCAGTTACAAGCTTCGACCTTGGTCTACCCCTTTGCAGAATAGTTCTTTTTCGGACACAAACAACAGGTGCAACATCTGGAGACCATCTAGAACTTCAGGGACGTTGTGATTTCGCATTGGTGGGAAACTAGAGTTCTCTAGAGTTGACTGCGTGGATTTCACCATAATTGTGGTTATTTACTTTCGAGGACACAAAACCATCAAAATATCCGTTTGTCATTCGAAAATTGAAGTCATGACCCCTAGGCTATTCAGTTTGAAATCCTGCCAGAGTCCAGTCCTCCCTTCAAATGCAAATATTGCCCTCTCTGCCCCTCTCTCTCTGTCTCTCACCTCTTTCATGGCTGGCAGGAATTTCAATTTTGTCTGCAGACGAAGAGCAGACAGCCTGACGGAACCAGGATCATCATATGCCTGAACAACAGCAACGGCAACAGCAACAGCAACAGCAACGACAGTTCGTTGCACCCGATATGCCTGTGCGGCAAGAGAAAGCGTCTGTCGACTGCGAATGCGGCATGAAGCATCCTTAAGGGGATTTCAGTTTTGAACAAAAGTCTTGCAGGACGTGAATTGCAGCCCTGCCAATCCTTTCATGCCATTTTAATGTCTGTGAACTTTTTCCCTTGTTTAGCCTCTCGTCTTGCCGCCAAACAAGTTATGAACTCCTCGCAAAAAACCAAACTGGATAATAGTGCGCTTAATGTGAACGACCTTCCCAATTAACAACAACGGCAATTGGAATTGCCCATCCAGGTAAGAGCAAATCCAATAACAATCATTCTCCTCATTTGAATAAGACAACACCCAAAGCTCTCTTGAGTATCAAATTATTTAGTAAATGAAGAAAATATATACGAGAACGTTGCCAGATTAGTAAAATATGCTACCTTTTCTCTCCCTCTCCTTCTCTCCCCCACTCACAACTCTCAAGACGCCCTATTGAAAAGAGAAAACATTTAATTATAATTTTCATGTAGGCATTGTTTTATTGTTAATGTCAATAAATAAATGTACAGGTATATGAGCAACGATTCTATACATAAACAATCAAGGATTCAAGACTCTAATGATGGTAGGTAACGGCAGGTGCGGAGTAAGTGGCATAGTGGCCAGCTGGGGCAGCATAGTGAGCCACATGAGCGGGGGCAGCATAGTGAGCCACATGAGCGGGGGCAGCATAGTGGGCAACTGGAGACACAGTCTTAACAACAGTTGGGGCGGCATAGTGAGCCACTGGTGCTGGAGCAGCATAGTGGGCAACTGGGGCTACAGTTTTGACGACAGCTGGGGCAGCATAGTGAGCCACGGCGGGGGCAGCATAGTGGGCAACGGGAGCGGCAGCAATGGTCTTCACAACGGGAGCAACGGCAACAGACTTGACGAGGGGCTCACGGTTGACCACAGCGTTGAAGCCGTTGATGGGATCAGCTGTGTACTGGACGGTGCGCTTGTAACCATCAGCATCGACCAGAGAGTACTCTCCACGGACCACATCACCATCGCGTTCCTCGACCTGGCTCTTGGAGTCACCGGTCAGTTGATCATCGACACCGTACGAGAAACGGTATTGTGGATGAGGATCGTAGGTCTCGTCGGACTTGACCACAACCTTCTGGGCGACAGCAACAGGAGCGCCATAAGTGGCAACTGGGGCAGCAACAGCTGCGTGGTATGCCTGGGGCACGTAGCCGGCGCTGGCGACTGCGACGAAGGCGAGTGCGAAAACGAACTGTGAATGGGCGAGATAATCCATTAATACACATGTGACTTGAGTATCCATTGTCCAGTGGTAAGACTTACCTTGAATGCCATGTTGTTTGGGTCTTGGGTTTGGTTGAGTTCTTTACAGAAGTGAACTTGATCTGCGAATGATACATTTCTGGGCGTAAGCGTCAACTTATATAGCAAATCAACGACGCGACAGCGCTGCTTCGAGTGAGCGTATTATTTTCATGGTGACAGCAAAAAATTTAATGTTTTCGACGTTGATTGTTCGCTGGTTTTTGCGATTGCTCGCACTCGCATGGATACTTCCTGTTCGCAGGTAAGTACTGTGGGTGTGCAGTTAATCATGTCTCGATCAGCGAGAACCATGCCCAAAAAAAGAGAAAGATCGCTGATATCTGGACTTAGAACGGCTTAACGGTTCTCATATACATACGCACGTGTGTGTGTGTGTGTATGTATGCAGAGTATTTTAAAAATCTAATTTATATAATAGTATTAAATGAAACGTTATCTAAATCAGACGGTAACAATCGCTATTGTTACCTAACAAGCCGAAATAATGTGATTTGACCTATCGAATACTTTTGTCTCTTTCAGCTAGAACAACTCGAGAAATAATATGTTTAAATTATTAAATCTTTTCAAGATCGATTACTTAGTTGTATTTTCAAAAGGCTTGGTTGAATCTATGTTCCAATTAGATTTGGAAAATATGTATTAAATAGATTTCATTGAGTGAAAATAAATATAAAAATTCTTATAGCAAGACATTACATTTTTACTATTAATTTATTTTGTTATTATATTATTGTTATTTAATTTTTGATGAATGCATTTATACGCAGCAAACTTAATCTATTGAAATACTTAATTGTAAGCTTGCACTTACAAAGCTATATTTTCGTTATTATATAAGAATCTATTATCAGATTTAAAATTTCCAGGAAATTCTTCTGCCCCTGACTAGTTATCTTCCTGCATTTTTCAATTATTTATTTTATTATCTTCATTTTCAGATATAATTTTCGGAAATCGCGCAATTTGTATGTACGTGGATTTCTGTTGAGATGATTTAGTGGCCAAAACGAAATCCCAAATCCTTTCTATATAATTTACCCTTTTGCAATTGCACTTGCCACCACAACGCTCTGCAACTTGACAATCTCCACGATAACCAACGGCAGCGGTGACTGCGCTAATTTCGAACATGATATGCAGAAGGCCACAGTTAAGCACCTTACGATTACGATTACGGTTAAAGGTAAAAGCAAAGGCAAAGGCAAAGGCAAAGGTATGGGTTAGGGTATGTAGACATAATCAAATTGGCACTCGGTGAAAACACATTCGACTGACTATAAATATCTTCGTCAGCCCAGAAGCAGTATCATTCAACATTCGCTCTTGCTTCTGTAAAGAACTCAACCAAACCCAAGACCCAAACAACATGGCATTCAAGGTAAGTCTTACCACTGGACAATGGATACTCAAGTCACATGTGTATTAATGGATTATCTCGCCCATTCACAGTTTGTTTTCGCACTCGCCTTCGTCGCAGTCGCCAGCGCCGGTTACGTGCCCCAGACATACCACGCAGCCCCAGTTGCCGCTTATGGCGCTCCTGTTGCTGTCGCCCAGAAGGTTGTGGTCAAGTCCGATGAGACCTACGATCCTCATCCACAATACCGTTTCTCCTATGGCGTTGATGACAAACTGACTGGTGACAACAAGGCCCAGGTCGAGGAACGCGATGGTGATGTGGTCCGTGGAGAGTACTCTCTGGTCGATGCTGATGGTTACAAGCGCACCGTCCAGTACACAGCTGATCCCATCAACGGCTTCAACGCTGTGGTCAACCGTGAGCCCCTCAACATTGTGAAGACCATTGCTGCTGCCCCAGTTGCCCACTATGCTGCTCCAGCACCAGTTGCTCACTATGCCGCCCCAACTGTTGTTAAGACTGTTGCTCCAGTTGCTCACTATGCTGCCCCCGCTCATGTGGCTCACTATGCTGCCCCAGCTCATGTGGCTCACTATGCTGCCCCCGCTCATGTGGCTCACTATGCTGCCCCAGCTGGCCACTATGCCACTTACTCCGCACCTGCCGTTACCTACCATCATTAGAGTCTTGAATCCTTGATTGTTTATGTATAGAATCGTTGCTCATATACCTGTACATTTATTTATTGACATTAACAATAAAACAATGCCTACATGAAAATTATAATTGAATTGAGTTTTTATTAATCGCACAGCAGATGAACAGAAATAATTAGCTGAAATAATTCTCGTTACAAGTAACTATCTTGTTATTTCCCTGTCTTTGGTTCAGAAGAGTGAATAGGTTTTAGTTCGGGAAATAACATTAACCGATTAGGCCCACATACCCCAAACGAATTGCTTTTAGCCAAAAGTGTTGCCAATTCAATTTGGTGCGACATTGAAATACCAAAGTCAAGTCAAAGTTTTCAATTACGGCTCTATTTGTTACAGTTCCAAGCAATCGCCATGAAAATTAATTAATCCTATCAGCAAACAATGAACCAATGGGAGACTGTGGTTATCTCCGTGATTGGAATAGACCCAACGGGGACTTCATCTGAACATTCTGAGTTTCTGATTCCGGTTGCTATTTTAAGCTTCATTTGTATTTGGCAAACTGTTGCCGGCTTCAGTTTCAGCATCAACTTCGGCATCGGCTTTTCCAATTCCGTTCCAAGCATGACGCGGTTTATTTGATAGGAACTGGTTTGGCGTTGGCCAGACACACGTCAGACCACGAGAGATCAGAAGTTCCGATTATGGCTTTTATGTTTGCATAATGGTTGAGTAATGAGAATGAACCTTTCTCGTCCAAGAGCACAACTTTTAATTATTCGTATTTTGGCCAATTTCTATAAACAAATAATCATTAAATGAATTGAAACAGAAAGTCAGATACTGCATTGAATTTTTGGCAGAGGTCTTAAAAGTTTAAACTCCAACTTTAGAATTATTTTTGATAGGAAACTCATTAATTCTTTTTTAATTTATTATAAAATTTTAAGCTTCAACTTTAGAATTTGTTTTGATAGTAAACTCATTAATCCTTTTTTAATTTATTATAAAATTTTAACTTCAATTAATTGTATTTATAGAACATTGAGGGATTGAACAAGGTACTTGTGTTGGGTAAATAGAAAGTAAAAAATGATATATAAAATTGTTATTTATATTACAATACAATCTTTTGACAGTATTATTTTATGTGAATAACTTAAGTAAAATAATTATGAAATTGAAATAACTAAATTATGTTTAAAGGATTTAGTTTATTTGTTTACACTATAAATCATTATTAATGCGAAATTATACGGACTGTGAAAACATCTTCACAAGTATTTATATATATTTTCAATTGATAAACAAACTCTTAAAGCATTAACTTACAGTTTACTAATTTAATTGTGTATATTTGTTTGTTATATATTTAATTCAATTTTGTTTGTTGCATTGTGCAACCTTGTGGCATATTTGAAAAAGCTCTTTCATTTCTTTCCTAGAAACGACCTCAAATGAAATTCTTTTAAACTGAATTGCGAGCAGAGTAACATTACATCATTTTGCAAAGAGTTGAGTCATTTCATACATAGATATGTAATGTGTGTGTGTGTGTGTGTGTGTGTGTGTGTGTATAGGTAAGTAGGTTTGTTGTGCCATGATTGAGCACTTATGCCGTAAGTCGATCGTATACAAAGTAATAACTGAAAACGTAAAAGCTTCAACCTAAAAGCTCAAACGTTACAAGCCTCACCACGATCTGAGAGTCTTGGACATGAGCCAAATACAAGTTTTTGTTGTTGTTGTTGTTGTTTGTATTTTTATCAATTATTTTGTATTTTATTTTTGGGTCATTGCAGTGCACGAGCTGGACGACAGCTAGTGGGGGGTGTGTGAGTGTGTGTGTCAAGTGCAATGCTGGCATCGATCAAGTTGTCTTTATTGGGTTACTTACATGACTCGAGGGTTACCTCGGCCACATACCCGAAATGGAAATCAAATCCCAACACCGGCTTCCACTTCAACACCGACCCCGTTCCCGATCCCATCCATGTCTTCGACTCGGATTTGGACTCTGGCGGCGATCAAAGCCAAGTTGCTCGCCTAAGTCTTTTGTTAGCTGCGTTTTTTTTGTCTTTCTTTCTTTCCGTCCGTCTTCCATTCACAACAACGCCAATGTACGAGAGCAAGTTGGCCAAATGGGTGTGACTCGTGGGTGCAAATCTCGCAGCGTTTGGTAACTTTGAGTAAAATAAAAAACCACACAAAAAAAACATGCAAATGAATTAAAACTCAAATTCAAATTATTTTTTGTAAAACCTTATGAAAAAGTGAAAGAAATGCCAGCCACAATGGACCTTTGGCCATGGTGGCCAACGAAATTTCCTCTATAAATACAAATGCAATGGCTGTTCAATTATTATTCAAATCACGGCACTCAAAGAAGGAGTACACCGCGTCCAAAGCTCAGTTTCGATAGCAGAAAACCCTTCATACAATCAGCAAAATGACTTTCAAGGTAATCACAAAGAATCCCTGATGTATCCGTATCTAACGCACTAACTCCTCCTTCTCCAGTTGCTCGCACTGGTCTCCCTCGCCGCCGCCGTCTCTGCCGGCCTCATCCCAGTGGAACACCATGAGCATCAGGAGCCGCAGCTCTACCATGCTGCAGTTCCCCAGCAGCAACATGTGCTCTACCAGAAGCCTCACGATTTCCATGGCCACGCCCACACCCATGAGGTTTATCCCGATGATCCTCATCCCAAGTACAATTTCGCCTATGATGTGCAGGATGCCGTGTCTGGCGACTCCAAGAGCCAGGTGGAGTCCCGTGACGGCGATGTGGTGCAAGGAGAATACTCTTTGGATGATGCCGATGGTTTCCGTCGCACTGTCAAGTATACCGCTGACTCCGTGAATGGTTTCAATGCCGTCGTGCACCGCGAACCCCTCACCCACACACACCACAAGGTGCTTGCTGCCGCTCCAGCCTCTCCCGTGCAGTATCACCATGCAGCACCTACAGCCGTGTTAAAGGCCCCTGTGTCATATGCTGCTCCCGCGTATGTTGCACCCACCTATGCTGCTCCGGCCCCCACCTATGTTCACCACGAGCACGAGCCACTGCATCAGCAGCACCACGAACAGGAGTTGCAACATCAGCACCAGCAGCAGCACTACGCCACCTATGAGACTCCTGCCCCTGCAACTCACGATGCCCACGATTACTACCACCACTAGAGCAGGACGTGCACCGACGAAAGTATTACTGCATCCCCCATTCCTCGTATTCATTGCCACACATTCGTAGTTCCTTATGCTCTGTTAAATAGTTCTATTGTACATATTTCAATACATTTTATAATGCATCAATGTCGTGTCTTGTTTCATTATATTTCGACTCTGAATGGGAATGTATTTTAATGGAGTATTACACTCGATAATTGCAGCGACTTTCAGGAATGGTATTTTAGTTTTAAGGATTAGTTTTAACTTTTAATAAAATTTCAACAGTACTTGGCACATTTAAAGGAATTATACTGCAGCTCTAGGAAACATAAATGATTTTACTAGATCTTTAGCCACTTTCAATTTGTTTCTACAGTTTCTCTGGTAAACCATAATAAATGGTTTTCAAGAAGATAAATATGACAAAATTTGCATTAAACAGATCGGCTTATTATGACTATAATAAACTTTTAACAATTATATTACAAGAAAGCCAGAGATTCATATTAGTCAGTACATCCAAGCTGACCTGGTTTAAGCTGCCTTTGAAAAGATTCAAATGAAATTGCAGTACATCAATAATATGCCCTCTGCCTTCTTCAGAGCTACTTCAGGGATATTCTCATACTCTCATTCATTTCTCATTTCGTTTAATTTACAGGAGTTTATATACCAAATTTGTTGACTTTAATTTGCTTAGTCCAATTAGCAATAAGCAAAAAATAGATAGACAAGCTGATACACTGTTATACTGATTGAGAGAGACATTCAAACCTATCAATAATAGCCTCTAATGAAGTAAATCATATTTTAAATGGAAGTTAAAACTTTATGTACAAGAATATACATTTTATACTGAAACGAAGTGCAATTAATCGCGCAATTCTTTATCGAACCAATACAAATAAGAGTAGCAGCACTTCAATCACCATAAGTTGATTTCAAGAATATGTTTTTCCCAGCTTAATCATACTTGGCATTAATTGAACATGATCCGTCGCATTAAGAGTCAACAATCGGGGCATACACACATCTATTTACTATTCGAATACGAGCATATCTATGTTTGCACTCGTGTTGTATTGTATTTCATTTTATTTAATTTCATTTCATTTAGTTTAGTTTAGCTGTATATTTTCGCATTTGAGGTAACCGGTTTGGCATGCCAAAGTATCCGGTAGCAACAATGGCAATTTTTTCCGTTTTTTTTTTTTTTTTTTGCAATTGTAATGTCGCGCACACAATTTGAATGTCAAGTAGCCCGGGGCTGATCTCGACTGGGCACTCGTGTTTAAGTTAAGGTAGATCTGAGTCCGGAACCTCGACGGTCGACGCTTCACTACTGTGTCCATGAGAGCATAAGCAATACTGTGAGTATGTCCAATTGCCAGACAAGACCCAATTTGCTCCACATTCCTCGAACAAATGGTTAAGGTATTGCGTTTGCCCTGCACTCAATACTCGACGCGGGTAGACTCGACTCAGCTCGGCCTTTCGCTTCCCTTTGTCTCCATTGGTGTGTGTATGTGTGTGTATGATATGTTTGGTGTGTGTAATTTGGTTGTTCGTAATGAACAGCAGCAACAAAACCACAACCTCGGGCATGCACTTGCCCATTTCCAAACTTGCCATTTGCTCTGTTTGCTCTATAAAAGCCAAACTCAGTCCAATTTCTAATCATATTGCAGTCTTCGCTCCACTCGATAGCACACGCTTCAAGTCTCACAGCAAGCATCTCAAAATGGCATTCAAGGTATGCTAATCCTAAGTACTGATTACCCTTCTTACTTCAGTAGCCCTCCCTTCAATCCTATTCCAGTTCATCGCTCTCTTCGCTCTGATCGCCGCCGCCAGCGCTGGCATCCTGCCCGCTGCTCAGGTCTACCATGCTGCTCCAGCTGTGGCCACCTATGCCGCCCCAGCTGCCGTTGTCAAGACAATTGCACCAGTGGCCCAGCATGTGATCACCAAGGCTGCCGAGGAATACGATCCCCATCCCCAGTACAAGTACGCCTACGATGTCCAGGATGCCCTCTCCGGCGACTCCAAGAGCCAGGTCGAGGAACGCGATGGTGATGTGGTCCGTGGAGAGTACTCCCTGATCGATGCTGATGGTTACAAGCGCACCGTCCAGTACACCGCTGATCCCGTCAACGGCTTCAACGCTGTGGTCAACCGTGAGCCCCTCGTCAAGTCTGTTGCCGTTGCTCCCGTTGTGAAGACCGTTGCTGCTCCCGTTGCCCACTATGCCGCTCCTGCCGTGGCTCACTATGCCGCCCCAGCTGTGGTCAAGACTGTGGCTCCAGTTGCCCACTACGCTGCCCCCGCAGTCGCTCACTACGCTGCCCCAGCTGTGGTCAAGACTGTCGCCCCGGCTTACTCCACCTATGCCGCCCCAGCTGTCCATGTGGCCCATCACTACTGAATGCCATTTTGTTATATGTGTTGACTGAAACTGATTGCAAATCAACTTGCCAATGTTTAAATAAATTACAATTAATTCATTAATCTACATTTTTTTATTTCTATAATTAATTATAGGAGTAGATTTATTGAATAACAGCTGAATAGCATAATTAAGTTGTAAGTTAAGTTAAGTTCACTCAGAAAGATAGTTGGGTTTCTGTGTGACAGGCAGAAGGAGGCGTGGCAGACCCTATAAAGTATATATACATTCTCGATCAGTATCAACAGCCGAGTCGGTTGAGCCATCTCCGTCTGACTCTCTCAGCAACTATTAGGTTTGAATATTGTAGAAAACTGTTACAACTCATTTAAAAACACAATCATCATTCAATGCAAATTCATTATTAAATTACTTTTATATAGTTTTATTAATTATTTATACTTTTACTGGCTTCGACTGATATTTTAATATCTTAAAACATTATTTATTTAAGAGATCTTACGGTCGCTATGGACAAGTTATTCAACAATTCAACTATTCATAAAACATATCCAATACTTCAAAGATCGTAAGAAGTTAAGCCAATTAATTGTTGCTAATTACGAAGAGAATTTAACTTTTTAAAGTTATTTTGGGAGTTTAATGTCCAAGAAACTTTCACTTACAATTCAATTAAGTTTAATGCCCATTATAAAAAACAATGAGTCATAGCTGAATTTGTATACACGAAAGCTGCAATTAGAAGTTCTGATTGATCCAAACTCAATTCTAATCTCTTTAGTCTAACGTATATCTGGCCAGCGTTAAACCAGTTACCACAAAAAAGCCAACACTGAAACTAAAGCCGGTAAGAATTTGTCAAACACAAAATTAACCTTGACTTTGTTTTGCAATTGGAAATAGAATAAAATAATTACATTTAAATATATCCGATTAGTAAATCGATAAGATGTGTTTAGGCAAATGAAGCTGGGATTGTTGAGATTGAAATCACAAAGTTTGTTAATGTTATTAGCTCACTATGTGTTGATTGGATTTGTTGATTCTCAAGGCAAATGTAACAAATGGACACGTAATTGAAAGCCTCATATGACCTTGAAGGTTCAATGTCGCCCCAATTTAAATTAGCAAAAGTTGTGACTGAAAGCATTTCGATTGGGGCTTGTGGACCTAACCGTCTAATTATATTTCCAATTTGGGGTCCTGTTTTCAATTATAAGATGATGACTTTGAAAGTACTTTTAACATTTATTCTTCAACATTAAACTATAACAAATCGCGGGGCGCATAACAATATTAATGATGGTAGGCAACAGCGGGGGCAGCATAGCTGGTATAGTGGGCAGCGGGCGCGGCGTAGTGGGCAACTGGAGCCACAGTCTTGACGACAGCTGGGGCAGCATAGTGAGCCACGGCAGGAGCGGCATAGTGGGCAACGGGAGCAGCAACGGTCTTCACAACGGGAGCAACGGCAACCGACTTGACGAGGGGCTCACGGTTGACCACAGCGTTGAAGCCGTTGACGGAATCAGCTGTGTACTGGACTGTGCGCTTGTAACCATCAGCATCGATCAGGGAGTACTCTCCACGGACCACATCACCATCGCGTTCCTCGACCTGGCTCTTGGAGTCGCCGGAGAGGGCATCCTGGACATCGTAGGCGTACTTGTACTGGGGATGGGGATCGTATTCCTCGGCAGCCTTGGTGATCACATGCTGGGCCACTGGTGCAATTGTCTTGACAACGGCAGCTGGGGCGGCATAGGTGGCCACAGCTGGAGCAGCATGGTAGACCTGAGCAGCGGGCAGGATGCCAGCGCTGGCGGCTGCGATCAGAGCGAAGAGTGCGACAAACTAAAAGTGATATGGAAATGGTCAAACTCAGAGCTGCTAAATGACAAATGGGCATACCTTGAATGCCATTGCGTCTGAAATTGGAATGGGATACTGTTGAGAGCGGAGAGCGAACTGAACTGTGACTGCTGCTGCCAGCTGAGCGCTTATATAGATCGAGCCACCGAATCGTGGCACTCTTTCTTCGTATCCGAAGTCGTGTAATTAGTGCAATTCATTTACTTCATTTATGCTAAATACTTATGTGTAGAAAATGTAGCATTGAGACCACATACGAATAGAGTACAGCGTACGGAGTATGGTGCGTAGTGTTTTGTGTGTTGTCATCCAAATAAATTCAATTATTGCGGGTGCAAAAACTGGTTTTTGACTCCGAGCTGCACTGCGATGCAGAGATTGCAATAGTAAACTCGAAATTAAACATGTTAAACAATTGAAAGCCGTGACGAAATGGCTAATTAAAAGCGTTTCACTTAATTAAATTATTTTGAAGTAAGAGAAGTAATTCTTGATTTAAATAAATTAATGAGAAGTTGAAATATTTTATTACTATTTATTTCGTGAATTTATTTAAATTAATTCATATTTAATAATAATAATAATAACAAAAGTAGATATTATATAGGTGACAGCTTTACAAACGACAACATAGAGGCTGCTGCCAATAATAAACGTTCTTTTAAAGAAGTTATATTTTATAAATGAGTCAGAGCTTATTGTTATTATTATCATTTTAAAAAGGGAGATTAAGTATGTACCAAACATAAACACATAAAAAAAAACAAATTTCTTCTTAAACATTCTGCGTTTGTTTTATTTGAACTACATCATTAAAGCGTATCTTCTGTCCCCTGAAATGGATTACAATAAGTAATAAACTCAATAAATATATTTTGTGACTTAATAATAGTTATGTACTTATTTCCAAAACAAAGTATGATGCGCAGTTCATCATCATGTGTCTATAATTTTAATGATATATTTAAATTAAATTTAAAAAACTACAGTTCGCTTAAAGAAAAACCCAAAAGCTAATCATTAATTGAGATATTGTTTATGAAACTTTTGATTACAAGTCAATTCGCATATTGATTGAAAATCGAAAATTGTTTTCAAATATTCGCACACCATAAATTTTAAACTGATTTGTGCAATAACTGTAAACTGTGCAGAGTAGTATAAATTATATGTAAATATAATATATAGACGTAAAATGCAGCATGGGTTTTTAATTAAAGATTCGCATTTCAACGACTGTCGACCTGGAGAACTGAAGAACGTACGTGACAATGCTACGTGATGAGCTGGAACTGTCCACCGAATTGCACTTTCAATACCAGCGAGCGGCTTCCAAGTGCCAAAAATGAATTCCAATTAGGTGTCATCAATGTCACCGAGTTGACTATATAACCTTATGGCCAGCACTTGGTCGGACATTCAGTGTTCGGCTTTAGCTTCATACAGCACCGAGTTAACCATCAATTTAATCCAAACGAAATGGCTTACAAGGTAGGTTAAGAGTCCTGGCGGCTTGTGGATTACGCTAGGATACTAAACATTCTCCTCTTGATCATTCACAGATCGCATTCGCATTGGCTATGCTCGCCGTGGCTCAGGCAGCAGTGTTAAGAACTGTCGCCCCACTCGCTGTGGCACCCGCACCCGTTCTCGCCAAGCAGGTTGAGCTCGAGGAGGTTGATCCGCATCCACAATACTCTTACAGCTACGATGTCCAGGACACTCTCTCCGGCGACTCCAAGGGCCATGTTGAGGAACGCGATGGCGATATTGTTCGTGGCGAATATTCTCTGATCGATGCCGATGGCTTCAAGCGCACCGTGACCTACACTGCCGATCCCATCAACGGCTTCAATGCCGTCGTCCGCCGTGAACCCATCGTTGCAGTTGCCGAGCCTCTGGTTAAGGCCGCCCCCGTTGCCGTTGCCGCACCCCTCGTCCGCTCTGCTCCAGTTGCCGTTGCCGCCCCTCTGGTCCGCTCCGCTCCAGTTGCCGTATCAGCGCCCCTCGTCCGATCCGCTCCCCTTGCGGTTGCAGCTCCTGCCATTGCTGCCCCCCTGAGATACACAGCGCCAGCCTATGCCGTTAGGAACTTGTAAACTCTTGAACTCCTCACTTGACTAGACTAAATGTTTGGTTTTTGATTGTAATAAAAAATGTGATTGCTTAAACAAAAGAAACTGTTGTTTTTCTTGGATTGAAATTGCAGGAATTTGATTGTCTTAGTGAATTTAGGTCTCAATTAAATGAGTTTTTAAACAATAAAGTCACAATATCTTCAAAAAATAACGAAATAAAATAACATTAAATTATATTCGATTTAGATTAGATTTTATTGCATTCTTCATCTTTATTTATTTAGAAAATTCCACTCAATTAAATACAAAAATATTTATTAAATATTAACTAATAATGAGTAACTTATTGTTATTAATTTGATTTACCATAAAACACCATAGCTTGAATAAAAATAAGTAATAGTTAACTTTAATCCCAAATTCGCTCTCCTAATTTCTTTATTTTAGTTTAATCTGTCATTGTTTATACAAGATCAGCAATAGAAATTTCTGTTAAACGATATAGTATCCAGTTTTAAAGGTCTGGCCATTCAATTAATTGTTAAATCCATGCATTTAATTCGATATCACCCTCAAGGTGAAATTGTGAAAGCGCTGAAGTCACAAATGGCCCGCGGTCAAACAGCAGCAATTGGAGAAGGTGTGGTTGTGTGGTTGTGTGGTTATATGTGTTGCTCTGGTGGTTGCTGTGGGCAGCACTTACCTATGACACTAATCTGCACACATTTACATGTCGCAGATATTGCATAAATTTATGTATCTGCTCGTATTCGCAATTACCTCGCTTGGAATCGATAAATCAAAAAAATAAAAATACAAGTGACAAAAATGTATTGTGCAAAAGCCAAAATAAAAAGATAATAATAATAATAATAATTTCAATTTCGCGAGTTACAATTTTGAGTATAAAACCGTGTGGTCCGTGGACTGCAAATCATTCCACAGCATCTCTGCTTTCGCATCAGTATTCGGATATTCGCCAAGCCATCAAACCCAATCGCCATGGCCTTCCAGGTGAGCTATTAGAGCTATTAAAGCTAAATCCTTAAACCAACTATTGAAATCCTTTCAGTTCTTCGCCATCCTTGCTCTCGTTGCCGCCGTCAGCGCTGGTGTTGTCCCCGTCCAGCAGGTGTACCATGGCGCCGCTCCAGCTGTCGCTTATGCTCATGCTCCAGTTGCTGTAGCTCATGCTCCAGTCGCAGTGGCTCATGCCCATCCAGTGCTGGCCAAGCACGACGATGAATACGATCCCCATCCCCAATACAAGTTCGGCTATGATGTGCAGGATGCCCTCTCCGGCGACTCCAAGAGCCAGGTCGAGGAACGCGATGGCGATGTGGTCCGTGGAGAGTACTCCCTGATTGATGCCGATGGCTTCAAGCGCACCGTCCAGTATACTTCTGATCCCGAGAATGGCTTCAATGCCGTCGTCAACCGTGTGCCTGTCGATCATGTGGTCAAGACTGTGGCTGCTCCAGTTGCAGTTGCTGCCTATCACCACTAAGTGAGAGCATAGCCTCAGCCATTTGACATTGCTTAAGCCCATATCCATGTACTTACATTGAATAAATTGTTGCATATTTCTAAGCTTACATACAGGACAACTCATATGCAGGACAACGCACTAAGAAAATAGTGAAAAGGGAGAGAGAAAAAGAATGAAACAATATCAGTTATTGTGAAACCTTTAAGAGTTGAAGTGATCTCGCATTGCAATGTCATCAATAGATATAGTAGTTGTCAGTGTAGTTATCACTGCTCATTCCAAAAATACTCAAGATCACGTAGTCCACAGCGATTCACAAGTCAATTATGGCATTTGGTAGATCAGTTGGAGGCACAGTCATCATATGTTGTCCACTAGTATATATTTTAAATCAATTTCTGACAGCTCTGACGCAGATTGCACGCTTGCAACTCATTATTGTAAATTGAACAGCCCACAGTTACCATCTGCCCGATACCATTTCCATTTACACCAATCACCGCAAATTGATGCGGACGTAGTTGCATGCAATCGTCGTACTCAAAATTCAAGAGCCAAAACAACAAGTTAAGGTCAATTCAATTTTGGTTTTGGGGCCTTTCGCCAAATGCAACGCCCAATGTTACGAGTACATTTCAGAATGATTTACGACGAACGATATTGTTATTGTTTTAAATCGTTGCCATTGTGTTATCGTCAAGATAGCAGCCAACTGATAGCGACAGGTTGCCAGCTCTTGGACTTGCGCTCTTTTATTTGTGTGCCTTACCTTAACATCTGTTACACATACGTTTGCACATCCGTATATCCCAACTATGCCAAGGCATATGGGCCGAAATTGCCGCCTGTTTGTCCTCCACTGCTATTGCAGCTGGCGACCAGCGACCAGCGATTTCGAGTGTTAAGGTCAAAGTCAGGTTTTATGGTTAATTACGATCAAGTCGTGTCCGACTACACGATGACATGTTCGTGTTTTGCACCCGTTCCCATGTTAAGTCTAAAGTAGCAGCAAACAGATCATAAAAAAACTCAAGCGAATACGTTCCATACCAATTACAATTACAGTAACATGCCGTTGCTTTGAAATCCACAAAAGACCCAGTCGAGGTGGCCGCTTGGCCTGCCCGTGTACCTGGCCCATAAAACCACAAGGCGATTACAACAAAGCGCGTAAAACCCAACATACTTTAAGCGTGTTCACACTGCCAAAAATACAGTCAAGCCTCGAATGAATGCTGTCCATATAAAATGTTCAATACTAAATATATGCACATTTTTGTACATTTAATCACATTTTTGTAAATTACTTAATTTAAGATAGATTTTATAGAGTTAATGATAGAAGAGAATTCGCAGCTTCTTTAATACTTTCTGTTGAAAATTGGCAAAAATATCGAGCAATTTGTTAAATAAATAAATACATTTGTTAAGAAATATAATAAATAGTTTATTGTTAATAAATACATTAGGTAATCGAGCTATAGACTTACTGTAACATCAGCATTAAAATCGATCATTTCTTAGCCTTAATGCAATCGATCAAATAATCAACAATATGATATTAAATGATTAATTAACAAAACAGTTGGCAATTGAATTGTTGTCAACTCTGAACACAACTTTATCGTCTCGAATTTTACCGTTCTCAGCCAAGTTAAAGTGATTTTTTTGGCCATCTCACGTAGTCGCAGCCGTGAATCAAATATGTATGTTAACATTTACATTTACATGGTTTCGCTTTGTTTTGTTATTGTTTTCTTTTTTTCTGCAGTTCATTTTGTTGTTTATGCTTTCGGCTGGTTCTTTCTTCAGGTCTTAATGGAACTTTTAAGCGGTTCAATGCCGAACGCGACCTTGAAATATGCCTGTAAACACTGGAAGAGGGAAAGTTAAATAACTTAGTGCATGTAATGTTATTTAATTTCTTTTGGAGTTTATAGCTCTTAGAGTTTTTCATATAATTGGGATGAAATAGTTCAGTAATTCCGTTACTAGTCTAGACTATCAAATGAAGATCTGAATAGTTTCAATAACTTGTTGGAGGTTAATTCAGCTAACTAAGCTCTATATAACATACTCCCACAAACTAAGCAAAAACGCCAAAAATTGTATAAATATTGCAATTATAATACTTTGTTATTTAAGAAAATTAAACTTTTATTAGAATTTCTTTTCTGCACTCAAGAGTTTCCAGAAATGTCTAATTGAATAGACACATTCCACATCTCTTGGGTAACTATAAATTGCATTATTTGAACACTTTGATAAAACTTTGATAAAGCAAAAAATACAGAATTGTTCTATGACATCACATTCTTTATTCAATAACAACTAACGGCAATTATCAGGTCGGGCAGCACCTATTGATCTTCTAATAGGCGTACGAGATAAGAGGCGAAGCGAACTGGGTCTTGACGATGGCTGGACCAGCGGCGACCAGAGGAGCGGCGGCCTTCACAATTGGTGCTGGGGCAGCAGCAACAATTGGGGCAGGGGCAGCGGCGTAGGCAAAGGGAGCAGCAGCAGCCAGGGGAGCGGCACGGACAACGGGCGCTGGAGCGGCAACAACGGGAGCAGCTGCGACAGCAGCAACCAGAGGTTCACGGCGCACCACAGCATTGAAACCGTTGATTGGATCGGCGGTGTAATCCACAATGCGACGGTAGCCATCGGCGTCATTCAACGAGTATTGACCCTGGACGACATCACCATCACGAGTCTCCACCTGAGTCTTAGAATCACCAGAAAGCGCATCCTTAACATCATATCCGTAGGTGTACTGAGGATGGGGATCGTATTCCTCCACCTGGGCAACAGCGGCAAAAGGTGTGGCAACCGGGACGACACCGGCGCTGGCCACGGCGATGCAAGCAGCGAAGAGAATGGTGAACTGCAATTAGAGATCGAACACACTTTTTAAACACTTTTCACTTTCAACTGCAAGTCCTTATTGCAATCATTGTAATTTTATTTTTTGAGAACATATATTTTTGTTGGAGAGGGTGGGAGGATGGGCTTACTTTGAATGCCATTGTTGGATTGTTTGGGTTGCTCTAGATACCGTAAATGGTGTTGAACTGATTTGAACAGTGTCCGACTGGAGCTTATATACCACATTTGAGGCGATGTGCCCGAATTCGTAACCAAATGCGTGCCACTTGCGTCACAAAACGACGGCGACAATACAAAATACAACGACGATCCAAGACTAGAAGCACTTGCGGTTGGAGGAGGTGAAGCAGGTGGGCCAAGACGTACAGCCCAAGCACATTATTAACCAAGGCTAACACAAGCGACAAAGCAACAGCAGCAGCAATGACGACGACAACAACAGCAACAACAACAGCAACAACAATAACAACAACAATGACAACAACAACTAAGTTAAAGGCATAATGCCTTCTTGATTGAATTGAACGCACTCGAGCCGAATTAATATTGGCCTCAGATACTCAGAAGTCGCATACTCAAACGTGCACTACAAGACGAGCCACTAAATCGATGCGATTGCTCATTTGTTTTCGCTTTCGAATAGCATACACACACACACACACACATCCACACACACATACACACAACATTATTAATAATAACGTATGCAGCGCATGCGCAAATGCATAACAACGGTTTTTCAAATTGACTGCGCAGCTCTCTGCACTTGCATGCACACACAAACACACACACACGCACACATGCACAAACACACATACACATACATACACACCAACAGCGACCTTAAACAATTATTTGGGTGCTGGCGCTCCATTTGAGCTCTAATTGGATTTCGTATGCTCTCTTTTGTTGTCGCCAGCAACTGCCAACTTCCGACCAATGTCCATGTTTACACATTATGGAAACCCAATAACATAACATATTTTCTGTTAACTGAACAATAGCTCATATTTGTTTACTTCATGCATATTAGATTTCTACATATAAAAGTTCTTTTAATTTTTCTAATATACCAAAACATTTGTTAATAGCATTAAAACTAAACAATTTCAATTTATATTGGCCTGACACAAAGTTATCTACAAATTAGCTTAACAACATTTTTCTGTATATTTCTAGAATTTGTAAGACAATACAATATAATAATATAATATATATATTATAAGTGAGATAATGGCAAATTGTAGACAGAATTGGAAATCTTTTGGAAATAGAAATACAAATAGAAAGTTCCAAATAAATAAACTACTGCAATCTTTTAATGAACATTTAAACTATAAAAAGTATTGAGTTTATTATTTGAAATTTATTGTCAATTTATTTATAAGCAATAAACAATCGTAACAGTCTCTACTTATGACATCAGACTTTGTGTCTCTCTCTAGTGTTGGAATACATATGAAATAGTTTGTGGATGAGCAGCGTGTATCGATGATTTCAACAGAGCTGGCACGTGATGAGCGACAATTGTAGGTGCGGGAGCTGCGTGAACAACATGTGCCACTGGCGCGTGGTGGATCAATGTGGGTGTGGCATAGCTTCTGACCACCACAGCTGGCTGAACAGGCTGTAGCTTGGGTGTCAGCAGAGTTGATTTTGGTTTTTTCGAAGCCACTGCAGCGGCAACTGGAATAGCGGCATTCAGTGGCTCGCGGCGCACCACTGCGCTAAACCCACGCTCAGCATCAGCCGTGTAGTCTACGATGCGTCGATAGCCATCGGCATCGTTCAGTGAGTATTGACCCTGCACAAAGTCACCGTCACGTGTTTCCTTTTGAGACTTGACATCCCCGCTAACTGCATCTGCCACATCATAGCCAAATTCGTAGCGAGGATGTGCATCGAATGTGTCCTCACTGTTCGTAGATTTACTAGGCAGCAGTCCACCGCTGGCCAGAGCAACAAAAGCAATAAACAAAATAACCTTATAAAGACAATAATTATTAGAATCACTGATTTTATTGTAGGAATTAAATGCTCACCTTGTGGAACATAACTGAAACAATTTTAAGCACTCTTCCTTGACGATTGCTGAAGTGATACAAGTACTCTTGAGATCAGAAGACCCTTTTATATAGGCCACTGGACACTGTTCAATCGAACACTAAGTCAATGCCTCTCTGCTGTGTGTTCAATACCTGTTACCGTCCTGTGACAAGGTCATGTTCGACCTCCAAACTCGGGCTAATTGAAGAAGATCCCAACTAGTTTATCAGCCATCGACAGGTTTCCAATATCATCTGCTCTTGTAATTGGCTTTTGCATTCGATGTCAAGTTAAAAAGTGGTTCTGTCACCTCAACTAAAATCGTGCAGCCCAAAATAATGGCAATTTGACATACATTTTTTGTAATTTAGTTATTAATATAAATCTGCTTTAGAGCAGACTGAATGACAGTCACAGTCTCTTGTGACTGCCAGATCTTTTACCTTTTACTTGAGATCAAGGGTAAGTATTCTTCAACTATTGTATTTATTTCAGAAAAGACAAATGCAATATTCCAAAAATATGTATTATTCAACACATTTATTCAAACACAAACATTTATGTAGGTTATTGTTTTCTAAAAATTAAGTCATGAATATACTATTGCAGATGAGACACACTCAATTTAATACCTCCAATGCGTTATTCAAAATAAACTAAAACAACTTCAATTGGCTCCTATAAGTATGCTTTGAAATTTGTTGCATGAATATTTCCCCACAGATGGCGCTTTTAATTGAAAGCAAATGTACAAATAACCTCTGTTTCTATAAGAGTAAAACTAATTCAACAAATTAGTTAAGGCTGCTTTAGTTGCATGCTGGATTAAGTCATACCCTATAATTCAGTTTGAAACATATCAAAATTCAAAAGTAATCTAATGACCGATACGCATTTACGATCACATACTTTAGACACGCAAAGTTCTTAAAAATTTCTGTGCTCTCTAAAACAATCAAAAACAATTTAACACTTAACCATTATAAAAATAGAAATAGAAATAGAAAAAATATTTAATGAATTGTGAATGATTTTAAAATATTAACAAATACAATCTGCGTACTTCATACAATAATCTAGAAAGTTTTAACTATTTAATAGACACAGCTAAATTTTTAATGGATTTTTAATTCATATCATATATTCAAACTCAATCCTTTCTATTTCAAACTCTTTTTTTTATATACTTTTCAAAAGTTGTAAGAACTTAGTTTGTACTATATATGTACGCTATACATTATTTCACGGGCTTTTTTATGCAGCCAATTTGACAACACTTTTATATCCGACAATTCAATTTGTATAACACACAATCTTTTTGTAAACGGTTGGCATCTGTACAAATTTGGCAACTGATGATTAAACTGCAGCATAAGAACATTTGGTATATTATATTTTAGCCTTCCATGCAGCTGCCTGCAGGCTTGCAGAGTCTGCAGCTATTGCGAATAGGGGTTGTGCCGAAACCCAATCGTCGTCTGTAGTTCACCATCTTGCTTCCCATTGGCTTGTTTCATTTGAGCAACGGATAAGAGCTGCACCTCTGGTTGTCTCGCTCTAACTTTATCCGCGTGCAAAATGAAAGAAAAATTCAAGAGTTTCACGAACATTAAAGTCGCTGGCACCACGTTACGAATTTCTCAAATGTCGAAGCTTTGTATAAATTTGCATTACAATAAGCCAAGGTCAGTGGCATATTTATGGACAGTGTAAGCAATCGAATAAATAAATGGATTCATGTAATGGCGTATATGTAAATTGTCGTCCTCTTAGAAACATATTTCTAAATACATATATTTCATAATAAATTAACTTTTCATTTCAAATTTGATTATTAAACGAGGCAACAAAAGCTCCAAAGGGCAAACTTCAGTACCCATGGGCACAAATAGTTCGATAAACAACCATTTTGCAATTTGTGATAAGATAACGTTACTTATTTAGACTTGTTGTACTAACTTCTAAGTATATACACATTTATATGTTTATATAGTGTGCATTTGTATATGAGCAATCAAGCTTAAGCTATCTATATTAAGGTATACCAAAATATGAATTATTTCCATATATTTATTTATATATTTTTATTTTATAGTTGCAGCTAGATTTTCTTTCATTTAATTATAAGTATTATAAATCGAGTATAAATTGAGACATCACCTTATGTTTTGATTATGAACTTTGCCATAATTTCTAGTAAATATATTTGTTAATTGATCAAACTGATTCAGGAATAATAATATATTTCAATTCAATATGTATATCATTCTATAATTTCACCTCAATTAAATGGGAATATGCTCCGAATGTTAAAATATTTTAATCCCTCAAGTGCTGTATCACAGTAAAAGGTGGTAAACTATCTAATTAAGAATACAAAGTACTGATACATTGTTACATCTATCAATCATTACAGAAGGAGCCGTATATCAAGAAAGGTTTATTTGTGATGAATTCAAGTTGTAATTACATGTTTTGTTTACCCAAATAACTGACCAGAAATAAGCTTAAAATCGTATTAAAGAAAACATTGAGGTCGTCTGGTCGACTTGTAATTACGTATTCAATTAGGGGAGCTCAGCTTTAGCCCAGTTAACATTTTGGCGACAGGCTCCGTCTGGTTCTCAGTCGTCATGTTAGTCTCCGATTTCGACTTCGCCTCCGCCTCCGTTTCCCGTTGTCAATGCATCAAGCAACAGTTAACAGTAGAATCTGATAAGTAAGCACAATTAATTAATCATTACAGAATTGAAAACTACCAACAAAAGTCAAAAGCTGCATACAAAAAATGGCATAAATATCGATTTACCAAAAAAAAAAGAAAATTACAATGAAAAACTACAAAAAAGACCGCCGAATGTTTTGGACAGAGACATGGACTGGGAGCTGTGAGCTGTGACAGTCGGCGCCAAGCAATCCATCAATTTGTGCAGCGCCAATTACGCCTGTTACCGTTACTCGTCACGTCCCCCAGCCCCCGTTCGCATATGGCCAGCTGACGTTTGGGGGAGAAGTTACAACAACTTTGTAAGTCGCTTTGTAACCCGGTGGCGCCCCATCTACTGGCGTCAACTTTGGTCACTTTTTTTGTAACAATTGTAATTAGTTTAGACGACAATTCAGACGATCGACGTCTGACCATTGACGCCTTCTAAAGTAGCCATCAAAATCCATATGTCATACTTCCGACGGCCCCAATAAGTACCACTTACAGACGTTAATGATGTCTTAATGTACCTGTGACTAGAAAGCCCCCTTTCCACTCTGAATATTCAATCAACAATTGAAGCCCTCAGTAAATGCTTGAAAGTAGGTTAAAGTTTCATTCAATGTCCTTTGAAATTGATTGAAAAAAAGCAGGATGTCGATCCAACTCTTAGTAAAGTGAGTTGTCCTGAGTGCGAGAACACCATTTGTAAAGGGACTAGGAACTAAGGCAGGCATTTCAAATACCTTATTCACCTTAAAAAAGTAACTGGTCAGATCAATTAAGAAAATAATGGACATGAAATCATTTGATCGAACAACCTCGTTTTACTTTTTGGTCAGGCAAGTTGACTAGTAATAATAATAATAAAGAGATTGCTTTTATATACTACATATGTACATATTAAGGAAAGAAGAGACTTCTATAATTCATAATTATGTTATTATACAACTATTAAATACACAATTTTCATAATCAATATTCCATTTAATAACTTTCATTGTATCTATAAGGAAATCGTTCTAAGTTATTAAAAAGTATTTTAAAATAATATTTATTGCATTTGCTATACTATTAGCGATCTAATTTAAATGGTCAAGCGATTCCGACTTCCTTTCTACATTAAAAAATTAAATAATCATAAATCTTTGAATCACTTGATATTGTTATTGTAATTTCAAGAGTATCAATAGCTTTGCATATTAAATCAAATTAACTTAATCAACATAAACAAAAATATTTCAAGAGGCAATATTATCAATTAACTATGGCTGCATGACATACAATTACTCATATCTTAGTATAATTCCTATTAAATGCTCATAAAGTCAGTAGCCTAATCAGACTACACCTCTGAAGCCTATGAAATTTATACTTCCAGTGAAAATCAGCTGTGTTAAATATAAAATATATGTAGATATATTAAGATATATATTAAAATATATATTTTTGTGTATACATCCAGAAGATAAATATGTATTTATGTCTCGTAGATTCCATTAAGTTACGAATATAGCTCAAAAATTTTCCTAAACTAACACACAATGAAGATAACATAATAAACTCATTCTGATATGTATGTATGCATGTACGTATGTACGTATGTAGGTGGGATATGGACACTTGGCTGTAGTAGCTGGGTTCGCTTGGAAGCTGAATATGAAAACACACACATCCTGTTAGTATTAATTGCTGCTGTCCGAAAATATAACGAATCACCTTGGAGCGCTGGGCAAAGACCCAAAAGGACGAGACTATGCAACAACTCTGTTGCAAGCAAGTTGTTGTTATTGTTGTTTTTGGCATAGGAATAGGAAGGGGAATGGGATTGAGTTTGAGTTTGAGTTTGGGCACGGCCAGTAAAACCACCAACTACGAGTACACGACAAAAAGTTGTGAAAATGTCAATCAACTTGTACAAAAAAAAAAACACAAAATAAAGAAATAAACACAAAAGTTTTCCAGACTGTAGGACTGACAGACAGACAGACAGGCAGCCAAAGATGATGCATTGTGCGTGAAAGGTGCAATGCCGGTTCGGGGCATAAAGATATCTCAATGTTGTATCTCTATCTGGACAGTGTGACAGACTCGTAGGGGGCGCCTACGAATTGCATCCCACTGAGTCAGACTCCGACTCAGACTCAGATTCAGATTCAAACAGAGACTTTGAGTCGAAGTCGATGTCAGACGACGGCGATTTAAATTCCGCAGCAACCATACATAGATGGGCTGTCATATGTGGAAATGACGATGACGATTGACAGCTGCACAGTTGGTACATCCCGTCCAGAGACGGAGAGCTTCGGTGCACAATTTTGGACAGTACTCGTACCTGCAACTGTCAATTCATTTGGGACTTTGTGTAGGTGCGAAAAACGCAAATAACAAAACGTGCCAAATCTATGAAAAACACAATATACACACACATACACACATATGTATACATTTAATACATGGTCACATACACATATGTGCGCTTGTAGTTTCCAGTTAAATAAGACATAAACAGGGGCGTAACTCTAATATCAGCATTTGCCCAGGGACCGGCAAAAAACTAAATGAAAACAGCAAACTGCCAAAACCGGTAATGACTAACCCCCGAACCGGGGCCCACTGATAAGAACACTTGCCCTACACATACACAAAAGTGTGAGTGAGCTAGTGCTAATGCAGCAATACGCATGCGACTCAACGACTGTTAGTGTGAGTGAGACAACTGCTGAAGCTTAGCAAGGGCGTGGCCTGCTGCCACAGAGTCGCCTGTGTGTGTTTGCCGTTGCTTGGGTTGGCTGTCCCAGCCAGCAATCAGTCACGACTTGGTTAGCGCGCATGCAGCACGAAGATTGAAAATCGTCGCGTGGTCAAAACAAATACCGTCGGAACTAGAACTGTTACTATTACTGTTTTTCAACCGTAATGGCGTGTTCACACTTGTAATTGTTTGTGTCAATGTGCCAATGTGTAAAAGAAACCAGAAATTAGCCGCGTGTTCTAATCAAAAATATTCAATCGTGCTGGAGCACCGTCTCTGCCTTTGTTACAACAAACTGTTGGCACATTCTAAAAATACTTATTTTGCAAAAAGTTAGTAAAATGTGTTGCAAACGAAATAAACAAAAAATATTGCCTAAAGAAACCAATTAAAATAAAATATATATTGCCTAAAATAGTATAGTAAAACCTTTTATAAATTAAATTATCTTGTTAATAAAAAAATAAATACAACTTCAGATACTTTTTTCGACTCTTTTCTTTTTCACTTTTTAACATTAAAAATATTTATATGAAGCAATTGAATTGAATTGAAGCAAAAAATGGACTATTATATATTTAATTTAATTTAGTATTTGTTATACTTTAAAACCAAAATGTAGTACCTATTTTAGGCAATAACAACAGTTTACAAAATTACAATGGCTCAAATTTTAGGCAATTTTTCACTTGTTTTAGGCAATTAAATTTTTTGAGTGCAGTTTGGCATACAATATGATGGACGTTAGCAGCATGTACGGCAACCATCCGCATCATCATCCTCATGCCACTGCCACGGCCTATGATGGCTATGGCAGCAACTACTTTCCCTCTCCGACCCACCATCTGCAGCAGCAGCAGCAGCAACAGCAGCAGCTCCAGCAACAACAACAACAGCAGCAGCAGCAACAACACCAGCAACAACTGCAACAGCAAGTGCAGCAACAGCACCAGCAACAGCAACAACTGACCTATAATGGCTACGACAGCAACTCGCCCAACTACTATCAACAGCAGCAGCAGCTTACGCCGCCTCCAGCACAACACCAGCTGCAACATCCACTTGCCCAGCAGCAGCAACAGCAACAGCAGCAACATCAACTCTATCCCCACTCGCATCTGTTCAGCCCCAGTGCTGCGGAGTATGGCATCACTACCACAGCCAGCGGAGGAGCAGCTGCAAATAGCACTCCTTTGCATCCCACCAGTCACTCGCCCGCCGACTCCTACTATGAGAGCGACTCTGTGCATTCATATTATGCCACAGCTGCGGTGGCAACGATCCCGCCACCCGCCAACAACTCTCCAGTGACGGCAGCCAATGCCACACAGCAGCAACAACAACAGCAGCAGCAGGCAATGGATGCGCATGCGCCCATTATCAGTTCCGAGAATGGCATGATGTACACAAATCTAGACTGTCTCTATTCCCCTAGTGTGGCACAGCAAGCACAAACGCAGCCGCTGGGATATGGCGCCCAAATGGAGGAAAAATATGCAGCGGTTCTGCATGCAGGATATACAACAGCGCCACCGGGATTGTTGCTGGATGATCAGGATCCCATGATGCAACTGGCTGCCGGACAGCAGCAAACGACATCACAAATTTGGCATCATCATCAGCACATGGGCGGCGGTTACCCATTGGATACGGGCATTGCCATGGACTATCCCCATGCCCATTTGCATCACCCTCTCAGCCACGGCCATCTGGCCAGTTTGACTTCCAGCGCGCAGCAGGCACAGCAACATCAGCAGCAGCAGCAGCAACAGCAACAACACCAGCAGCAGCAACAACAGCAACAGACAACGAATAACCAGGTTGTGCCACAGCATGCGTTATCACCCAACGGTTCCGGCAGTTGCATGAGCATGGCCCGCAACCAACGTGGTAGTGGCGTTACATCGCCTGGCAGCTCCACTTCATCCTCAACAGCATCTGCGTCCGCTGGCAACAACTCCTCACATCAAGCGAGTTCACAATCAAAATCGCCAAATCATGCGACCAACATTCCAACCTACAAATGGATGCAACTCAAACGGAACGTTCCCAAGCCACAAGGTGAGTTTCTCATCCCTGAGCACAGACTATATGCGAGTATTATCTATGAATACCTTATTCGATTTAAGACCTCACAAGTGGCTGAATAAAGAAAACATTTATTGCAATTAGAAATCCTGGAAAATGTATTAACATAATTTGTTAATATTTCTAAATCCCATTTATTTGAATACACTTAAAGTTATGGCTGGGATTACATTCAAGAAGCATTTAATTTTCCATTAGCATCACAGCTTGTCTTCGTTCAATAAAGTTCTCTTGAATAAAGTTAATTTTAGGTATGATTTTAAATAAAAATTTATAATTTTCACAGTGAAGAAGAAAGAAATACAAATATTTTCTGGGGAATAAATATACACTTAATAAATCACAGACCAACAAGTGAATATATGTTAGATAAAAGGGTTATTAAATCAAAATAATCAAACAATGCTTTTGATTCGACTATTAATCATATCGACACTTTATTCAAATTCCAACGTAATATATATTGTAAAACATAAAAAATTTATTCCATATTTAGTTAAGAGTTAGATAAGTTGGCGCTAATATAAACTATTTTTTTGCCATTTCTATGATCATGTAAGACCATTAAGCAATGTCAATTTAAACGCTCTCATCAATGGATCACAGCTAACAAATCGAATATATTAAACCAGTTAAACAACATAGTATTAGTACACACTTTTGATTATAACTCGAAAAGGGTAAAAACAAAATACAATTCAAAATCAAAATCAGAAAAAAAGAAAAAGAAAATAAAAAATACAAAAAAAAAAGTAACAGAAACGATGACTTTCAAAACTGATTGACAGTCCAGATATACGAGCAACCCAAGTGCGTCAGACGTCCAACCGAGGGCATGTCACCTAAAAATAAGAATGTCTCTTCAAATGCCAAAGATTTCGCCTGCCGTTCTCTCTCATAATTTTAGCCGTTCCGTTCAGTTGCCCCTCAGCCTTTTGGCATATTTCTTGCATATTTCAGATAATTTTGTCAATGCTGTGCAGTCAGTCAGGTTGTCACTTGTCAGTGCGTTGAGAAGTTTTGTATCTTGGAATTAGCCAGCTAAGAAAATACGCAACGACGATAAACTGAAATTCATGATAAATGGTACCTCACTCAGCGATATAAAATATTAATTGTATGTTAAATATACAAGCACAAGTAGAGTTTTAAGCATTTTGAATAAAATATACTATATAACAATGAGAAACGATTTAACAAGGATAATAATATCCTTGATTGAAGCACTTTCTTTATTTTTATAATATATTTTCTATTTCATTCGTGAAAGTTATAGATTCTTCTTTTGCTCATTATTCAAATCATTTCGGACTTACTTTAATTTAACTTTAACTTACCTTAAGAAAGAATCCCTCTCAAATTATACCAATCAACAGCAATTTATTTGATTTATATCAGATATTCACTTATTCACTTCTTCTGATTCTATCCTCTCTCAACCTGTTGGCCAATATGATGTGACAGGCTTATTTGACTTCCAGAAACTAGTTAAAGCACTTTACCTGTTGCCACAGTCAAGCAGGCAGCATCGGCTTGATCCCGGCTTCAATCAGATATGAGGCATCAGGGCTTCCACCACTTACAGCTTGAATAACGTAATCCCCTTGCTACACCAATAATCATACAAATATTTGCTTATTAATGCTGAAAAGTGTCATTTACATGCATCGTTTTCAATTAAACGACGCCAGAGATCTCTGCACGCGCCGCACCCAAAGCTCAGGCTCATGCTCATGCTCCATGACAATGACGTGTGCAAGTGGAGCTGGTACGGGGATCCAGTCCATTCGAAGTTCGAGCCCAAATCCGAACCGGGCGCTTAAACATCTCTCGACCACAAGTCAAACAAACAATTAAAGCGTGCAAGAGCAAAAGAAAAGAAAATGAAAAACGAAAAAAAAAGGAAAAATATAAAGAAATAATAATAATAAAATAAGTATGAAAGAAATGCAGCTCTGTTAAAGAATGAAGCGAACCTACTCACATTGCAGTTGTTGTCACTGGGTGCTGGTTGCAGGGTGCTGCATGCCGAACTGGAAGTCAAGTTGGCTGTCAGAAAAAATGATTATTTAAATAAGAGTTCTTGTTTGAGCTTCACTGCAACCGAACTGTCACTGAGTCCAACTTCAAGACCTGGACTGAGACGCAGTTGCAGAGGCAAAGAGGGTACCACGATATGGTCTCGCTCCGAGTCTCGCAGCCTCAGTTGCGATCTCAGAGCGACGGTCTCTGGCTGTGCCTTGCTCCACTCCATCTGTCATGTCATCCATTTTCAGCCAGGGAAACAGCATAATCAGCAATCATGGTTATAAATGGTAGCATTCGACATATTGGCATTCACGCACAGCAGAAGCTCGTGTATAAAATACCTGCATATAGGTACTCACAGTCATACTCACACTCACACTAACAATCACACTCATACTCACATTCAGTACATTCAATTCAATGTGCTCTAATGTGTTAATCAGCATTTTTCAATAACCAGACCAGATTGAAGAGGGAAAAGTGACTGCTTCAAATTGGAAATGGAAAACTTCTCCTGCTGTGGACGAGAAAAGATTAATTGAAATTGTTCGAGGGATTTGCCAGTGACAACGTGAACTAGGAATTTGTCCAACGAATTGCAAATTGGCACTAGGCAGAGAACTCAAATTAGAGATACAAATCAATATTAGCCCGATGAGTAAGCAGGGAAATCGTTCGAGAGACTGATTAACTTCTGAACTATTCACAGCATGTGTTAGTATCTATACTAAATTTGATTACTGACTTTAACTTTTAGTTAATATATCAACGATATAAATCTACTCACTTCTATGGTTTTCCTTCTACACTTAAGAAAACTGTTAGCAAATGTTATTAGTCTATCCATTTCTATGCAGAACTCAAAAAGAAATGCCTAAATATTTAAGGCAGTTCAATAACTTATGATTTAATACACCATTAAGCTAACTAATACTACATAAGCCCCAATTCTGCCTATTAAGATCCAAGTGCTTACATTTCTATGCCCCGCCCCATGCTCCATTCACATTGATTGAGAGTTTTGTCACCCATTTTATGAGTGCACTTATCATCTACTCGTACAGCCGTAAATCATACTCCACACAATATTTGTTAACGTTTATTGGCCTTTTTTATGGGCGACCATAATTGAAAACTGTCCACCGTCTTGTGGCATAACAATTTAATTAATACTTGTACTCCGAGTCGCACTGAATGTCGTGCCTCGTTTAGAGCCCCATCTATGTTAGTGTTGGGTTCGGTTCGTGTTTTATTGTTTTTTAAACGATCTACCACTTTGTCGTAGCATTTCCCCTGGAGAGGGACATGAATGGGAATTGTAGAGAGACTCCAGGCACGCTAACTATGCCAAATGAAATAATATGAAATATGAATAGAGTTGAAAAAAGTGAACGAAAATGAAACCCAACATGAAAATTAACATAACTGTCGGTTCGAATGGTAACTAACTGAAAAACTGTGGGCCAAAAGTTCAGTGTATAGTAGCGAAAGGTGTTAGGAGATGGGGATAAGAACCGGGGTGAAGGACGGGACGGGCTGGCCCATTCGCTTGGCGTATTCAACATTTATTTGATGTGATGTTTTGATATTTCTTGACACCAACACGCGACGGCAACGGCAACGGCGACGCAGCACCGAATGTGCCACAGTGAAATGAATTAATTACGTGCATTTCAAAACAAAACATAAAAAAAAATTATATATATATATAAAGAGCTGGGTACAACAAAAACAAAGGGAAAAAGGCAGACTATTTAAACGAAATGATATTGTGGATAGAAAAGTGACCACCAGGAATTTGAGATAAGATCAAACGCTTGGCCAGACCAGGCCGAACCAAACCAAGCCGAACCACACAGAACCGTACCGAACCACTGACAGATACAGAGACACAGACAGAGACAGACGCTTAGACCCGCCCGCCTGTCTGTCACCGTTCGTCACAATGGCTAGTTGGATCGTTCTCGGACCTCAGCTCAGACCTCGAAACAACAACAAGAAATGAGCCACAAAAAAATGTGCGGCATGTGTCGTGACAAATTTTGTTCGCTCGCGCGCGTTGAGCTAACATTTTTGAAAGCGTGTTATTAAATTTCTTTCTACGGGAAAGGGGTTAAGGGGTTAGGAGCCCGGGTCAGCTATGCACCTTCAGGTTGCAGCAACTGGGATTTTTTCTTCGTCAGATTGGATTACTAAATCGATTTGTATACTGATAAATGTCGCGGTACTTACATTAATTACCACTTAAGAGTGCCAGCTATCAATATCGGAATCCGTATTCAAAACCCAAATCTCTAATCTCATTCTCTCGCTGAACTTGCCGGCCAGCGACACTTACACACCTCAAATGTCAGTTCTCAGTCAGAGTCTTTGAGATCATAACAACATGAGAAGCGCATTAGTGGACTGCGTGACAGGGCCAAAGAAATCCGCAACAGGGCGGCTCGCCCTGTGGCTGGAAGCCAGCGTTGACCCACCCGTTGCCAGCATTAAAGGATACTCGAGGGTGCGCTCGTCTTATTATGTAATATTACCCAAAAAGACAAAAAAAAAACAACAAAAATTGTCCGTTGTCAGTTGATTTTGGCCACTGACTGTTTGCCTTTTGGACATTTCATGCAAACATTGCGCCAAAACGAGGATATCTTATCTTTTGTTTGCATTCGCATAAGGTTCCTCCCAGCCTAGAGTGAGCTGACAGTGGCGTCTGCCCGGCTGCCTTTAATACTTTTCAAGTGTATAATTTACTAAATTATATAAGTATCCAGTTACGTGCCTGGCCACAAACACAACCAAAGATACCCCGATAAAAACACGCTTCAATATCTGCTTAACAAAATTGCACAAAATCATGCTACTCATAATACTCTGCCAACCACATACATACTCATATATATGTGTATATACATATCAATAGATACTGATAAGAAACGACCTCACGTACTCCATACGCCTAATTAATATCGATACACAAATGTTCCTCAAACTGTCATTCAGTTGGTCGTTTATGAATTGATAGATCTTATTATTTTGGACTTGAACTGCTGTCAGAGTCAGCCAATGGAATTTCTGTTAAAAGAAGTCCCATAGATCCCACTACAACAGTACGCTTCAAAAGTAGCCCCTTAAGATTAAGCAGTAACTCATAACTGATCCGAACAGAGCTAAACTTTTTACATTCTTTGAATCTCTTAATGGAATCAAACTCGAAATTAAAGTTTTACTTTTATATGGAATCAAACTTGAAATTAAAGCTTTACTTTTAAGTTCTAAATCCCAAGCTGAATACTTGCTCGGAGCTTCCAACTTCTTCTCCAACTCCATTTCCAAAATGATGTGAATACTTTGATATGATTTCCAGAATTTAAGAGATATCAAAGAATGCTTCAACAAGACATTTTGTGCTCTATTAAGATACATTCAATATATTTGTCTTATCACTAACTAGTTAACATATTCATTATACTATAGCCAGCTCAAATGGTCAATTGCAATTCAGATTTTCTGTCGAAATGTGATATGCCTTTGCACCTATGTCATGAATTAATTGTATTGCCACTGGGCTTTGTTATTTCATATTTAATACGTACATATATAAGTATCCAAATGGCATTTCGATGTAAGTAAAAAACAACAAAACTGACAAATCAAAGAAATAACAAAACACTTTCAGCTATTTGTATAATGAATCATTTGTGGTAACAAACAGTAGTCGACTTACAATTAAAGCTGCTCACAATTTTGATTATTTGCGCTTTGAGACAATGAAGTATAGAGAGAACTGGTTCGATACTCTTGTAGATAGTGCAACAAGAACAATAGACCGACTCTCCAAATGTTGCGGCGCTCTTTGGTCTGGTCTATGGCTCTCCAAAAAGCACACACGCATTTAGCCAATGATCTGCAAATCAAAGAAGCCGCCTAAATGTTTGCCCCGCCCCCGCCTTCGAACCTATTGGACATGTCTCCTCAGAGCCCATGTAGCTCTACAATTGTCTCTCGTTAGGCGCGCCAACATGTGAAGGTGATTTCATGCTCAAGCTCCGAAATTCCCAACGCATTCAGAGGCATTTATTGGGCATGGGGCCACTCGAGTGCGGTGTGTGGTGGGTGGTGTGCGGTGTATGGTGTACTGTGTGTTGTGCCGAACGGCAGCAAACGGTTTCAGCAGATAAAAGTTAAACGAAAGCTGTCAATTTGAAGTTTCTTTGTTTGGATTTTATCATTGTTTAGTTATTTCTGTTAATATACCCTGTAAACATGATATGTTACAAATGTATACAGTTTCTTAAACAGCTCATTACAGAGTGAGTTTTTAGCATAAAGTGTAGATTTTGTTGTATTATCTTTATTTACTAAAAGTGTCATAATAATTGCATAACAAATAGTCAAGTTAAATAATAAATACTATCTGTGCATATATAAGATGAGTAATAATTGCAGATCAGGTCTCAAAACAGTTCTTTAATGCAAAAGTTATCATTTCCTGAAAATTTCATAATGATTGATAAATTACCAGCTACGAGTATATATATCTGACTGCAGGGTATTTATTAGTCACTGCACGGCAAACTAGTGCATACTTATTTCATTTTATTTATATCAATTGTGAAATGGCGATATCGAACGCATTACAGAAGTGTCACCATGATCCGTTTCGTGCTCATACACGTAGCATTGGCTAGTGGCCAGTACCCCGAACCCGTTCCCCAGTTCCCCACTCTGATAACAACAATGGACACCGCTTGACGCCGGAGAGCTTTAAAGTGGACATTCTAGTGGCCTCTGGTATTAGGGTTGTACGCTTGAACTTCAACTTGGGTTGCGACACGCGCAACTTGATTCACATTTGGATTGAAGCTAATTGATGGATCTATCTGCAGGTGTTGGCCCAAGTGTATTCGCTGTATTAAAGTATTAACTGAATGGCACTCGATAGTCTTAGTTGGACAACAAAAGATTTACATTTTGAAAATATCGATCTAAAGTAATTGTTGCATTAATTATGAAAATTAAGCAACGTATAATATTATTATATTATATTATATTATTATAAAATAATATTTATGAATATATTTCTATTTGATCAAGTGAATAAAATTAATGAGAATCCACTTATAGATCCACTTGGAAACATGTCTAGTTACTTGCCAAAATATATTATGACATTGGCTTTCATTGAGTAGCTTGTTGTAGTCCCTAAAAAGCGGATAATGATAATTACTTCAAGTAGTTGCTAGCCAGATAATATAAAATAATTCCGATTAAACATATCGAAATTTATTTATAGACGAATTTGTCAAGAAAAGCATGCGATGATTTCTATTTATATTAGAAAATGACTAGTTAAAGTTAGCAGACAGTTATAGCTGTATGCATATGTAAGTATGTGTGTGTGTGTGCTTGTGTATGCTTGTATGTAAGTGAGGCACAGCTGCTCGAGTGTGTGCGTGTGTGTGTGTGAATGTTGTGTTAATTCAATTCAATGGCAGAAAAAAAGTAAAATCTTAATTCGAATAATACATTCTGACAACATGACGGATCACCAACGAAAATGCAGAGGCACACACACACACACACACACATGAATAGTAGATGCCCATAGTTTCCCTTTTTTCTATATACACTTATATACGTGCATATATATATATATATATATATATATATATTTATATATATATTAATATATGTACCACAAGCCAAAGAATTCTAGCTCTACATAGAAATAAGGGTGTTCGATAAAAGCCAAGAAAAAATGGCTGCCAATGCCAAATGTGGGTTGACAAGAATGTATGCATTGTGTGTATGTGTGTGAGTGTGTGTGCTGCGTATGTGCGTGCCAATGGCTGACAGTCAACACTTTCAATGCTCCAAATTGAAATCCACTTGACACAACGCCTCCGCCCGCGCCTTTAGCCAGCGTCAGCGTCTTTTGACGATTTAATTCAATTAATGCCCCATTCGTGTGAGCTTTTGGCATACGACGAAAATTGATTCACAACATTTACACACACACTCACTCAACTTATATAGGCTGTCTGTAAGTATTTGCAAATTAAAATGTCAACAAAAACAAATTTGAAAACATTTTGCGACTAAAACGAAAACGAAAACGACGACGACGAAGACGACACAAATTCCGAGTCGCGTCTTCTTTATACTTGTTCATGTCCTTTGGCAATTTTGTTGCTGGGCTTTAAAATTTTCGACAATGATGCTAATGTCATCATCAATCTTCGTGCGAAAATTCACCAATGCAGAAAGGCAGAGAAGCAGAGGGAATGAGATAGAGAAACAGCAGTCCTTCAATATTAGCCAATGTGGAAAACTCTCTAACATAGGCCGACTCTTTCTTCTCTTTCCCTCGCCACAGGCATTTTTCATTAGACAAATTAACAACATTTTTGCTGACTTTGTACTGTAGCTGGTGTTGGCATTTGGTTGGGATATAGAGAGGGGGAGGGCGGTCTGCCGACAAGTGGCATTAGCTATACTGGCAGCTTGACTTGTTTACATGAGATAATTTCAATATAATAAATCATTTTTAGCCTGTGCTTACAGGCATTTTCTTAAAATGTATCGAAACAACTGCGAAGCAAATGCAGCAACAATTTCCCATGTGAGAAACTAGAACAGTGTCGTTCTGGCCTTGGATTTGGACTGTCAACCGAAAGAGTTACGAGCTCACCTTAGCTAAATGGTCGCAGTCTCAATGTCCTACTGCCAGCTTAGCTTTGTGACTCAACCGAAACGTCATAATGACAGTTTAAATATTTTTTTGGCAAGAGGAATACTTTTTAAAAAGGAATATAACTGTTAATCGATGACTCATTTTCTACCTTTGCATGATTCATATTAAACAATCAATTAGTTATAATTGGTATGCTATAAAATATTTATTAAAAGAGTGTTAACATCAACAAAAATAACTAATAATTCATGTTATTATTATTAGAAGTTTATTCTATTTTTGACATCACAACAGATTAAAGGCAACCTATCTGATACTAATTTATACGTAATCAGTTGGGTTGATGAAGAAATTATTAAAAGAAATAAGCGATCATTCTAAAATATACAGACGAAAAGAAGTAAAGATGTAGAGTGATTTGAAATTAACAGAAAATCTATAGTTTGTTAAGCTTAATATAAATAAATCGACCTGATAATAAGAGTAGCAAGAGGAGCTTGGAATTGAACAAAAATCATTTATTTGGACAAATAGGTAATCTCTTTATGTGTGTCTCTATACAAATATTACTTTGTTGAATGTCAATTACTTTTGTTCTGCAATTTGGCCATTGGAATGATGTCTAAATTTAGTACGCCTGACTTCTTCATATCTATCTATTGTGATAGCCGTCTATAAACTCATTCACACTCACACAATTCCTTATCAATGCGACAAACCAAATAATGTTCCGATTCTCAGGCTACTGGAATTCAACTTCAGTAGTCTACGGAAACAGTAGCCAAAATATTGCTATTAACGCTTCTACAAAATAAATATATGTGTGTATCTATAGATCTGTGTAAATATTTAAATTTCGATTTTTGGTATTTGTGTCATTTTCAAAAGGTAAACATACATGGAAAAGACAAACAAGAGAAAATCAAACAATTCTTTCGATAAAGTCTTCCAAACTTCTTCCGGCGCGACAGAGAACATATATTTAATAACCTCAAATATGTTTTGGAAAATGTGAAAGAAATTCTTCCTGTTTAAGGTTACGTTTGAATATTTGAATCTTATTCATTGTTAACCAATTTTCACGTGTGTCCATATCGTTGCACATCGTGACTAATAAGCCACGGGACGTCTATGCAGGCAAACAACTTTCAATTAATATGAAAAGTTTTGGGTATACTCGTATCACAGATACCTATATGAATGTAGTTGGATTTATGCATTTCATGTTCCAAAAAACAACCAGAAACAGAAACTGCATCATTGCATGACATGTGGAAAGTTCAAGTTGACAGGCAGCCAATAAAACTGACAGCATAAATGGATTGGATTAGTTGAGTTTTAGCCAAGTCAGCGACGTATTGAAATGACCAAATGAGAAACAATTTTCTAACCCAAAAAATATGTTACCCACCCCCGCCGTCCAACTGTCACTAGCCAAAAGGGTTAAATGGTAGATAAGTCAATTAGTCCTGCGACTCAACACGACTTGTATATCCTGTAGCTTGGACGTACAGAAAATGAGGGCATATTGAGCATATACTAGTTGAACAGTTTACCTATTTAAGCAGTATAAATGCTCCAAATAATATGGGAATACAAAGAAAAACGCCATCAGATCAGAAGGAATTGAAAGGAGGGTTAATTATGAAGGACTAAAACGTTTAAAACAAGATTCTTATTAGTTACAAAAGAGAGCTCTGTGTTGAATAGCCGACAAAGACTGCTATAATCAGCACTTAATATTCGATAAGGTTCATGCGAAAAATACTTAGAATATGTTACACTCACAAATCTTAAGATAAAGATTAGATTTTCGGTGAAGATATAGTATTAAACACAAAAACAGAAAAGTTAATTAATAATAACAATGGATTTTAGTCCATTTTACAGAGCATTTCTAAGTCGTAAACTCTCCATAGGTGAATTGTTATTTGTTTCAGCTTAGTTTGCTGTTTGACGAACCCTTTTGCTTATTTGACCAGTGGTCAGCTGGACTTGGAAATAAATCTGGCCATCTGCCGTCTCGACAAACACTTCGTTATCAAGCGAAATTGCGAAACATTATCAAATTAGTTGCTAAACTGGGTTGCAGTCGTGATTTCCACCGACGGCAGACCATAAATTATATATACTCTTAGTTCGAACGCTGTTTTCAATCATTTAACTGCCAAGGTGATCAATCAAATCGTCACTAGAAAAGCCGATCGTCCAAAAATGTTGGCTCTCATGCTTTTATGATTGTGATTAGGCATATGGACGTTGGCATATTAAGTTGGATAGCCACATGACATTGTTGTCTTTTAGTATTTAACCAACAATTAAAACAATTTACTTTTAATTGCAATATAATTTTCTATTTGCACTCGAATTAAACAACATTATCAACTGAGCCCCAACCAGACACCAGACCCTCATCGGACGCTCGTGCAACTGCGTACGGCTGCCCACTTAATCGCCATCGGCCTCGACAGCTTGCCCGCTCGTCCGCTTGTTCGCTCTTCCGCTCCTCCACTCCCCCGGTCTCCAGCTGGCACACTCTGTAATGCCCCAGCCCAAGACTTGCTGCGGCGGGATGTGTGCGGGGGGATCTGTGTAAAATGCCACTGGCGCCTACATATCATAGCATTGATAATATCATACCAAAATGGCCGTCAATTGATGATGATTCATAAATTTGGACTATGCAAAAAGTGTAATTTACTTGAGTTTATTTCAAATTCATATGTTCCCTAGCAGATCTATTGAAGTAATGGCCGTTTAATTAGTTGTACACTCAGGAACAAAGCTATGTTAAGTTTGATTAACATCAGATTTAACTCGTTGAATTCTTTTCAGTTGAATCAATTACTTAAGCAATAGATCTCACAATAATGGAAATATACATAAATCTATGAAAATATGCTTTATTTTTGTAGTGGAATTAGACGCTAAACAACTTAACTTTGCTAGACATATAGACAGACTTCGATGTAAGCCTTTGAACTCCTTTACCCCAATAGAGTTTCTGGATATGACAGAGAACTGCCTTAACTCGGTTTCTCCCTCCCTCTCCCTCCCTCTCTCTCCCTATCTCTTTATCTCTGTCTCTTTCTCTCTAATATACACAATGCGCAAAAAACGTTTGCCTATTTTTTTAATTATTACATTATTTTAATTTTTAAATACTTCATTTTATTATTCAAATATATATTACCAACAAGTAAAGTCAACTAGATAATCAGTTAGTCCATAATCAAACCGTATACAAAACAAGCTTAACACTAATCTGGGATTATGTAACACTTGAAACGTTCATTCACTTTCTTTTCACACGAGAATTGAGTCAAGTTATGCAAAAGTCAACAAATGGAAATGCGTTAAAGCTGCAACTGTAATTAACTCTAGTTGCGATGCTATCAAATTACATTCGACTTTGTTGCCATCTGAGCGTTTGTTGGCCCATGTTGCACGTGCAACTCGAGCGACAATGGTAGCCCTCAGCTGTTGGCGTTGCTGTTAGCATTGCTGCAACTTCTGTTCTTGTTTACATTGATTGTCAGCAGTGTCATTTAAGTAAGCGCCATGGTGCCGTGCTGCCCTGGCGCTTAACACCCGCCGCAGTTGTCTCAACCGCCTCAACCGCGACATCCCCGGGCAAACATCATGCACAGCGAATGGCCTTGTGCATGTGTACGGAGTGAGTCCAAAATACATCCATAAACAGACACACACACACACACACACACACACAGGCATCCACACAGACATAGAAACACAGAGAGAGGGACCCGTAGATTTCTTCTACACTGTCAACAGTAGTTGGACAGCGGGTGGAGACGCCGGCAGACATGTCAGCGAGCTGGGCATGCATTCAAGTGGAAGCGATCCACCGATAATGCTCTCTAAAACTAATATTACAAAGTAGATATCATTTGGCGCCGGACGCGGACGCCAGCTAAAGGCGACAGTGCCGCCAACTGGCCGCGACATGTTTGACATGCCGAGCGACACCAGCAGCAAAAGCAGTTGCAGTTGCTCCATGCCCATAACTCGCACTCGCTTGCACACACACACACACACACACACACACACCTTTACCCATAACCATAACCATTACCCAAATGCCGGGGCATTGATAACCGGAATGCGACATTCAGTCGCGTTGCTCGCGTTTGTTTGCCTGGAAAATTCAAATGTAGCTCAAGCCACTCACAACCTAATCCTTGGGCTTGTTTTCTTAGACACTCCTGTATCTGTGCATATAAATTTGTGTGTGTGTGTGTGTGTGTGTGTGTGTGTGTGTGTGTGTGTGTGTGTGTGTGTGTGTGTGTGTGTGTGTGTGTGTATTACGATAACACTTTTTTTTGAGTTCGACTTATAATTTTCCAATTCCACCATCATGTTATCAACTGAACGCGGTAATGCTACTGTGCAAATTGTGCCACAGTGGCTGCCATCTGTATTGGCCAATTGGCTTCCTTAACAGTGGGTGTCATAAATTCATCATTCATTCGCGTGCTCATGTGGACGGCACATTTTATTTATGATATCGCTTAGTTTGATTTATTATCGCCGAAAACTCTGCCGTATGCAGAAACCTTAAAACAAAATTTACAATCTCCCCATGAAATAAACAAATAAAAACTTATATATATATATATATAAAATCGACTACGATCATAATACTTACTTAATAGTATTGTACTCGGCTCATTTAGCTACCTTTCGGCACCTTTTAACTTAGCTGTCGATATTACTACTTAATGTTCATTAATTGATTTATGCGAATGAAACTTTCATTTAGATTTATGACTGTGTGAAAAGGTTTTTCAATTGCCCCATTGCCCCATAATATCAAAACAATTCCTTTCCTCAATTGCTCCAGAATGAGCATCATTAAATCGACTAATATTTTCTTCAAGTTCTTATGGCTTTTTATAGTCTTAAAGCACTTATCACTGTTATTCTTGTTTATTTCTGAACGAGTTTCACTTGGTTCTATTTAATGTTTGTTTGGTATATAAAAATAATACGAAATATTGCTTTCTAGGGATTTGTCTCACTTCAGATATAAGAAGCATTTATAGAATTTTCAAATATATAATATATTTAAATTATTTCAACAAAAAATTCAATTTGCGGCAACATATCCCAGAAAACACATTTCAGCTAAATAGAAAACAATTGTCTACTTATTTCTTATAATTCACATCCTTTCATGGAAAGGACAACACTTTTTGACACGTCTTAAAGAAGGCAAGACAGTTCTTAAAAAAGAAGAAGTAGGTATACTAAAAACAAGTCAAACCCACAAATCAAAATATATCATAATTCTGGTACCACCCACAATAGTATGTTGATGTTTGGTTTTATACTACGAGAAAGTCAATTCCCGCTGTCAGGATAATCCCAATATTTTCAAACAAGCCTATTAGGCACATTAAATCCTTCTATGGAAAAGGCAGAGATCATTTTCATCATCGTCGGCTTTAGCCACGGGGCGCATGTCAAATTATGAATAAAATGCAAAATCACGCAAAGAGCAAAAGTCACAGGCACGGCCCAAAAGAAAACAAAAACAACAAAGCAACAAATACAAAAACATATACAACTGAATGCCCACAACGATTATGGTTAGGCCCCGAATACACAGAGAGAGGGAGAGAGGGTCTCTCACACTGATTAGCTGCGACAGCTAGAGATCAACGCCAGGGGATCACTCAGCCAAGCAAAGCAAATGAAACCACAACAAATGCCAAGGCAACTCAATGACGATTTCTTTATTTTCTTTTCTTTCTTCCACACTCTCTCCTTCTCTCTATCTTTCTCTCTCTCCTTCCACAGCACCGAAACTACCTGCCAACATAACCAACATGCACGATTACCAGCTCAATGGTCACCTCGACATGTGCCGCGCCGGCAACGTTGGCGGCACCTCTGCCGTCTTGCCCATCCAGAATCCCCTGCTGCTGTCAAACAATCCGGCTGCGGCCAGTGCATCCAGCGGTCTGGGCGTAGGCCTGGTCAACGGCAATGGTGGTGCTGCCAGTTCGGTCGCGGGTCTCAGCAGCTGCAGCTTGTCATCCACCAACAACTCGGGACGCACCAACTTCACCAACAAGCAGCTGACGGAGCTGGAGAAGGAATTTCACTTCAATCGCTACTTGACACGTGCCCGTCGCATCGAAATCGCCAATACGCTTCAGCTTAACGAGACGCAGGTGGGTCAAAAGTTCAAGCAACAAATTTGCTAATCAAGCGAGTTATTTGCTGAAGCTTGAACATGCAACTTTGTAACTTATTGAAATATATTTTTAACTCAGTTTTATTTTGCTCTCTCTAGGTGAAAATATGGTTTCAAAATCGACGCATGAAGCAGAAGAAACGCGTCAAGGAAGGCCTCATTCCGGCAGACATTCTAACGCAGCATAGCGCACCCGTGATAACTGAAAAGCAGCCCCAACAACAGCAGCAGCAGCAACAACAACAACAGCAGCAGCAACAGCAACAGGCGGACTTAAAGGCTCCTGAATTGGTCAGCAATGAATTACCAACAACAACAGCATCAACAACAGGAGCAGCAACAACAACAGCAGCTAAACAAAGTTGAACAATTTCTATTGTTGTTGGTGCTGCTGCGATTGTTCTCGTTGTTGTGGTTGTTGTTGTTGTTGTTCGTGTTGTAGTTGTTATTGTTGTTTGTTTTTGTTGTTATGTATTATTACTGCTGTTGTGTGAAATTGCCAAATGTCGACCGCATTTTGTTGTGATAAATAAATAGAAAAAAGGCAAAATTAAACATTTATAAAGAAAATTATACAAATAAAATAATACAAATATTATTATGTCATACTTGTAGCCAATTACCTAAAAACTTAAAAAGCTAAATATTATAATTTCTTTTGTATTTTGTACAAATCATAAATCAAATGCTAGCATCTGTAGAATCGGGAGATGTAAATAGTACTTATGTATACTTTCCGATGAAACTGTAGCTGAAATCTAGACTAGCATTAACTAAACTCAGGGTTATAACTATTAACAACTTACTAACTAACTGCATCACGCAGAGCAATCAACTTTCAACTTAAAAATATACAAATACAAATACGCTAAACTAAATCAAAATCAGTATGAGAATGCTATTATAACTTCATAATCGAAAGCAATAGCGCCGAAACTATATCTAATAGCATTATAAATTACTATAATGTACTCGTAATCGTACACGTATGTAGTATTATTATTGTTTTAGTATAAGCAAGGCCTTCTACGATACAAGAACAAAAGTTATTCGTTTTGTGTTCGAACAAATTGGTATTCAATCTTGATGTATGTATATTTAATCTAGTCCTAACTGTAATATAATTATAACTGTACAACACAAAACAGATGAAAATAAATAAAATTATTTAAAAATTGTTGATCTTTAATTAAAATATGGAAACTTTATCGAATCTTCGATTCAAAACTTCGTTTACTCGTGGCAAAACCTACCTATTAAAAACTATTAAGGAAAATAGATTAATCTCGTGATCTATAAAATACTATTATTTTAAAAAGACTCAGAAATTTTTATTTGTCTCAAGATTGAAAACATATGAACACATTTCCATTATCAGACTCTGCACATATTGAGCTCTTATCACAGTTTTGATGAATTAGGGGATTACAAAAAACACAAAGATCAGTATCAGAATGGCGCTTTTTTATTTTTGTCACATGTTTACAAAATTTAAATTTTCATAGGGATTTGCCGCTGGGTAGCTTTGATATCTTGACTAATTTGCAAAAATGAAAAATACACGGTAAAATTCATCAACTGCCTTCATCAAAGTCGGTTTGCATATGTGATGGATATGATTTTAATTCCACATTATAAATTGCAGATACATGAATCGAACTAAAAAAACTCAAGGTTATTTCCATATTCGAACACAAAAAGGCTTTCTAAATATGCAGTAAGTACTTTTATGAACTGTCTTACATTAAGTTTAGTGCTACTTTAAATAAATTTTTTGAAATTCCAAAAAAAAAATGTTAAATGGTCCGCATGTTATCGAAACCATGAGTGAATTCGCTATCGGTACAAATATCGACTTAAGAATCAGTTACTATACTTTAGGGCAGCCAGCTTTTGAATGGAAGGAAATACAAATTTTATTAGAAAAACGGCCACATTGACATTGTTCGCGCGCGTTTTAAATTGTCAACTTCTTTTGTATTACCACGATTTTTTTAACCAGCCACCGTCTAGTATATTTTTTTACCATTCAAATCGTCCACTCCAGCTGTAAACGAAAAACCAAAAAAGCGCAACTTTTGAAAAAGGCTACTGTGAAACCGTATCAAATAAATATGGTTACACGGGCCGGAAGTTGAAAATGGCGTCAGATGTGCCGAATCAGCTGTCGACGAATGACCGACGACCCTGTTCAATTTTTAAATATTAAAATTACTATGTGGTTTCCAACTAATTTACGAGTTTCTTTAACTCCCCTACCTGAAATACCTAAGAGCATCAAATATGGATACGTGGATACGAAGTTTGGAAGAATGCTGCTTGGACTAGCGACTGTTAAAAGAGGCGGGAAAGGGATCGACGCCATTTGTTTATTGTATTTCGTGCAAAAAAGCGAAATTGCAACAGTTGAAGAAGTGCATCAGCGCTGGCCGAAGGTGGAACTTATTCTAGATGCTTTGGCCATTGACAAGTGCATAGAAAGCTTGTCTTGTAATAAGGAAAATACCGATGCCATCGATATTGCAGTCATGGGAACAGATTTACAGATAGCAGTTTGGAATGAGTTGGTTAAGTTGAAACCCGGCGAAACAATCACTTACACACAGCTCGCTCAGCTTGTAGACCGTCCGAGAGCAGTGCGGGCTGTTGCCAGTGCTGTGGCAAGAAATGAGGTGTCCATTCTAATACCCTGTCATCGAATAGTCTCTAAAAGCGGTGCGATAAAATATCATTGGGGTGCAAAGCTCAAGAGCGACTTGCTGGAATATGAAGCAAATACATAAAGAATTGTCAATCCTTTGGATACATATTTAAAAATTGTTTTTATTGAAATTCAGCTCCGGACTCTCTAACTTGAACTAAAAGTGTTGTTCTTCTGTGTGGTATGTTATAAAAACAAATTACAAAATGCACATCATTATGGATAGATCAACCGAAATGCAAACAGACTCGAGATTGTGCAACATCCATGGCATCTCAATGCCCTCAGATTCTACTTAAATTGTACCTATATTAAACGTGGTTCTATTCTCGATGTAGCAGTACAAATATTGCCAGAATCGACAGTATAGCCCACTGAAAATACCAAAGAAAATTTATTATTGGAGCAACGAGAAGTTATTCAATCTCTTTCTATTCTGAACTTACCTTAACTTTTGGATATTCGTTCATGAAAATCGTTATAATGCCTACGTAGGGCAAGAACCCTCTTGCACGCCCAACAATGTCCTTTTTGGTCAACCATAGTTGTCCAGGTGCGTATAGTCCTCGATCATCAACATTGTTATTGTCGCCCTTGGTCAGGAACTTGACCGAGCCGTCTTCCCTGTTCAATTAAATGCGTGGAATTAATGATTGTTTGGGTATCCAATATTAGTTACTGTACGTACTTTTCGTGCAGCTTTATAACCCGATGCACAATAGGTATATCACGTCCTTCTACTTTGAAGACAACGATCTCACCAACACGCACTGGTTCCTCCTTGTAGTTGGTAAGGAACAACAGATCTCCCCGGTGAAATGCCGGCTCCATACTGCCGCTTAGCACAACGACAATCGGTGATTCGCTGCCAGTGCCAACCATCAGACCTTTCCATATCATAAGAGCCGAGGATACTATCATGGCAAAGCTAAGCACTTGATAGAGCGACTAAAATGAGGAAAATTCTATTACCAAAAATAACAGACGGGCGACGGCTGCGGCACTTACCTGACGCTTGTTCATTCTATTAAAATCGCCCATCATTTCATCAATCTGCAACATGCTGGCTAAGCCCATGGCTGCGGCTTTTGATTTCGTTGGCTTCTGTGGACGTTAATTAAAGCTTATTTCCTTCAAATATACTTTTTTCACAAAAAGCTTCAGAGCTAGTTCCACGAAGACAAAAATTACAGGTAGCCGGACAGACGACGCGTTGGTCCGACACGTCAGTAGGGATACCAGTGTAACTGAAGCTAAAACATACTGAAACCTTAAATATGCCCCGAATAAATACTAGAATTGTATATATAAATATACCAAAACTTCATTATTGAAGTTCTTGTCGATGATAAATCGATTGAATCGATTTGAGAAATAGAGTCAGGCATTTATTAAAATAAGCCAGAAAACGTAAAGCAGCATTGGCTTGGTTTACAATATTTTTGAAAAAATATAACGTTGCCGGCTTTCATTAGAGTTGCGTATCTTAGTTCAATTGAGGCAATAGTTTCGATAGTTCATTTAACGTCCACCGAGCGAACTAGATGAACGATAGCCGTACGGCAAATAAGAATCGTGAGCAGTAGTCGTTCGATCGAACATATTTCAATCGAATCCATACAGGTCTGGTCTGTGCATGCAATCCTCATTCGGTGCAAATTTCACAAATTTGTTGTATATAAATTAAAGTTAAAAAAAGAATGGGTGATAAACTGTTGGATACAACACAAATTATAAATGGATTGGCTGTGATGATATCATTTTTTGTCGGTTACAAATATGCCCTAAAACGTGGTGAAGCGTGCGCAAAAATCGACGACACACCGTCAACAGAGAAACAGCAGGAAGGCGCAGCTGCCGCAGTTGCCGACAAAGTAAATCGAAATGCAATTAACTGTTACAGTAATACATAAAGTTTTCATTAATTTCAGAACTATGGCGGTTTCAATGACAATTACAAAATGGTGCTTGTCGTGCGAAACGATCTGAAAATGGGCAAGGGCAAGATAGCCGCCCAATGCTCCCATGGAGCTGTGGGAGCTTACCAAAGAGCTGTAACCCGTACACCACGCCTGCTGCGCGCTTGGGAAAACTGCGGCTGTGCCAAAATCGCAGTACGAGTGGAGAGCGAAGCCGAGTTAATGGCCATCAAGAAGGCTGCAGAGCAAAAGCTATTAAACACGTGCCTCATACGCGACGCTGGCCGCACACAGATCGAACCGAATTCAAAGACTGTATTGGCCGTTGGTCCTGCGGCAGCAGTTGACATTGACCGGGTCACCGGACATTTGAAGCTATTGTAAAGTTTATAAACGGTTCACGCTTATCCGGCTAACTTTGGCCACAAATAGACATATGGAAAACCCCAAATTTCAAGCAATATGGGAGCATGTGGTGTGCAACCACAATGACTGTGACATGCAAGTTAATTTAGAGCCTGCTACGTAATTGCGTTTACTGTAAAACTGAGCTATTACATATTAAATTCTTTGTGATTCTGTGCTATCTTTCTTAACTTGAATTCTAAATTCTTATTGTGAATATATTCTTGGTTTTTGGTACTAATTTTGATGGGTCTTCTTGCCCTCGCCGCAATCCTCGATGGCAGTCCTTGGTATCTCCTCCCACTTCTCGGGTATAACTTTAAACAATACTTCCTTTACATCTCCCTGTATAACAATTTCATTATCACTTGTAACCGATGATCCACATGCAAATTTACTCCCAAAGAACTTGGCTGCAGCTCGCAGATCGACTTTGAATGCTCCCATTCCAGACACAATGGTCACTCGTTTATTTTTACCACGTGTGGCGCACGACAGTAAAATGTGTTTGGGCGCATCATCATCGCAGCTTTCCTTCTTCACACGTAGCAGTCCCTTGCCACCACGTTTCTGTCGCTTCTTCTCACCATCATTGCCTTCGACACCCGCCTCCTCCTCCCGCAACTTCAGTTTTTCATAGTCCTCGGGATAATTTTTGGACAACCATTCCTTGCATTTATCATACTCGGAAAAAAAACTCACAATACTCGATGGGCATGGAGCAATGCCCGCAATATTTAACTGCAATGGGATATGTGACATCCAAAACCTCCGGGCCGGTCTCTTTTATGGAATCCATTGAAATTTTAAACCAAACGAATGTATTGTTTATGCTTAGTAATTGATGTGAGCAATGTTTGCCTTGATTCAGATTCCAACAGATTTCAACTTGGATTACCCATAACTGGGGTGTTTCGTTTTGAAAGCATGCCATGAAACATTGAAATGAAATATATACAAAGAGTCTTATTAGAAATGAAACGATAAACATTTTATCAATATATAGTTTTATTTTAATAATATGAAAACTAACTTTAATCAATTTGATGAAATGATTAAATCTTTTGCATCTTTGTCCAACTAGAATTAGCTTAGCTTATCTAAGTAACTAGTCCATGGAACTAATCACTTGTGTTTTTAGTTATTTGATTAATCCTAATTCTATTATACTTGAATAACAGTTATTATAAATGTAACAGTAAAGATGAAAAGCAAAGAAAATAAAACGGAATTGTCGTGGACAATCATGATGCAAATATTCATAGAACATTTTAATTATCTCCAACTTATAAATTAATTAAATCAATTTAAATATTGCTAACTAAAATGTCAGCCAATCGTAATCATTTTCGCCCTGGGGCTGTTGCTGCTGCTGCTGCTGATGTTGCTCTTGCTGCTGCAACTGTTGTTGATCGGGCTGAGGTTGCATCATTGGCGGCTGGGCGTGCAGTTGCTCCAGCTCCTGGGCTGGTTGGAAATCAGATGGTTGCGGCTGATAATCAACGGGCTGGACAGCTTCATTGGAAGCGTCCAATAGATATATTTGCGATTGTTGCGACGCTTGCTGTTGCATCTGCTGATGGCCAGACAATTCGCTATCTTCGAAAACTTCTTTCTTAATGCGCACACCGCCGTTGTCCTCTTCATCACTTTCGGATATATCCAGATCTTCATCAATGCCCATGCCGTTGTCATTGCTGGTCGTGGGCAAATCTTCATCCTGAGACTGCAAGCCCGCTGCTGCTGCACTGGTGCTCGCCTCAGGCGGATTATATTGTCCATTATCGTCCTGCACCTGCGGCATAAAGTCGGAAAAGGCGCCCTGTGCATTATAGGATTCACCATAATTCTGGCGTGGCTTGTGCATGGCCAGAAAATCCGACGGATCATAATTAGGGTCCACATCCATTGACTCATCTGAAAGAACGAATAATAGCAATTAGCGAATGACAAGAGATGTGGATTGGGATAGTTGTAATAAGCAAGTAATAATCTGATAATGCGGTATTAAAAATAAGAACAAGGAAGGAACAAGAGAATTGGATAGGTAATATGAACCTTGCTGCTGCTGAGCGTAAAAGCCAAGGCCACTCAACTGCACCATAGCTTCAGCTGCTTGCTGGCTGTCATCCTCGCCGCACGGTTCCTCTAATTTCACACGCACGCAAATATCGAAAGTAAATATTTGAATGAAGAAACAGAATCCAAGCACACAGAGAATACATTTAGATTGAATCGTAGTCCAAATCATAGTTTAAGATTAGATTTTCAACATGAACACACAAATATCCAATCAAAATGGTTGCACCCACATAACCCACCTGCCATCTGCTGTGCTTCTAAGTCAACCTCCGTCTTGATATTCTTTGGATCAATGTAATCCATGGCATCGCTGGTCGCATTAAGTCGTTCACCCTGATCCAATATATTGGCAGCATTATTCTCATCTTCCGATACCTCCTGAAAGTCCTCCTCATCATCTTCCTCATCATCCGTGGAACATTGAAGATCTAAGAACATTTCGTTTGCAATAAATGAAAGAGAAATGCATATGTTTAATGTCGAATAATTGATAAGATGAAGCAACTGAAACAATTGACATTATTTAAAAGGTTATAAAAATTAAAAAAATTCAAATATATATAAAATTAATAATTATTATCAAACTCTTCTTAGTGTAGTGTAAGTTGGAAATAAAAGTAATGTTTAAATTTAAAATTTGTAATTGTGTTGTCTAAAATTAATAATAATTATAATAAATAATTAAATCAAATCCAAACCAATGCAGAATTTAGTATGAAAGCTTGAGTGGGTTACATAAGTATGTGTGTGTGTGTGTTTGTAAGTAAAGGAACTAAAAAAAAGTTTAGTTTCAATTCAAAAAGTGTTGAAAGATAAATATGTATGTGTGTGATGTGTATGTGTGTGTGTGTGTGTGTGTGTGTGCGCGGAATATTATAGCTGTGGTCCACATAAATAGTACGTATGTAGATAACTCCGTGATAAGTCTTACCTTCGTCCAGAAAGTAAGCTTGCGTCTGGCTCATGTTAGAGCCAAGGCTGTCCTTTCGGGGACGCCCCCGACCACGCTTAACCGGATTCGAGTTTTTGACTAGAAAATAAAAGTTTGCATTTGCGCGTTTTGCAGATTCTGTATTACAAGTACAAGTATACTTAATATACAAGTAAAATAGTGGAACATTTAGAGCTTTGCTTGCAATTATATATTAATTTTCACTTTGATTGACTTTGAAATTAAACAAACAATTTTGGACAATCAAAAATTTACGAGCTAGCAGCAAATTAATTGCATTGCCAAGTAAAGTATAACAAGTACACACAAGTATTTTAAAGCAATTTGCAAATGTGCTTAAAATTTCATTTTATAAACGCACAAATCGGGTGAAGTACAAATACGAATATATATATATATATATATATATATATATAAGTATCTATATAAATTTATCGTTTTCCCTGAGGCATTTTTGGCTATATTTCGGAACACGTATGAATAGGTTGAGGGACACTTTGATAACATTCAGATAATGTGTTTTGTTGATGTATTTGATATGAAATGGAAGTAATACTCTTGGTTAACAGATAGTCCATGCAGTTGGAACTACAACTATATAAACATGACAGGACAACTTACTTTTTATATAATTTTGTCATCTATCACATTATAAATACTATAACTTTGTACTTTGTAAAAGATATAAACAATATTTAAAGCCTTTTAATATACATAACCATATATAATCCCTACACTCTCTGATTAAGTTTATCGAAGTTATCATGGGAATAAATGAAATGCATTCCGTATCATAAATTGTACAGCACCTGAGCGAAAGATTGGTAACATAAGGATCAATGGATTACATCGCATGATAACTTCGATGTATCTGGATTAGTAAAAGCTAATGGAACCAAATCTGTAGACCGTTACCAAGGAGGATCATGTGTGTAAAATGTATATGCATATGTACATAAATACTTTATACATATTAGTACTATATGTATCTGTATATGTTGAATGGGATAGGAATAAGCATAAGCATTACCAGTTGTTAAACAAGACCAATGAATATGTATGTATGTTGATATACGATAAATCGATGCGTGTGTACAATGCAATACCAATTCCTGACTAGAACTATGTATTAGTAGTAAATTATAGGGCACCGAGCCAAGGTCTAACATACCCTCCTCAACGGGATCTCGTTGCTTGCGTGGGCGTCCGCGGCCGCGCTTCACTTCGCCGGCAGCTGGAGGCGCTGGCTTCCGAGGCGGAGCTGAAGCATGTGTCTGACTAGAATCCGCGCCCATTGTACGATGTATCGAATTGGGTGTGACTAGACCAAGACCGCCATGGCCCTCCACATCGATGTAATCATCGCCCGGAGAGCTGGCCCTGCTGCCACGACCTAAATCAAAATCATCATTACCCCAGGCCTCTTCGAATTCTGGCGCATTAGCCCTTGCACGCTCCTGAGTCTTCAATATATTCTCCTCCAGCTGGCCACAATGATCGGCACACTAAACAGAGAATGCATAATTAAGTTAATAAGGTCAATCAATTAGATTTGTATAGGCTCACCTCCTCCAGCTGGGCGTGTGCATATTCCACAATCTTCTTGGCATACATAGTGTACTGGGCCTCGCTTCCATTGTACTGCTCGCAGTTGGCCGCAATGAGCTCGATATCGCCCAAATACTCGGCACGACTATGATAAACGTGATCTGCGAAAGAAAAGTTATATTATATTATAGTTATATTATAATTACAATTTCACTAACTATGCAAAAATAACTGAATTTGCATCACAGAAAAGAATATCGGAAAGAGGCAAAGTGGGTAATAATTAACTGTTAGCTCTGCTGGTGTCATTCGAAGTACGGTAAATACAAAAGCAGAATACCTGTAAACTAGAAATTGAAATAGAAACAAATGCAAAGTAGTCTATGATCTAGCTCTTATAAACTCTGATGCTCAAAGTTTAATTAAGCAGACGGATTGAAAGACAAACAAGGTTATATCGATTCGACTATTAAGGATGATCAGAAATGTTTATACTGTTACATGCATTGCCACAAAGTTATAATACTCCACCGGGTACTTACTTTCAATATTCTTGCCAATGGTTTCCAAATCCATGGGCTTCTTAATAACCGTGTAGTAATCCTTGATCACTTTCTTGTTAACGGGCTTGTGGAACGGCCAACTCTCGGTTAGGGCTTTGATTTGTGTGTGCAGCTTATCAAAGATGAATGACAGGGCAACCTGATCGTCATCATCCAGCAGCGGATTGATGGCCTTCTCCAGACGCATCAGTTTATCCTCGCGTTCCGACAACAGCTCAAAGCAACTGTTGAACATACGCTGAGCGGCAACAGTGTAGGCACTCTGGGAACCATTGTATATTAACGAGTTGTCCACAATTTGCTTGAGATCCTCCAGGAAGACCTCGCGACTGGTGTAGCGTCGCTGTCTGATGTACTCTCGCATTGTCTGCAGATCCATGGGCTTGGACACCACACGATAATAGTCAGGCACACGTTTAGCATTCACTGGGAACAGAAAAGGCGAAACGTCCGGCATGGAGCGTAGTTCGTTGAGTATGTGCTCCAAGATGGAGGAGAGCACCACGACGGGATCAGTGCGGCGTCGATTGGCAGTTTTGTTGTGACGCTGCAAATAGTCACAGTGGACCTCATTGGCCATGCGGCGCTTCTTCTTGCCCATGGCATCCCTGGGCACCTTGAGCGTCAGGTTGCCACGTCGCTTGGCATCCTCTCCTTGTCCGTGACGCTTGAGTACCTTGCTGCTTAGAGTTACTTTGGTGCCATCTACATTCACCAGATCATCATCGTCCATGTTCATCTCCTTCTCGCTGTGCTCGTCCAGATCATCGGCCAGCGAGGGATTCGACTGCGACAGACTGCTCTGCATGCCCGTGTACAGTGGACACGCCTTGTTGGTGCGCATGTGTCCGACTTGACCGCACGCGCCGCACTTAAGCTTCAGATCCGGCTTCAGCTTGAACTTCTTTCGTGAAGGACTGACCTCCTTGTGGCTATTATCCCGTTCCTTATGGGCATGGCCACCTGAGCTCTTGGGATCGCCCAGTGACGTGGGCATACCTCCTGGCTGAAGCTTCTGATTCTGAGCCAATTGTGCGAGACGTTCGCGTTCTTGGTTGCGTTTAATGCGACGCAGTTGCTCTTGAATGCGACGCTTCTCGCGCTTCATCTCCTCCTTCTGCTGCTCGTCCAGCGTGGCAAACTGCTTGATGAACTGCTCATCCTTGGTGGTGCGTATCTTAATGTATGCATCAATGACAGCCTGTCGTCGCACCGTCTCCACGCGCGTATACTCCTTGCCATCGTTGCCCTTGAAGGTGCGTGTAATGCGCAGTATGCGTCCCTGATTACTATTGGCCATCGGCTGCTGCGTGGCATCCTCTTTGCCCTTGGCTGCTTTGTTGGCGCCGTCGCCCTGCTCTTCCTCCAGCTGACGCAGCAACTCCTGACGCTCCTGCTCTTCGCGTTCCAGCGATAACTGTGTGGATGTCTTCTTGTTGGCCAACATATTCTCTAGATTCTTGCCCAACTCCTCCAAGTCCGACTCCTCGGAGGCAGATGACTCATCCTCGTCGGTGGACAGCACCTCTGAGCTGGCAAGCACACGATTCTGTAGATCAAAAATGCGCTGACATTCCTCCTTGTAGCGTTCCTGATGCTCGGCTATGGAGAAGCGATTGCCACGCGAGAACTTATCCATGCCCTCCTCACCAGCCTTGGCCTTCTCCGTGGACAGTGTACGCACCACATCGATAACCTCCCAGCGTGTTAGCTTTTTGATTTCCTCCTCAGGCACTTTAAACTTACGCAGCAGCTCCTTGGCACGCTGCAGTGGCAAACGACGCAGATCGGCATCTGTGCCCGTCACCGAACGCTTCGGTTGTGATTCCTGCTCCTCTTTGGTTTGCTGTGCAGATAGAGAAATGTCTTATTATATTTCTTTGATGCCTATGTGTAATTGACATACCGTTGGCTTGTTGGGCACGCGCACATAGGAGAAGCCTTCTCCACAGCCCGTAGGATCAGCTGGTCCACTCAATTGTAGCAGGCACTTACCGCGCATGGCCTGAATGTAGGCGCGCGTGGTGTTCCAGGGAGCAACCTTTACCTCATCATCGAGCAGTTGCGCCTCCTCGTCGTCATCTTCTTGCGGTGCAAACAACGATTTCTCACCATAACCAGCATCCTATGAATCGGGAATATATGTTAAATGTGTATTAATATTCTTCCTTCCCGTTGCTCACCTTTAGACGCTGCTCAGCTGCTATCATACTGAAGTAGGCACAACATTGTTCCGGCGATACCATGGCACGTATCTCCTCCTCGGAGGGCAATCGAAACTCGGGCTTGATGACCCACCAGTTGGAGTCCATGCCTGTGCGCTTGAAATCCGCACATTGCTTTAAACGCTTGCGAATGCTGCTCTCAGAATGAGCTGGAAAGGCACGCTTCACATCATCCATACGTATGCGACGTGGATTGTCGCGACTCTTCCAGAACAGGCGATAGATGAACACCTGAACAATGACACATTAATAAAAACTGGGTAATCTTTGATAAGCATTATCGCTTACCTGCAAAAAGTCACGGGTAAAGTTGTTGGCTCGCTTCGAATTGGGACCTGGCACCTCGTAGAGTGGGCACTCCTGGCCCACAGTGAAGATGGCGTTCACCACACGTATCCAGTAGCTGTTCCGCGTGCGTATAATGAGGAAATCATATTGGGACATCTTGTGCGGATAAATGGGAGCACGGTACATGTTGTTCTCCAGTGCCTGTATGCACTGACCAGGATGGAGTATGCCCAGAAATGGACTGGTGTGGGCAAATGCCACTTCGCCATACACATAATCCTGAGGTCCACTGTCCTTCTCCGCCTTGCGCTTGTAATAGTTTTTGATTTTGGAACACATTCCCACCTGGTTCATAAGAGGTGGATGCTCCTCACAGAACTCGGCCAGCACAATGTCACCGTCCTTGCCACTCAAATCCTCAGGATTGCGCATGAAGAAAACATCGCCACCACCGGATGCTATACGTTCCACCTCGCGCTGTTTTGCCTTTTTGACAATGTGCTTGAGCAGCGGGTGAACAGGATGGGGCATTGTCTGTGCCAGGGGTCCATGGGAGAACTTCTTGAGCGGTGGACGATGGAAAGAACGCAACTTCATTGGGCCCATATGTGTGGGCACAAACGGAGCACGCAGCTCCACAACGGGCGTGGAGTGTTGTATGAGATTACCCCCGCCCACTTTAAGACGTAACGTTGGCTCCGTTTTCGGTGTATAGTAACTGAAAAACAATTGATTAACCTTAGATTAATTCCAACATTTCAAAGTCTACGCTTACGAGTCATTGGATATGTTGAAAGGATCACGATCCGGGCTCTTGGGCGGTGGTGGTGGCGTGTCCTCAGCCAGCACATTGATGACACCCGCCTTGCCCAGCAAAATCTTTGATTTCTTAACGTGTGGATGTGGTATCTTAATCTTGGGTGGCGGTCCAGTGTTCTTATTGATCTTGGATGGATCAATATCATCGGGAATGCCGAGTATAATGTTCTCATCATTAGGATCGAGGGTCAATACCTTGGGCTTGGGCACCTTGCTCATTTGCTGAGCATCCCAAATGACCTCGTCCTCCCACTTGTGGTAAATGAGCTCCTCATTCTCCACGGGAAACAGACTGTACCAGGTATCATCTGGTGCTTCCACCTGCTTATTCTGAGCAGCGCTATAAATTTAAATAGAATAATGTTTAAAGAGAATTGGAAAAGGAAAACCAAGTGAAAACAACTTACCTTTGCAACGCTTTCTTTGTATTGCTACCGCCAGAGTTCTGTTTGCCGCTGTTACCCCCACCGCCACCACTGTTGCTGCCAACGGGCAGCGCCGACTTTCCCGGCTGACTGAAGGCACCGGCGGTGCGGGAGCCGCTCGATGGTAACCACCCAGCGGCATTGGTCTTGGAGTTGAGTTTCTGTAGCACCTTCGCCTTGATATCGTTGCCGTCCCAGACAACATCGTCTTCCCAGTGTAATTGGGACACCATTAGGAAAGCATCGTCGGCTATGCTAGGCTCTTGGGATATTTCATTATCAGAACTGGCTGCGGGGCGGTCACCATTGAACTTGGTCACTGCGGACGATGATTGTAGGGGCTTGGTCTTGAAGCCGTAGTTGAATCCCTCTCCCGAGTCGGGTACTTCAAGCATATCGTACCAGATTTGTGCTGGCCCATAACGCCAGTCGGCCACCTTCGGCTTCTGATCGTTATGATCACCATTTTCAGGGCCCTCCTGGTGCACATCCTCACTATTCAAGTCGCTGAGCAACTTATCCTCATCGTCTGACATACACTCTGCCGGCGACGGCTCTGGTCCAAAATAAATACTAAAGCCACGTCTGCGAGGCTCCTCCGTATCGCTCGGCGAGTCTGATCCGCCCGTATTGGTCAGCTTTAAGTCTCGCGACTGATTGCGCTTGCGGCGTCGCTTACGCACATGACGCCAGATCTGTGGCAGACTAGTCGGCTTGCCGGGCCCAAATAGGCGTGAGAAACGAAGCACCTTTTGTGGGCGAAAATCGGGAAAAAGCTCACAGACATCGACGTTTTGGTATTTAGAAGGTAATATGTCTGCTAGAGGAGTGTCCAGCCTACGATCAGCCTCAGCTAAATACACAAGTGTAATCCAATTAGAAATTGTTGTGAGTCTTGCTGAACATAATTTACCTTTAGCATCACTCGCTTTAGATTCGCTAGAGCTAGATACATCAGTGCTGCCTGGCTTGGTAGATGAATCATCGGTGCCAGCGGACGAAGTGCCTGTGCTTCGCATAGGCGCACTGGGCGGCGGCATAAGTTCCTTATCATCTTTGGCTGCAAATGCATATGTAGATTCACATAAACAACATTGAACGTTTCAGTGAGGCAGTAAATTACTGAACTTACTTGTCTTGGCCTCTACCTTTGAAGCAGGTATGGCATCTTCCAGGTCATCTAACGGAGATTTTGCATTTGAAGTTTCTGTTGTCTCTGGTGGTGGCGATGGCGTGCGCGGACAATCCTCGGACAGTTCGTTAATGTCCGAATAGTCAATAGCATCATCCTGTGCTTTTATAGCGCCATCCTCCGTCGCCTCGCTATTTACACCAGCCTTTAAAGCATCAAATGCACTTAAATTTTCAGAAGAGTCAGACACAGGTTTGTCCTCAATGTCCTCCTCAGAGTTAGCTCCGCCATTCTGGTCAATAACTTCGTTTAAGAGCGAATTAAGTCCCAATCTACAACAATTTATATGTACACATGTTATTAGAAAGATTCCTCTACAAACAATACTTACTTTGACAAAGAACTTAAGTTTTCTCGCAGCTCGGCATCAAATGCATGTCCTTGTTCGTCCTCATCGTCCACCAGCTTGCCCTCTGAATCAATGTTACCAAATAATATACCGGTCAGATCCAAACCCGTATCATTAGCAGCATTGCCGCTAATGGAGCCCTCATCGCTGTCGTTGTCCGATGCGGTATCCATATTACTTATTTTTTCTGATCAACCCGATTTTTATGCTGTGAAATAGATGAATAACAAATCCCACGATCTGTTATAGTCCGTGGAATCTGTTACCTTTTATATATATTTTATGTTGAAAAGCGGTTTTTATTTTTTCTTCGTAAAAAATCGGACTTTTATGAGTTTTGCTCTTCAAGACTGTGTGACCGTCTCCGGCAAACGTAAAACTGACAAACTTCAGTTCGCAGACTATCGGCTACCGATAAATTGTCGAAAACACACAACATCCTCAGGGACCCATTAACAGTACTCATTAACTTTGCTTAGTTTGCAGTTCAACCAATTTGCGCTAGCTTATCACAGAAATGAACCATATTTGGCAGAATTTTCTTAAATATGGATTGTAAGAATACCATTTATCATATAGAATACAATCCATTCATTTGAAACTTAACATTTTTGTTGTGCTGCCCTATTATACTAAATAAAAATAATTGGAAATAACCAAGAACTAAGTTGAATGTTGTTACTTCAAATTAAAAAGCTTTGTAAAATTTAATTCTGTAATGCCTATTTGAAAGATAAGGCTATTCGCTGTTAGCTATTCAATGTTATCGTTGACTTTCTAGCCACTGTTAAAATGTCCCTAGTAGGAAATTTTAATAACATATCAGCTGATTGTTTAAATACACACACTTTTACGCTCATTGGCGAAATTGCAACAATAATAACTGAAATTACAATGGAGGTAGAATTTAGCAGAGACAACTTTTTACTGCCCGAAACCAAATATGAATGTGAGTATTCGAGAGCAGTCTATGAATATATGTGCACATTTATTTGAGTATTAACTGTCGCTTGTTATTGCTTTGACAGACTTGGATCACACAGCAGATGTGCAGTAAGTAAACCGAACACGTTGTTGGCACCAGCTCCAAATTGAATTAATACAATCCTATTGTAGATTACATGGCTGGGGCTCGACGTTGCAGGAGGCGTTTGAACAATGCGGTGTAGCAATGTTTGGGTATATGACAGAGTTGGATTATGTTTCCGTAGAATCATGCTATGAGATCGAAGCGAAGGGCGATGACATTGAAGGTCTACTATTTCACTTTCTGGATGAGCTGCTGTTCCTGTTTTCGGCCGAACCGTATTTGGTGTGCAAGAAACTGGAAATCACAAAATTCGATTTGGACAACTTTGAGATTGTGTGCCGCTGCTACGGTGAACCCTTTGAATTGGGCAAACATCCGCAGGGCACCGAAGTGAAGGCAATCACATATTCGGCCATGCAAGTGGTGCAAGATGTGGAACGCAGCAGCTACGAAGTGTTTGTTATAATTGATATTTGAGTGACGAAGGCAATGATGATGATGACGGCGACGACGTCTTAGACAGACCACGTTAAAGGTATTAAATGAATTTGACATTCTTGATGTTAGTTTCTCCGAACGCAATTTGCATTTATGTTCTCCTTTTATTCACCCCTGTCTCCATTAATCATAAGTGAAATGCCCAAAAAACAATACAATATATATATATATATATATATTTATGTATATATATACTAAGAAATGCGCCGAAAATTTGCAATCGGTTGAGTTGCACCCCAAAAAATATACCCTGGGGTTGCCTGAATGACTTTTCAAGAAGCATTCAATTTGTGTTGTGGCTGCAAATGCAATTAGAGATCCTTGCTACCCTTTGGCTTTGTGAATTTGCAACGTGCCTTATTCCCATACAACCCTCTTTTTAATTATTTGTGCATTCCCAGACTGCAGTTCAATGCACTGTCTCAAAAAAAAAAACCAAAAAAAATCGCAATTTACTTTTGTCTGTGCCCAAAAGATCTTTAAAGAATTTTGTGCTATTAAACATTTTTACAGCTTAGCCATTGTTTAAAAAGAATCTTAATATCTTGGCAAATAACCCTCATAAGTCTGCAAAGAAACCAAGCTAATCATTTCTAAATCGTTTAATAAGAAAAAATAAATTGTTTATTGGTTAGTTTGAGGTGACTTTGAAAGCGAATTTAAATTTATTATTAACAGGTGACAACCATAACAAGACTGCCAACTTGCAAGCAATATCTCAATGTTAATCAGCAGATTATTTAACATGCTTAGTTAACAGCTGATTTCACAGCTGTTCAACAGCTGTAAGATGTAAACAACAGAAAACTGCGCGCCGCTCACGTGTAGGTGTGAGTGTTGTGTGTGCGTTTATGAGCTTCAAGTTCTTGTGTACCGATTAAATTTATCATCAAATTAGAAACAGTTAAAAACCGAAAGAGTTATTACGGATTTAATTTGAATAAATAAAGACAATACCCGCGACATTGATGAGCGCAAAAAGCAACGCTGTGTGTACAAGAAAGTGTGTGTAAAAGAACAAACAAAGTATCAAAAGCAAAGGCAATAAAACACGTACAACGACAACAGCAGCGGCGACGACACTTATACCAATACAAAAGTTTCTCATTCCTCGCTGTTGGTTGAACGCGTCGCGTACGCGAGTGTCCAATAAAATTGTAGAATTTGGCTTAAAATATAGGTACTCGCTCAATATTCAATGCATATTGCAATAAAGTGAACTTATAGAGTTGGCGCCCTTTTGCCCGGATTTGACTGTAAGTTTAATGAATACAACAGCAACAACAACAACACTTACCGTAACGTCATCATCGCCGCGGTGGCCGCACTTCGCTGCTGTTGCTTTTCAATTCGCTTGTCGTCGTTGCCGCTTGCTCGCCTCTGGCTCTCTGTCTCTCATTCGCTCTCTCTCTCTCTCACTCGTTCATTCTTTCTGCAGCCACCAATTGTCATGGTGTCGAAGAGGAAGCATTGAAGCACATTTTGCTTTAATAATTTGTACGCAGCAATTTTCGCATAGCAAAAGTGAAGCGGGCGGCATAAAACTGGACCCAATAGAAAGATAATATTACACGCTTCAAATTGAGATCAAAACCAAGTGTGTGGCTAAAATAAAAGTGTGTGAAAAACGTGGCAGAAAAATCTATAGCTCAGCCCATAGAGAAACGACAAAAATGTGGTAGGTATGTATGTATGTAATAGTATTAGAATGTAGAGGCTGCGAAAAATGTGACGTCCGTATGTATGAACGAATGCTTATGGGTGCATGTGTGTGCGTTTATGTGGGTGCTGCGCTGGACATTTTCTTTTTGAGCACCCGGTCTTGCCGGCCGCTACAGCTGATGCGCAGTTGCCCAATGGGAAAAAAAGAGTACGCGACTAAAGCGCGTTTTTACATAATAATGACAGCAAGATCTGCATTATTAACTTTTGACCCCCAACTCATACTCTATGTAGTAAAAATTCATGTATATGCATGTGGCAATACTGGTTCCGCTGTCCACATCACGAAACGTCAACCTGCTGCTGCTTCTTGCCGCCGACTCTTTCTCTTTTACTTGTGTGCGTGCGTGTGGGTGTGTTCGTGCATGTGTGTTTGTGCACAAGTAACGGCTTTATAACTGAACAAACAACTCCAATTCATTGCCGCTGGGATGACGTCACATTCGATTGCCATTTGCATTTCTAATTAGAATTTTTGGCACATGTAAACATATTTTTATAAAAAAAAAACAAACTATGAAAAAACTTAAAATTTTAAAGCATTAATTATGTATACTTTCACATTTTGACCCATTTAATGACTTTAAGTCGGAGCTCTTGTGTAATTAATTTTTGTTTTGTTTTAATTTAGTCTTTATGCGCTTATAGTTCATATGTGGACTTGACCTTGCCAAAGAGTTCATACTTGACAGCTTCCCAATATAGCTGTGCCATCATTAGGCATAAAAACAGCAAAGAAAATAATTTAAAAACGCATGTTTGCATTGAAATTACAATTTTTCGTATGTTTAGCCATGTTTGTCTGTTTCCGTTCGTAACGCATTTGAACGCCTTATCAGCGTATCAATTAACCCAGATATGTATTCTGGAAACGCGGAACTCTAGACGCACGTGATAAGACCGAGTTCGAACTTAGTTGGCAAGCGATTTACCAGCTTGCTGGCAAAAACTGAACTCTCCTCTACTTACACCGTGTCCTCCTCCTGCTTCTGCTAATTCTTCTTCTCCTGCTTCTTCTATCGTTCTTTGCACCCTTGGCAATTGTTGTTTAGCTCACCTTTCATTTTATTTTGTCGCGTCTGTTGCGGCGCGACGTCATCATAGTTTGATGACCTCCAACCGACAACGATGACGCTGCGTCATCGGTTTTTGGGTTCTTAAATGGGTGGTGGACGGGGTGAGGCATACATATAACTCTTCTTGAGTCTGCATATTTTTGGTCACAGTTCTTCTTCTGCTGCTGCTGCTGTTGGCCTTCAGTTGCTTCACTTGGCTTGGGTCCCGTCATTTGTGAACCAGTTGCTCTTTTTACCTGTTCTTCGTATGTTGTATACATACACACAAATGCCATGATTTCTTCTTCTTGCTATTTTGCGCAGTTGCCTTTTATGAAATGGTTAGCACCGTCTCAACAAAATCCGATATACATATTATTTATTACGGAAACCGTGATTTGTGCTTTTCATTTTGTTTTCTTCATCGATTGTCCACACAACCGCTTACAGTTGCACTCTTCCAATTCCTAACAATGTGTTTACTAATCGTATAATCGGCCTAATATCTCTCTAGTTTCACCTATTCCGTTATTAATAAGTTATTACATAATGCATAATCATTGACCATTTCTCGGGCAACTATTGCATGATAATATACTAGTATTTTAAACATACGTATAGAAAAAATAAGAATTTCCCACTTTGTAGCAGCTTTGGAATATCGAATTGTTCATGCTACAAAGCATGATTTACTTAGAAAATCAAATACATACTCATACAATGATTGCCCAATGAAATTGATAAGCTTGCCGCTTCATAGTTGCTATAAATACTCGTGCATTATTTATCGCGTCGAGCGATCTGGCAACGCCGAGTGAAGCACCCAAACGAGCTTACAAAATGCACACACAGTCCAAATTAACAATTAACAAATGGCGCACTTGATCCAATGCATAATACATACATATATATGTATGTATATATGTATATATTTTGTACCTGTCAAAAGCTCTCGAAATTTATTTGGATTTTGATTTTTTAATTGTAGATTTGCCACTTTTGGGTCGTATCGTTTTGCGATCGTATCGTGTTTGTTTTTATCATATATTTTATGTATTTAGCATTTGTTGTTGCACTTTTTTTTTATAACCAGGCCGAGGCAAAAATTCAGAGAGACCGCATCGCAGAGTGAATGAGAGAGCGGGAGAAGAGAGAGACAAGTCCCTTCCCCTCCTTGCCTTTCGAACAAAACGCATGAAAATACTTAAGCGAAACGAGTTAAAAACGATTTCATTAATATGTTTTTGTTGCCTTTTGTTGTTGATTTTGGTCGTTTTGGGTTGATCGTTGCCTTTTGCTGCTTGATACCCTAACGCTTGGGTATAATGGGTTTTCCCTTTATTTTGAAACAGTTATACCAACAATATGCATTTTTAAAAGCAATTGGAATGAGTATCAATTTCATTAGACACATTACCCTCCCGAAAAGTATGCAATGTTTACATAATTTTATTTATATAAGGTATTCGCCAAGGATATCAAGTAAATTCAAACGCTCTTTATAACTTAAATATGTGATACACGAATTAGGGTACAATTTATTACAATAAATGTATTATTGATTAAGTTTGATTTTTGTATTTGCATAAAAATAGCCTCAATAAAGAGCATTTCTGTTGCGGTGCGTTTAAGAATGCTTTCGGTCGCTTCTTTACGCTGCCTGTTCATTTAGTGTTGCTATAGTTTTTGTTATTGTTGTACACTGCTCGCTGGCCTGGCTATTTTTAAAATGCGCGAAAGCAACAAGAAAACACGAAGCAAAACTCAACGTAGCGTCAGCGACAGCAGCGACGCCATCATTGTTGCTATTGCTGTTGTTGTTATTGTTTTTTTTTTTTGCTGCTGCTTTCGCTTCATTCGACGCATAAGAAATGTGGAATATGGAATTTCAGTGTGGTGCTCCCACACACAAACACAGAGACATATACACGCACTCACGCATACGTTCCACAAACTCCACTTACAAACGTCGCAGCTTCGTTTTTGCTGTTGTTGTTTGCAAATTGGAGCAAAAAATATTCAGCGGCGTCAGCAGTGCTGCCGGCAACAACATCAATTTCCTGCTGCACTCAGTGACAGACAGAAAGAGAGACAGAAATCGGACAGACGCAGACATGTCCATTGTATGACAACTCATTTGTTGTTGTGCCGCTGCTGCTGTGGGTGATGTCGTCACTAAAATGACGCTGATGCTGACGATGCTACTGCTGCTGACGACTGTCGACAACAACAACACGTTATTCCACAGTCCCTTCAATTGGGTCACACTGGCGTCGACATCTCTTGGCTTTATTCGTTCATTTTTGCTCAATTTATTTATTTATTTTCCTTTTTTGAATATTAATTTATTTTCAGGCTCCAAATGCGACTTCGCACATCATTGATAAAATGATTAATAGTTATGATTAATATTCAAATACATTGGCATGCTTATTCATGTATAAGTATGTCGGTGTGTGCATAAGCAAAAAAAAAATGTATATATGTTTGTGTAAATGTGTCACCTAAACGGTGTTGAAGCGTAAAGCGGATGTTTAAACGATTTATAAGCGGGACTGACGTTTTGACTACCCCTGCAACATTGTGGCATATTGTGATAAGCTGAGAACATGAGAAGCGAGCAACTGTGCCTCCAAAGTTCAACGGAGTTCACATCGGGTTCAAATTAAAGCTAGCAAATTAGATAAAAGCATTTTAAGAATGCGATTCTACAACAGAACATCGCAAGTTGTCTGAAGAAATGCGTGAATAACAAATGATCTTTGACTGAAACAATTTGTAAAGAATTTAAAAATATCGTTATTGGAGCTAAAACGACCTATAGTAGCCTATAGTAAATATATAAGAAATATGCGAAATAAATAGGGAATATTATTATATACAAAGTCTCAACTTTACCTAAGTTAACTAAGTGATATAGCAAAAGTAATTGCGATATTTTAATATAGTACAAGCTAATGGTTACATACTCGCTCTTATCAAGAATTTAAGTATTTGCATGAATTTGTATAAGAGTGTCGCTCAATTAACAAAGTTATATACCCATTTCAATTATAAAACTGTTATTAGATTATTACTTTTATGTTTTATTTTTTCGTAAGGTAAAAACCTTTTTCAATTAAAAAAGAAAAGACGAAGTCATAATTTTCACTCAAAATACCTTCAGCGCTGCGACATTTTTATGGGCAAACCCAAAAGCAACCCCAACATAATTGCAGAAAATTGATTCGATTCGATTATGCCTTAAAAGTAAAATAGATGAAGAAGAAAAATTGAATCTCCTACAGCTGCAACATAGATGCTCTGATCTAATTGCGTAATATATATAGAATTATGTAAGCATCTCCCTGACGACCCACAAATCGATGACGAGTGCAATTTATGGGACAGTTACGCGTGTATCTCCGCATCTGTCAGATACAAAATAAGTAGATACATTTGTATGCAATGGACAGCTGCTGGGAGCATTGAGAGATGCGAAGAGGTTCTTTTCTTTCATGCAGTGAGACAATGCCACGTGAGAGAAAATCGCAAAGTCGCTTTTCACTTTCACGGCAGCTGCGCGGCGCAGGAGGAAAATGAATAGATTGAGGACAACATTTTGCATCATCTTTGAATGGGATGTTGTACCACTCGTAGGAGCTGAAATTTATTTAACCTTTGGCTTTTCACTTCCTCCGTCTCTTTCGATCCCTTTTGCTCTTCGTTTACTTCATTTGCTACTTCTGGTTTGATCTTTTATAATCCTAAACATCCTACGAGTCGAACGTGCTCATAATTTATACGGTATACACACCTGCTTGGCCCAGCCCTGTTTTCCTTTAGTTTTTCCTTTTAGCCAGCTGCTGTTTGCCTGTTGTGTGTTGCCTGTTGCTCGTTGTCTCTTCTTCTTCTCCACTTGGCTGCTTTACGGCATTTTACATCGTTTTTCTTGCTGTTCTTTTTTAATTAAACATTGCCCCTTGGTCTCCTCTTATTGATATCATCGCTCGTGCTGATAATTTGTACCTTTTGTTTAACGCTTACAGCAGCGGAACAGCTGCTTATGGAGCTATTTCGAGTTTCATTGTCATACCTTTGTACATACAGCAACAATCAGAAGTTCAAATATATGTATTGAAGTTGTAATACCCTTTAATTTATAAAATATTCATAGATTCTCTCATACGCGAACTTTATATCCATGACAACTCGTTAATAGAATGAAGTGTCTGTAATTTTGTGAGATACCCGGAGTATCTTTCACATAGGGTATATACCATTGTATTGGCACCACACCCGCACAACATACTTATGCCACAGACTCGCTTTCAATCCTAGCTGGCCCACACTTGTTCGCCTTGGCAATTTATTGCCTGTTGCCTGTTTTATAGCCCTCGTCTTTGAGTCGACACACGTTTCGCATTGCTTGATTAGATTATGCTCGTACTCGCAACACACACACACAAGTTGTAAGGTACACAGAAACGAATACCAATGGCAATCTGTGGTAATATCCTTTAACTCATCATCAAGAGCGTCGCAGGCGTCGGCATCGCAAAGTTCAAAGTCAAATCGACTATTTTTACTGCTCAACTGTTTTGGTTATTACCGATGCTCTTTCCAAAAATTTGGTTATGATAGACTTAACGTTAAGCATAACAGACTGTCATAAGTTTGAGGTTAGAGTAAAGACTTTGTTATTGTCATTTTAAATTTATAAGAGCTGTTGATAGCTCCGAAAAGTATGCTATAGAAAACGTTTTGACCATAAATAACTCGTTAAAAATGTTAATAAATGAGCAGAGTAAAAATTAAATAATTAAAAAATTAATTAGGATTAGCTAAATAACATATTAACTTTATAGAAAATATATTTTTTTTAATTTGTTGATATATAAATATATATATATATTACTACTTATTATTTCCATATTTTTCTGTTGCTGTACATCCACTGTTAGTGTTACTTACAGAATATCCAGTAAAGATCTGTTAACACACTGTTGATAGTTTAAAAGAAGTGAGCGTCTGTCAACCAACAGTGAATAGAGTATTCACAGCTTGTATATTTCCAGACATTAAGTGTTGTTATTGTCGCTGGTTTTCCATTTGCTGCGCTTTGCACGCATACAAGTGTAACGTGTGCATGTGTGTATGTATTTAATTTGCCAGAGAGCCGTTGCTGCGGTCGCTTTCGCTGCAGCGATGCCTTTGCTCTGCTTCTTAGCTCTGCTTGCTCTCCGTGCTCTGCATGCTGCATGTAATTGCGAATCGTCTCGCAGCGTAATGAAATTCCGTTGCATTTTGTTGTCCTTTTTTTGTTATTGTGCCTCCAAGATCTTCACGCTTTTTAGCACTTTTTTAAAAGCTAATTCCAAGAAATTAACAAAGCCAAACAAGAGTATAGCTCTCTTTCACTCCCCCTACGGAATGCCACAGAGTGGGGGGCACAGGTAAAACAATTAAAATCACATTAGTGTTGTGTTGCTTCTTTGACTGAGATTGGAAACAACAGACGACAATTCTGAAAATGCGACTGGCTTATCATTCATTCCCTGTGTGGCGTCACCCGCACAGCTGTTGGAAGAGAGAAGCGAAAAGTGCAACAAATACGTATGCAAAGACCACAAAACCAGTTTCAGACAACCAGTGCAAGAACAACCACATTGCAATATCTTTGTTTTTGTTGTTGTTATGCCCGTCGTCTGCCCCACATGCTTGGGGTCTGTGTCTCTCTCAATGCGCTGCACATGATTAGCGCTACAACAGCAACACCACCATCAACAACAAAAACAACAGCAACGTTGCAAACGAAAAGAAAATTTACAAATTCCATTCATGAAATTTTGCTGCGTTGGCCTACGTCGACGTTGACGCTGTCGTCGCTGCCGCTAAGCTCCACTTCCACATAGTTCCACACGCAGAGCTCAGAGTGCAGACAATGATAGAGCGAGAGAACAGAACTTGAAAGCGCTTCTCTGCTTGTTGTTGGTGTTCGTGATTTTTTTCTTTGCAGTTCGTTTTTGTGCGTCGCTCTCAGCAGCCGAAGCCGAGGCAGCAGCGCAGTCGCTGTATGCATTTGCATGAGTGTTGGTTGTGGTGTTGATGTCTGTGTGTGGCGCTTGCTCAGCTTTGGCACTTGCCGGATATTTTGTTGTTGTGAATCGTTTCATATGCCGGCTCGTTGCTCAATCTCTCTCTCGCTCTTGTTTTCACTGTTCCTCTTTTGCTTTGCACTTGCAATTAAGTGGTGTGGAGGGACAACATTGTTGTAGTTGTAGCACCGGCTGCGGCTGCGGCCGTTCTTTCGCCTGCATCTCCTTCCCCACTTCATTGCATTCTCTCTCTCTGTCTCTCTCTCACACTCTCTCTCTCGTGCTCTATTGTCGTATTGTCGTCGTCTGCGTTGCCTGACAATTACATGCAAAATGTTTTGTGGCTGTAGTTTTCTACTCACATACACAAACCCAAACTCTGGCATTTTATTATTACATACATATGTGTGCGCTCTGGTTTATTATGCGGGTGCAGCAGACACGGTCCTCGGTCATTCTCGGTCCTGTGGCCAGCCTCTTTCAAAGCTCGTAACGTGCATCCGTTTCCCTTTTGCTTTATTGCTAAACTGCAATTCATTTGCTTTGTTATTTTTACACATTTTACGAGTATATGTACAATGTACAACGATTACAACAGTAACAACAACTACAATAACAACTAGTCAGAGTTTAAAGCAGAACCAAGCACAGTCGTCATCATCACTCCCCGCTTCATTTCTTGCCCCAAGCAAAACTCTCGGCGCATATTTATTACGAGACGGTAGACGTCGCCCGACCCTTCCCCAACCCAGCTCCCAGACCTAACCAAGGCATTGCTCTTCTGTTCTGCTGTGGACTGGGCTGAGCAAATCTCCTGTTCACTGTCCTGTACAGCGGGCTCAATTTTCAAACGATTTCAATGGAATTCTGTGCTGTGAATGTGCTTGCAGTCGTCGTCTCAAACCAGCAGAAGGCAGCGCCAAGCCAAAAACCCAGACACGCATCTTGCCTACTCCACCTCCTGCATCCTTCGAGCAGCACTTTGGTTACACCAAAAGCAACAGCAACAACAAGAACAATAACATCCACATGGGACAGCCTCCTGCAAACGGCGCATAATTTTTTCTATATCCACGACAGAGGGTTATTTCCCTTTCATTATGCAGTTTGTAAGCTTATAACAATATGTGATCCATGCTTGATTTAAACCAAATAGTAAAAAATTCGCCGCTTATGGCAACGCCATAACATAAAGTTGGCAACATTTGCTTCGATGAGTTGGCAAGTCTAATAGCAAAATAACGAAATTCAAATTTATCCGTTAATTTCAAGCTGCTTATTGATCAACAAACAAACAAACATATGTACATACTGTGAATAATTCTGAATAAATGCCAAAGGCAATATGCTTATCTTCAAATTAGTAAGTGAGTTGAGCTGCGATATCGGTAGACATTGTACGTAGTAAATAATTGTGCATGTGATAATATTTGTTGCCAGCAAAGCTTTCGCTTGCAGTTTGCTTGAGTAACAATGTGTTGGTATTAGAAATTATTGCAAAAGAGTATTCGATATTCGGATGAAGATAGAAATTTGTGTGTTCTGCTTTTCGCTTGATGTTTTCATTTTTTTTTTTCATGTAGCCGCCGCCTTCGGCTGCATTCTCTTCTTGTGCTGCTCCTGCTGCTTCATCTTCTACTGCTGCTGTTCGTTCTCTTTCGACTCTGGCCTTATTGGTTGTTGTTTACGTTTGGTGGACCTTTTAGAGTTACCCGACGACCGCGACGACGTCAACTGAGACTGCGACTGCGATGTTAACAGTGACGGCGACGGCGACAGCAACTTCTACGAGTTTTTGTGGACTCTGTTATCGAGTGAACTTTTCGCTAGATTGCTTTGCCTCTGCTTGCTTCTTTATTTTACTCATACATACGTACATTATGTACTTTAGTATATATTTATAGAAAATTGCATTTACCGGCTTCTTTGTTGAATTATATATGTTAGATTGTTAGTAATTGAAACCGCACCCAAAAAAACTTACTTCCCACGCAGTCACATCATTCCGCTTCCTCTCGCCCTATGTTATCCACTATATACATATGTGTTTTGTTTTACGTTTTCTTTCCTTTCCTTTTCATTTTTTTTGTTTTTGTTTTGGTGCGCTGGCTTATCTTTTTGCATTCTTGCATCTTATCTGCACCACAAGTTTACTGCGGTGTCTTCCATGTGTTGCCTTCTCCTTATTCTTGCTGACTGGCTTTACAGCTATTGTTGCATTTGTCGCATTTCTGCGGTTTGCGCAAATTCCACTTTTAGGCCCAGGACAACACGCAAGACACGCGCCTTTGTCCCTTAGCTTTGTCTCTCCCATACTTTTTCGTCTTCTTTGTTGTTGTCGCTGTTGTCACTGCAAAATAATAATGAATTCCTTCTTTGGGGCTTAACCTCAAATTGGCTTAACTTCATTTATTTCATTTGCAATGCCAGAAATATTTTATTTGCGGTTTTCGCGCTGATCTCTCCCCTTCTTGGCAACTGGACACCGCATTTGTGGTCAAGACGCGAGCCACATTTGAGCTCGAAAGTTGATCACGAAAATATGCTTTCGAAAGCTTCTCCATTAAGTCGGACGCTGTCATTTGAGGGGAGGCAGTTGAAAGACAGGTGTATAGCAATTCGAAGACCCATTTAAGACAAGTTACAGCTCCAAACAAGGCAGATTTGTTTACCGATGCAGAGGGTATTGTAATGTGTAACAGACAAATATAATCTTGATGAGGACTACGAACTGAGTTGATATAAACATTAACGTTTGTTTCTCTGCAAATTAGCATCTCAGTTTTGAAGAGATCTTCGGCATACCGTGGAAAGCAATCTTTCTTGTTAGATTTAAGTTCAGTTAAAAATGTTTGAGAATAATGTAGATTTATTTAGAATGCGAATTGGGAATGAGGAAAGGGGAATGCGAATGGATTTGGTATATTTATTTTGCATGTTTTACCCCCAAGAAGGCATATAATCTTATCATAGTAACATTGTATTGTAAAAAACTTATAGCCATAGGGTTATCATATGTCTTCGAAGAAGTTAAATAAATTGTTGCAGTGAAGTCGCCGACTTGCATATATTTTCATGGAGAATCGGAAGCATTCAGAGCACAACGGTTTACATGTGTCGAAACTTACTTGTACAGATACAGATACCCATGCCATTTGTCTCACCTACACTTGCAGTTGTTATTATTACTGTTTGTTGTTATTGTTAAACTGGCAAGACATAAAACAAAAGCCGTCGCCAGAGACTCTCTGTCCTACCACAAGTCACGCAGCTGGATTCGCCCGGTTCGTCTTATTCTTGTTGTTGTTTATGCTTTTTGGTTAAGGCGGCGGGTGGAGGGTGGAAGTGAAGGAGGTGGAGAACAGGGATAACCTTGAGACTGTTCAATATTCCGCAGCATAATTCGTGGCCAGCTCGATATCACGAGTTTCACGCTCTCCACCATCTCATTTCATCTCATCTCATCGAATGGCAATGGCAATGGCGCAACTCGCGCTCGAATTGTTGCAAAAATGTTGCAAGTGGACACCACACACAGTACACACTATACACACACACACAACACACACAGTGGCAAGACCCTTTCAAAAGTGGAAACAATGTCAGATGCCGCTGTACTAAAATTACGCCAAATTATGCTGAAAATGCAATGAGAGCGGTAAATATGCGATGCGAACATGGAGCTGAGTCTCCGAGCCAGGAAGCTGGAACCTGGACATTGGCAGAGGCTACACTTCCATTCGACTCGACTTCCACTCTGTGCCAGCAGACCAGACTAGAGGTTTAGTTTTTCGGGAAGCCATAGAGCCGCTCAGCTCCCATTGGCTGTTCGTAGTGCCCGCTTATCGGACGTTCAACATCTACGCGTAGTTTTTGGAGCATGCGCAAAAGGACGTGTGTGTGTGTGTGTGTCGGTGTGAGTGTCTGTGTGTATGAAGTGGGTGGCAGAGGGAAGTGCAGCGGTGGGAAGAGGGAGTAATACGACTGCACTGTGCTGAGCATGAAATATTTTTAACGCTCCAATGGCAGCCGCTTCATTCTCACACACTCACTGACACACATACACACACACACACATACACACGCAAACGCACACAGATTTATTGCATTTTAATGTGCCACTGAAATGGGATTTAATTGGCATTGTTGGCTTCCTTCTGAAGCCCTGCACAGTGCACAAGATGCAACTGCAAATGAATAGGAATAATGGCTCCTACTATGATCCTTTTCCATAGCGACAAGTAACAAAAGATATAATATGTATTCCATTATGCAACCAGAGATGCCAAAGAAAAAGCAAAGCAAGGAATAGAAGGTCTCTTATTTGCGTGTTGTGATATAGAATTGTATTAGAAGAAAAATAAGTACAACTGGTTAAGTTTTAATAAAATTAAAGGTATATCATGTATTCCTTTACATTAACAAAATATTTGACAGTATGTAGTTATGCACATAATAGAAGAGATCCTTTCTCATAACTAGTACAAACAGTTCAATTAAAACTTGAAATTTATGGTAAAAGAAAGAAATTTTGAAGTCATTAATGAAATACAAATAGTTAATTTTAACAACTTAATGCTTAATCAACAGAATCGAACTTATTAATTTATTTATTGATTGAGCATTTACAACGAAGAAACTTTAAACAAATAGCTAGCTAGTTAAAGTCTAATTATCAGCTAAACAAAACAAAACAGTTTGTAAGGAATATGAACTGCTCGAGAGAAGTTGTCAGGAGTAAATATATAAGATAAGGTTTGACAAAGAATTGTGTAGATCTTAACGAAAGGCAAAACTTCTGGAGATCTTCATTTCATAGTCTAGAAAATCTCAACCTAGCAGACTTGTAAATGTTAGCGGAATAATAAAACAGCTAAACATGAAAGCTTCAATTCATTTAACTGGTAAATTGTAGGCAAGCAAAGCAGGCAAATTGACAGATTACATCTGCATGGCGTAATTAACTTGTCCAACAACTTTCACTGTTGATTAAACTAAACTCACTGATGATTATTGTTATTTTTGCTATAATAATCTTCGTCTTCTTGCCAATCAATTACGTGAACAATTACGAGAGCAACGACTTATCCAATTTAATGGCAACATTACTGTCTACTCACGTTTGTAAATTTCATAATAATCGAAGCGAATTTATCGATTATTGGCTAATGAATGGGTATGGAGACACTGTGCAAGCGCTAGACTTTGAACTAGTTGTGTGTGCTGTGCTGTGCGAGTGTGTGTGTGTGTGTGTGTATTTTTGCTTGAATGTTGTGGCGCTGCATTGGTCTTGCATTTGCAAATGTTGAAAAATTTTCTTTAATTAAATTCATTCTCACAGTGTGTGCAACATGTGGCAGTCAGCATTGGAACTGGGCTGGCTTGGCTTGGCTGTTGGAGTCGCGTTGTTGGTGGAATGCTGCAACAGAGACGTGAACAACTGACTTTGACTTTGACTTCGACTACAACAGCGACTTCTTCTCATCCTTCTCGTTCTATTGCGTAGTCAGGCACTTTGTCCAGGAATTTCAGTAAAGTCTGGCGACTTCACACAGCGTCGTCTCTTGGTCTTGTTGGACTGCTGCTGTCGTGTCTCTGTGTGTCTCTTCTCTCTACCTACGCGAGCCCTTTAAACTCTTGCGCCGTCATCAAATCAGGTTTCGTCTGCTGCCGTCTCGACTCTGACAGACGGCATAAATCGCTGGCGTTTTTAAAATACCCATCCGCAGGCCCATGACTGGGTATTACTTTTGGACCCCCGCCACAACTGGATGCTCCACGGATCGGGCCAAGGATCGGGCTTCTAAGCACGCCGTCCATCCGCCATACAAAAAGTTATAAATGCCTCTCATATTTTTAACACCAAACATTGTTGAGCCCCAAATGAGAGCCCAGAAACCAGATCGCAACCACTTAGATCTAGTGGTTCTCTACCTTTTGGCATTTGTTTGATTTGACAACTTTGTTGGTTTCCCATTCCCATTCGGCTTCGGATTCGCTTGCGAGTTCGCTTCAAGTTTTGCTCTAAATCTTTGACTAAGAATTTGTTGATTTAGGCTGAATCTGATCGCGCCTGGAGGCAAGGATTGCTCGTTTGCCTGAACTGAAACTCACTTGAATTTCAATGAAGTTTACAATAAAAACTTCTCAAGTGATCTTAAGTCTAACGAGCTGTTTGCATCGTAAATCTCCCATAACTAGAACTATTCCTAATTGTAACTTATGATAATCTAAAACTGAAATCTAATCATATTAATTTGCTTATTTGTTTTACAGATTGCGTGCTTTTATCTATTGAATTGCTGGTAAGTTCCTCCCAAATGCTTAAGATAAACAAAGGATTTTGATTACTGAGATGTAAACGTACAAAATGCATATGCAGATGAGTTGTTTTCTTTTTGTTTTTTTAACTTCATTTTACTAACTTAAAATGGAAAACAATTCTGGTTTTTGGCTGCGGGCAATACCTTTTGGCTTGAACCGCACCGTCCCTGGTCTTTGGCCCTTGGCTTGAGGTGTTATTCACCCTTCGACAAGCGCTTGACAGTCCACTGAACCGTGGACAACTTGACAGGAACTGCAACTACAACTACAACTACAAAATAGAACAAAAAACAAACAATATCAGTTCAACTTAGATCCCAGACAAATGAAGGCTCGGAGTACTTCAAAGATAACTTGTCAGTCCACAAATGGCCAGGACCAGGCAGGGAAATTAGTTGTTTGCATAGCAAATGTCACACGGCAAAGCCATTGGCATTCAGGAATGATCTAGTTGGAAGCGACAGAGAGAGAGAGAGAGAGTATGACTACATGATACCCTGTAGATGTTTAATAATACGCAAAACCAAGTGAATATCTTTGAAGCTGAAATTCTGATAAGCTTATTCAAATTAAGCTCTTAAAGTCGCTAAGAGTAATGGGTATTCTTCGATTTAGCAATGGATAGACCGTAGAATATAAGAATACGAATCATAGATAAACATTTGCACTATTTTTACAGAGTATACAAACTGGTTATCCCACATTTAAATGTAAAATACAGAACATAGATGCAAATTAACAATGGCAATCCAACATGTACATTTACAAACATTTTCATAGCATTGTATTACCCTTCTGTACACCCTCTGATTGTACAGGGTATGCAAACTGGTTGTGCCTACAGATTTATCCCATATTTAAATGCCATCAGCAGTTGAAAATTGAGTTTACAAATCAATTTCAACGCTCTGTAAATGCATTTCCCCGACGCACGAAACTTTGCTTTGACATTCACTTGACATACCGCCGATCCGTATGAACATACATAAATTATAGGGTGACCCAAATTTCAGAATTCCTAAACCAAATGCTAATTAATCCCACGAGAGGACGGAGCGAACCATGGCTACGGATTTGCCATGCTCCGCTGATTTTCACACACATACAAAATGGTTAGAGAGGAATTGGAAGAAAGGAAGGAGGAAATAGAACAGCTCGCGTGTCGCCGGCAAAAAGGTTTAACGCTTTTCCAGGCTACCTGATAAATGGGCTACGAACCCAAAACCAAAACCAAAAATGAAAAAGAAGAAAAAAACTCAACCCGCTCTGTCGAATCTCACGCATGTAATTGCATCTTAAGGAGGGAGGCGACTAAATATCATCTTATCTTTGCACATGGAAACCTTTAACATAATCTGGATGTAGATTTCGCAGTTTACTTAAGGCGCTTCCCATATACCTTTGGTTGACACGCGCGTCCACGTACCTCAAGGATCCGATCGATCCTTAGATCCATGGGCTGTACATAACGCCAGCTGTTTTCGTAATTTCCACATTCCAACACAGCTACAACAACAACAATTGATTAGTTGTAATAGCGACAACCCTCTGCTGCCAGCCCCTTGCCCCTGGTCAGGGTGCGTCGCCTGCCTCTGCTCTAATTTACAATGCGTTTTTTTTTACAATTCTTTGACGGCTTTTGCAAAAAAAAAAACCGAAGAAAAAAATATTGTGCTCACCCTATTTCGAATCCCCTGTACGAGTCCCCCGCTTAGGGGTTGTTGCCGCTGTTGCTTTACTTTAATTATTGGCTCAGTAGCCGTGGTCGGGCTCAGCCCTCTTGCATTGGGCAATGGGCAACGGGCAACGAGCAACGGTCACCCTTGCCGGAGGGGCAAATGTGGTTGTTGTAGTTATTTTTGTTGTTGTTGTCGCTGTCGTTGTCGCCGTCATTTGGCACATGTCAATGGCTGCATTGGACTTTGGGCTCTTCGGACTGTTGTTGTCCGTGTGGACCTCACTGCAGCACAGTGGGACAAATGTAGCAATAAATTTGATATAAGGAATAATAATATAATAAATAATATTTATTGTCAATATCTAATGGGCGCGAGAGTATTATCATTTTGTGGTAGCGTATGTAACAAGCAGAAGGAGGCATCTACTACTTCTTGCAGTATATATATATATATTATTGAACTGCATTCGCAGGCGAACCACGTCCGCAGCTTGGACAATTCAATTTGGCTTGCTTCCTATCTTCTCCCACTCTCCCTATCACTACAATATCTTATACGCTATCTAGCCAAAGCAAGAAGAAGCAGCACGTTAGCATAGCGCACATCGGGTAAATCAATGTCTAGCACACTCGTCTAATAAATTTCGACTGCCAGTAGAAAAGACTGAAAACTAATTAACAATTTAGATTGTAACCCAGTTTAAAGCTTGACTCCGTCAAGTTGCTTTTTCGGCCGCACTCTATTTCAACTGTGGCATCTTGTTATGTGTCCCACTGTGGCGCGCTCCACTTCATCAACGGCAGGCGGCGTTGTCGTTCCCATTACAATTTCTGCAACAAAAACCACTTCCATTTCCTGTTGAATTGCAGGAAACTCAACTCAGCAGCAGTGCGCCCAATTCTAACACTAGAACAATAAGATAAGCAGAGGGAGTATAGAGGGGGAGCGAGAGAGTAAGAGAGTGCGAGAGTGAGAGGGAGAGCGAGAGGGAGAGGGATTGATCCCTTGCGGGCAACATTACGTTGCACCCTTAAAAACATAGCTGCTGTTGCATTTTCGCAACAATTATAAACGGGACAACAGCAACGTAATATCTCTTTGGTTAACTAGCTATGCAAATTAGGTAGCCGACTTGCAAATACCCTGTACTTAGTAATTGTATTGAATAACTTGAATATTCATCAATCGATCGTGCGAAAATTTTCAGTTTATATAATTAAATTTCATGCTATGCCAATTTCTAGATCAAAATTGTATCAAGAAGCTTATGCATATACCCTGTAGATACGATATATATAGCACTACTTTTGTATTTATTAATATTATGCATTATAACTAATATAAATTATAATTAGAGCACTGTAAATATGGTTCTTGGATATTTCTAATATGGATAATAAGAAATATATATTAAAATTAATATAACTATAAATTTGAGAACTATAAAAGAATTATAGTAACATAAGCTGATAAATATCTAAGTTTAATTTTGAAAAAATTTATTTAGCTTGAGCTGATTTTTATTAGAAGAAAATGAATTCAATTAGATTTGAGATCAGTTAGTTTATCTAGAAACAGAATTGAAACAGCGGCCTCTCTGTTTTTATCAATTACAGGGTATGAAAATTACCTTAGCACGGGGCCTCGAAGCTAGCGACATTTGTGGATTTGGTGTGGTGTTGTCTCAGTGCTGTTGAGTTCGTTCCACTTTCCAAGTGAAACAGAGGACGCAACGTCTGAAGTGCCTCATGGGCTACTGAGGAACACTCAGCACACCATGGAGGGTGCTGCTACATTTTGGTTTTTCCTTTTTAAGGGTGCTTCTTTCCATTGCTCGACACTCTAGAATCTAGAGTTTTGCGCAAGACGTTATCCAGGTGTGTTTCCCTTTGGCCATGTCCGTGTCTGTGACTGCGTCTGCGACTGTGTGTGTGTGTGTGTATCTGTGTGTGTCTCTGGCTGTGTCTGTGTCTCTGCCGTTTCCTACTTCTTTTTCCACTTTTCCTTTTCATTTTTTTTCTTTCTCAGGCATCAGACATTAGTTTCAGCCACATTTGGGACATCTGTTGGTCCTTTCGCATGATTGTCTGTTGTCAGATTGTCAGTTGTTGAATGTTGTACCTCAATTCTAATCCCATCTTTAGAGAGCTCACATCCGCTCGGAAGCTCCCACGCTTTGCTCATTATAGAGTCGCAGTTATCAACTGAGCTTTAGTTAAGCTAATTGCAATCACAGTGTCCTGATGCCCTTCTTTCATAGGAAACACTGAGAGGCAGCAACAACAACAACCACAACAACAACAACAGAGATTTACTGATCTACAAATTTCCAGGAATTTCGTGAATGGAAAAACAAAAGCGCAACGAACGCTGTTCGCATACAGGCCAAGAAGAAGACGAAGGAGGAGGTGAAGAGGAAGGAGGAGGAAGAGGAGGAGGAGGAGGTTAGGCAGACGAGTTACTCTACCTATGGACCTGAACCTGAACCCAAACCTGAAGCTGTTGCTGAAGCAGAAGCTGAAGCTGAACCTCGGCCCTGTATATAAAATATCTTATGAATGTACTCTCGTACTTGGACCTCTTTCTCTCCCTCTCTCTCTCTCTTTCTCTCTCACACACTCTTTCTCCGTTTGCTGTTTATATTTCGAAGGTTCTTGTTTTTGTGGCCTGTCCCGGCACAGCTTTTGTAGTTGCCTCACTCTTTCTCTTCATCTTCCTCTCTCGCACACGGTTTCTCTCTCAATATCTCAATCTCTCTCTGTCTCTCCGATCTCCTCTCTTTCGCGTTATTGTTACTTAAGATAGCTGAAAAACGTGAGCACATATCCCAAATTTGAAAACCGGTAAGCCAGGCCAAAGGCATCGACCAGGTAGTCGGAGATTTAATGAGCACCCGATGCCAAGCCGTAGGCGCACACGCAGACAGCAAGTTGGACAGTTAGTGGGTCCAGTTGGGGAGCCACTAAGCTCTCCGATTTCAATCATTTAGTTGGACATTACCATCACCAACTTAAACTTAGTCGAACTACCCTAATTTTAAAGTAAGTGAAGCTCAAATCCCAATGTTCCTTCTCGAAACTTTGTTAACAGCTACATAGATAGCTCAAGGGTTCTAGGAATTACTAAGAAATCGCCATTATAGACTGTCTAAAAAGTTGAGTGAAATGTATTTAAGGAAACTGAATATTCAACTCAACAAGATATGATTATATCTAAAAGTCTAGAGTTTCAAATTCCCCTCCAAAAAAAAAACTTATAATTCCTTATCAGTTCAAGACCTCGAAGAGTCCAACGAACCTTTAAGGCGTAACAAAACAGAAATTTCAATGGTTACCCCTGTAGTCTCCTCCCCCAACCCATTTTGGCATGTGCTACGGTGTTTTGAGGCAGAGTCATAAAGCAATAACAAAACGACAGCTGCAAACACAACTATGCTTGTTGATATTTCGATTCCGGAATTACTCGTCGAGTAATACATCAGTCTCGACAGTCAGACAGTCGGACAGTCACTCTGTCAGTCAGTCACTCAGACAGTCATTGCCTTCAGTTTGAGTTCGAGTTGCAGAGTCCTGGTCCTGGTTCCTTGCCTATTCAAACCTTATCGAACCCTCAAAACCGTCAATGCAACTTGTGCAGTCTGTACAACTGTGCCAGGATACTCGGTTGTGTGTCCTGCTGTTGTTGTTGGGGGTACAGTTCCCAATTTTCCATAAGTATGTCTCTTCTGTCTGTCTGTCTGTCTAACCGTCTGCATGGGGCGGCAATTCATCTCCTGTTTCATATCCGTTCGAATTTTGATTTTCTACTTATTTAGCTGATTAATTTTTGACGCGTCCGTTAAAATTTGCCAAAATTGCTTATGGATTGGATTTGCAGTTGAATTTGCTTTTTACTCTGTAATTTTGGCAGACTTTTATTGTATCCTGTACTCTGTTATTATAGCGCCGATTGTTTTTTGATTTCCGGTTGCATTTCTTTATATACATGTCTGTATTTCTGTATTTTTGACATTTGCATATGTAGTTCCTTCATTTTCAGCTGCTGCTGCTGCTGCGGCTGCTTCTTAGTTTTTCATTGCTGCGTGCTAATTGTGGTCCAGAGTTCAATGACTGGCCGCATAGGTGTAGAACTAGTTGGACCCAGGGGCACTTAGCACCTGCCGCTTTGTAGCATATCCAACCCCCATTCTTAATTTCCCATCTTTTTCACAGGTCAGACTTCGTTTATGAGAAGAGCTTTTATGTTTATCGAGTCAGTTTGTCTGTCAAATCAGGGACGTCAGCCATGAAGTTCGCACAGGCTGTTGTTGTCAACATAACAACCCTGCGCTGGGTGGGCCACAGCCACAGCGAGCAGTTATAGAGAGCAACACAGTGAGAGAACATGCATGCATGATCGCTGCATTATCCTCCCTTATTGTTTGCTTTTGTTTTTTTTTTTTCTATACTCGCTGCTGTTGCTGCATTCCTTCTGTACGCTCCCCGTTACTCTGTTACGCTCTTCTCTCTCGCTGTGTCTGGGGCTCTCTGTCTAGGCTTGCTCTCGCATATGCACGCACGCACACGAACTTTGCTTGCTGCGGCTGTTGTTTTTGTTGCTGCCCTGCAATTGCATTCCTGTTCTGTTTCCTCTTGCTCATGAGCATGTGTGTGTGTGTATGTGTGTACATGTATTGCCTGCCTTCACTTCAACTCTGTTTGCGGCCAGAACTACGCAACATTTACAAAACGAACGCTGCAGAAAGTGGAAGTGAATCTCCAGAGAGGCGGCGATCCGATCCGTTCCGTTCCGAAGCGATCCCGTAGAACGGTGTTCACTACAATTGTTGATCATGACGTGTTATAGTTATCGTTGTCGTTACTCATGTTAAAGTTTTTACTCATTACACGAAAATTAATTATTGTTGCCGCAATTTGTTAAAAAAATAAAAATCGCTTAAAAAGTGCACGACAAATGTTGTTGAAATGTTCTAGAAACACAAAACACACCCCGAACGATGCTTACAAATACCAATGCAGTCTGAAATACACACACAAGGATTACAACAAAAACAAAGGCAACATCAGCAAAAATAAAATAAAACAATACAACAACAATACAACTTAACAATGCAAATAAATCATAAACATTATAATGATCATTAACTAAACTGAAACACAGTGCTAAATTGCTTATTTAATTTAAACCTATGTAATAATTGCTAATATTCATTTTGAAAACAATTCCAAAAGTACGAAAATGCAATAAGTTTTTTATAAAACAATCTTTAAATTATTCTATTTCTATTGTTATTTTCATACACATTTTTGGCTCTTCTACTTTCACTACTTCTTTTAATACTGTTAAACAAATTTCTCATATGTGCTAAGTGTTTACTTTTAACTTGTTCTAAATTTATTATACATATTTATTGATTTACCAAAAAATAAGCAACAAGCATTTTTATCCATTATTTATTAACTTAATATAATATTTAAGAGCTTTCAAATCATACACAAAAACCACATCAAATTAAATATAAATATAATATTTTATATAATAAATCAAATCCAATTCATTGCCAAACTTAACAAAAACAAGAAACAACTTTTGGATTACCTTAAAAAAATTTCAAATTCAATGCCAGCGACGCGTAAGTAAAAAAAACAAATCATTTGCACATAACATTACAAAAGAAACAACAACAACAATCATAAATAACAACAGTTAAAAGTAACTCGTTAGACTCAACTCGCTGCATTCCTCTTGTGCACTCGCTACTTATATCCTGTAGCCATAAAAAGATAGTAAAAGGGCATACTAAAGTTGAGAAATGCAAGCAAAAGAGATGAAACTAATAAAATATGTATATATCTGTTGATCTTAAGATTATATTATATTATGCTTTAAATATTTGATATAATTTATATTATATAAGATAATTGAAATCTTTATAGAGGGTATAGCCGAGTCTGACACTTTCATTTGTGGAACTCTTACCAGTTTCTTGCTGTACTTGTTGAAACACGCTTGTTTAATTTCTTTGCACTTTTTTCTAAGCGAATAATTAAATAATAATAAGCATTAACTGATTGTAGTTACTCTTCTTCTTTTTTTGGGGTATCGCTCGCGTTTTATGGCTTACAGTAAAGTTCATTGAACGTGAGCTGAAATCTTTTGTAGGCAGCTGTGGAGACTCACTCGGAAACCGACTCAGTTCCAGTCTTGAAAACCAAGTTAGTCCACTCAGTTGCTAGCGTTGGCTGCTTGTCTAACCATATAGAGTACACATACATGTACGCATATAAGTATTTGTATTGTGTTGGGTTGTCAGGGCGGACAGGTCGGCAGTCGGGGTACTCAATTTATATGCTGGCATGCAGCGTGCTTTTAAGGTCGTCCACTCGTTAGACTGACCGCTCATTATAACCCTAACCCCATTTGGATAGCGCGTCGCATCGGTAACCTTTTTTTTATATATATACTTTTTTAACTGGCTCATGATAGGGTTACGCCCCAAACACACAATTAGTGTATCAACTGGACAAGTACAGTGAATAATGCTGCACACGTTCAATCCAACAATACAACATTAATTAGATAAGAATCTAGCATGCAACAATCGTTCCATTCCATCTAAAATTGACGAGTTCATTTACAAAAACGCTGCATTAATTCTAACCAAAACTGTTTTATTGTTGAGAATTTTACTTATAATATACATGTATATAGTATATAAACGATCATTATTATATATCCTGCTTGGATTTTGTAAAATATATACTTCAAAATTCAGTTTCGACTTTTCGTTCATCTTAGCCTAATACCACTGTAGATATCAGTTCCCATGCTCAAGTTGAGATACATTAATGTTAAAAGTTGACTGCTTCCAGTTTTGCCCTTTCAGACCCAAAGAGCAATGTCTGTAAAAATAATTAACATTCAAATCAAATTAATTTGCAATTAGTGTGAGAGGGTGGGGGGTGTAATAGGCGAACTTCCGAAAGAAATATTCATTTATGCTCGTGTTTAAAGCAATTTTCTTAACAAGAAACAGCGACAACAACAATTTTGCTGCAAGCGTCGACGTCAGCGACGCTGTAGGCAAATTCAATAAATGTTGCGTCAAGTTTGTCAAACGACTCGCAGTTCGGAAGTAGGCAGACACACACACACACACACACATGGACAAGTCAGTCACAAACTCACTCTCTCACTCACGCTCTTACGTTCTCACGTATACAAGCAAAATCGCCTTGAAAGCTGGCGTCCTCGTAAGCCACCCTATCCAAAGAGCAAAGCAATAACAACGTTGAAGCAGCGACAACAAAAAAACAACTACATAATCAACATTGTGACTGACATTCTGTCATACATGCAGCAACGTCAACGTCAACGCCAACAGCGGCGGCTTCTCTTAAACTTTAATGCTCAGTGCGTTCTTTTTTTTTTTGTTTTATTTTTTTATTTATTTTTTTTTTGTTTCACTTTTATTTTCAAATTTGAATAACGCCGTCGCTCAGATTCTCAAGTAGTTTTCAAGTTGATTGCATTCTGCGGCATGTCTGTGCCAGCGACGTTGCTGACGCGGTCGCCGTCGCCATATTCATCGTCGTCTCTCCTTCAGCTCTCGTTAATTTCCCATATCCACGCCTTGGGGATGCAGAGGCTGTAAAAGAGTTTTTGCACCCCACTAAAAAGGGGTTGCTGGAAACGACAACGATGAAAATGATGACGCTGATGATTGTGAGGATGTTCGTCTGTTCATTCCGCTTTAGTTATTTTTGCGCTGCCGGCAAATTTCGTCTGGCTTCTCAAATACTTGTGATACCCTAACATGCTGTTGGCTGAGTCGTAAGAGCTTTGAGAAAGCTCTGCAGCTCGACTTTTGTAGTGCATTACCTGCACATTTACAGATAAGCTTTTAATGCAAATATGTTATAAATAATTAATTAAACGCCAATCAATAATTACTTAAATTTAGATTATTTATTTATTTATGTTATTGCCATTTTGGTTTATCTAACCAGACAAATTGTCTGATTTAATTAAATCCATTCACATGCCCTTTAAAATGCCAAATAATGTGATTTCCAGTTTTCAATTTCTATTAACTTTTTTTCGCTATTGCTTCTCATGACCCCTCAACTAGGCAGGACTTTAATCTGCTGTTATCCTTTTTTTCATGTCCTTTTTCGCTTCTTCACTGACACCCAAAATGTGACTGATGCTGAAGAAGTCTGCTTTTTTTTGGGTTTTCATAATTCACATAAGAAACATCATCAGACAACAAACAGCAGAGAGTCGCCCTTAGGGTGAAACGTCTTCTCTCCCCCTGGACTGAACTTCTATGTATGCCTTTTTTTGCGTTATTTTATATTTCTCTTTGGTTTTTTTATTTATTTTTTTTTTTGCTCATAGATACTACGTACATGATATTTTTTTTAGCTCGTTTTGCGATCGTCTGCGCTTGGAACTTCCCACGATCCTTGTGGACTTTTGTACTTAAGAGAGTTTTTTTTTATGTATGCAGTGTCATAAATACTTTTAATTAACTGGAAATGCGTATGTGTGTGTGTGTGTCTTGCTTGTCTGACGCCGTTCATCACGCATGCCATCTCGCTCACACTGCCGGCAAGAAATCGAAAGTGAAGTAGGAACATCGTCTTCTTGGGCGTGAGTATTTACCATAATTTGCTTGATTTTTATGGGTAATAGATACATACATATACATACATATGTAGGCATACCCCATTTACCGATCGGTACATGCAAATGAACAAATGTATTTGAGCAGATGTGTTTATCTAGTTCATTGAACTTCAGTTAAAAAGTAACAGCAGTCGCAAGTTTGGAACATTTAACAACAAAAAATATATGCGTAAACATATACTTATGTATATATGTATGTATGTATATTTGTATATTTATTATAAAATATTTTATTTAAATGAAAAACATCGCCTATACACACTTTGCTTGTTGGCAACATTGTTGATTGCCATAAAAAGAAAACGAACACGCAACATGCGTACCACATTGAGACGCAGTTACAGATAAAGAGGCGATGGAAAAGAAGAGAGAAGTATTACATATTTACTTATGTAATACATATGTACATACATACGTATGTAAGTCTGCGTGCGTGCTTGTAACATCATTTGTATGTACATACATAGAGTTGGTTAGTATGCTTGTGGGTGCGGTAACAGTGACGTTGGTGGCGGCATGTCACTTCCGTCTCTCAGTTTTTGTAGCCGGCATTTGAGCAAGTGAGAGCGCGACTCAAAAGCACACACACTCACACTCTCGGACACGCTTACATATTTAGACACGCACACCTACCCACCGAGAGTCTGGCATCCACATGCCACAAAGCATCTGCCTACGTTCCACTCACTCACACATATTGAAAAGTGTTTGCCCACTCAGCTGCTGCCTTTGATATTGCGGCTCTCTTTCTCAGCTGTGTTCGCTCACTACTCTCAGCTGCTGCTTTGAATTCGCCGCCTTGAACTAAGTTAACAGAGGCAAAAACAGCACGCAATAACAGTTCAAATTAGAGGCAGCAAATTCGCCGCAATCAGTTTTTCGTTTACGCTCCGCACTGCTGGTCGTGTCTGTTTGTTGTTGCTGTCGTCGCTGTTGTTGTCGTCGTCGTCGCCGTTGTCGTGGTTGTGTCGCTGCTGCTGCCCACTGAGCATACGAAAAGCTACACATAAGTAAGCGACAGCGCGAAACGTAGTACGTAAAACCGCCCGCGTGGAGAAAATCATTGAATAAGACACGGAATCAGTGTCCAAATGCGGTGATATTAAACAGTGCATTTAAAACTACATAAGTGACGTCACCAAGGCTGTCTCGTCTGGCCTTGTCAAGTTGCAACATCATTTACAACAACAACAACACGCACATCTAAAATCTTTAGCAACACGCAGTCTTTGCCGTTGCGACGCAACAATGCGTTAACGTCACGTCGCTGCTTACGTTTTCTCTGTTCATTTGCTCTCTATCATCTCGCTCTCTTCGCGTTGTACTCTCTTTCGCTGTAGGTTTGCCGGCGACTCCATTTACTACTACGACACTCAGACCAGCCACGGCACTCAGCACTCACTTTGCGTTTACGTCGTGGCCCATGAAGTTCGTTTAGCTCGCCGCACAAAATGTGAAAACTGATGAAAAGAAAAAACTGCACACATTCAGACAGAACACATAGCCACTAAACAACAACAGTAATTTAGAACAGAGAAACAGCTCGAGTATCAACAGCAATTATGTGATATCTACAACAAATATTTTTTTTCCCTGAACTGCTGACGTCACAAGTCAAAAACGAGTAGGAAATAAACTTGCGCAAAAGAAAGAAGGAAAACGTAGTGAAAAAATGTACATGAAAAACGCAAAAATATGAAACGTGTGTGATATTAAATGAGCGCGACGGCGGCAGCAGCAACAACAACTACAAAACAGCAGCAACGACGTTGGCAGCAGCGACGACGACGACGCAGGCGACGGCAGCGGCGTCAAGCATTTGCTTTGCTGAGTTGTTCGTCGTGATATAAAGCGAAGAAATTCCAATTTAGGTGCGTGCACTTTTTATTTTTTTGCAATTTCGACAACAATTTAAAATACATATGACCAAGTCAACATGAGTAAATCTTTCATGAGTTTTTTAATATCATTTATCAGTGCCTCTAAAACTGGGGGCCATGTGTTTTAAGTGTGTGTGTATTTCGACAATTAATCATTCTTTCAAGTTTGCTTTGTGTTGTCTCTCCTTCACTTCTAAGCCCGTTAATAACCTTTAAATGCCTTTTGTGAGTTGCTCCGCTCGAAATTTCACGTGAAACGGTGTTTAATTCATTTGTAAATAGCAAACTTCTAAAGCTCCCGCCCCCTCATTCCACTTGCTGTTTGCTCCACATTATCAACATTTGTAGAACTCTGTCTGGCTTTTACGACCACATGTTAAGTTAACATCGAAAGGGAGCTCCGGCAGCATTTGGAAGGACCGCGATAAAGCAAAAACACGCAACATAGAGAGAAAGAGAGCGACCATGTGAGAGAGTGAGAGTTTTTGATAACGGATTCCCAATGCATGTTTTCCGGAATCCGAAGACCACAAATGCGTCATAATGTGATTTTCCTCGTACGCTGAGAATATTTCTTGGGCAGCAGATTTTTGATATATAGGGACTTCACCGAAATTGAGAGAACTTCAACTTCTTGATAATCAAACGCGGCATTGAATTTCCACTTTTCCAGAATAATACCCACACATACACACTGCCAAAAAATGTTGCCAACTCCAACCATTCGCATTTGTCTGCTTTTGTTTGCATTTTGCTGGCAAAAATAATTTGCGACGCATTTTAAACGCCTGCCGACACGACTTGCTTTTGTCGGGTGCTTCACTCCCGCCCACCAACTGGCAATTATTTTTGGCTTTTAACAAACACAAAAAATTAAATAAAAAAAAAACCAGCCGCTGTTGAGCCTAACAGAATTCTGTTGATGACTTTGTGGCTGTGACATTAATGTTAACATACCTTTTTGGCATCTCTCTCGCACATCTTAGTTAGTTAAAACGGATTTTGTACTTTTTACATTTTGTGTTTACACTTGTCTTTCTGTTTATTTTAATTGCATATTAAAGTGCGCGCGCTCTGCGAGCTTAAACAAATAATTATATTTGGTTTTAGGCAACTTTGTTATAGAGCCGGTTTGTTTGGAATTTTTGGGTTAACCTTTGATTGTTTTAGGCAAAAACAAAAACAGCAAGAGAGACAGAAATGCAACTCATTAAGGTCAAGCATTGGCCTGTAATTGGCTTAATGAAATGAATAGCTGCGAATAGCGAATATGGTGACAACGGTATTGCCTCTTGGATTACATATTTACATTCTTACATAGGTATGCATATATGTTTAAATGTTCATCTACATCTTTACATACATACCGGTCGACTACCACGAACAACACATGCAAAGAGTTCCAAGCGCACCATCAAAATGGAACTCAAGTCACAAAACCGGCTGCGTCGTAATAAACATGAATTCCACAGCAGCAACATAACAACAACCATTTTTGCCGTGGATCGTATCTGTCAACGCCTGATCTAACAGCTGTTAAGCAAGAGTAAGAAAAGCGGCCGGCATCGTTGAAACCGCAATCGTAAAAGCAACAAAGCCCCAGTCAGCATCCCACTCTCTTTCTCAAAAGCTCTCCCCACACACACACACACACTCACACGCACACAGATATACATATATGCACTTAACAGAGCGACATCGACTATGGAGCTATACACAAAATTCTTCTTTTCTCCGGCTCTTACCGATTGCTGAATGATTTTTATAGAAATCGTTGTAGGATGTATTTAATATGTATATGTACTTAAGCATGTACATATGTATGTGTGCCTAGTCTGTCTTGTTTTTATTGTCTTTTGCGTATGTTTTCTACTGCGCATGCAAAATGGTGAGCAAAAAGAAAGCGAAACTTTTACGTGTGCGCTGCGCTGCAGTCAACAGCGCTGCTCTGTTTAGCAGCAGCAGTATACATATGTGCACGAGTGTGTGTAAATACATGCAAGTGGGAGAGCGCGCGCGCTGCTACCAAAGATAAATATATGCATATGTTTGTATAGACATACATAAGTACTCGTATATACATAATTAAATAAGCATAAATTGTAGCTTGAATAATGAATAGCTCATGCTAGAAGTTATTTAATATTCCCGTTAGACTGCATTTGAAGCACTCAATTAGCTGCTGACCATTTGGCAATGATAATGGCTGGGGAGGTGAAAGAGGGTGGTCACAGCTCTGGGGGTGCATCAGAGTAATTCATATTGTTAATACCATTTTCTCGTGCTTTACTTCACTAATTTACAATAAGCAGCAGTTGTCGAGTCGAAGCGCTATCAAAAAATGTAGTTCGCGTGTTTGGACCTCTGCAGCTTATTTACTTGCCATATACATACACAAACGTGTTTTATTTCAATGTGTAAGTGTATATAATGTTTATATTTCTAGCTTTTTCTTCATTATCAGTTGTACGCGCGCAGTCGCTGCGCTCTGTTGCGTCGATGTCGTCAGGTTGATTGAAAATAAAAAAAGCTGCTGTTGCTGTCGTTGTTGGTGTTTGGTTTATTTATTTTCCCTAGGCCATTTTGTCCACGATTACTGACATTTTCATGTTCATGTTTTCTTCCCTGTTTGCATATTGTTTTTCTTTCTGAAGTCACAGTTGCATTTGTTATTTACCTTTTGGGTTTGTTGTTATTAGATAAATACATACAGAGATGCCCGACAAGTGCACTTGAAGTTAGATACAATCGCTAGTGCACTCACACACACATAAATAAGTAAATGTTAAGTAAAGTAAACTGATCAGTTAACTGCTGAAGCTTCTGGCAAGTGTTGTCTCAAAAATGTTACGCCAAATGTTAAACGCTTTTTTTATGGGGTCACACTGAGTATCTCATCATTACCAGATACACACAGTCAATAGTAGAGTTAAATTAGCATAAACTCCTCTTTGTGGCTTCTTGTGAAGCAGCATTTTCATGAGTAATTTTATACGTTCTTTGTAATTTTATATGCATAGTGAATATACGACTACTTGTTGTTGCATGTTTATCAAACGAAAAAATATTTCATGTGCATTTAAATTAAGATATTTTCAAAGGACCGACCCTACCTGGCGGGCCCTAATACCCTTTTTATATTGTATTTTTTGTCTTTTGCCCACATAATTTGTGTCTATACACACATATGTATGTATATATATCTGGGTTTTGCGTATAAAATTTCCATGTCTTCGATTTGTATTACCCGAAGACAGCAAAAAACTGAAAGAAATAAAACAGAATTCGCCGGCCTGTAAACAGATACCGTTTTTGGCACACCGTGAAGAGCAACAACAAAATCTTAGCTGAAGCAGCAGCAAAAATGAAGACTGTGTCGCTGTCGCTGCCAGCGCCAACGTCGACGCCTGCAATTTATTGAGAGAGAGCGAGTGAAAAAGAGAATAATAAGCAAGTGAGAGGCTGGCTGGAGTTGGCTACCTGCGCTAATTCGGTATTGCTTTTGCCTTTGCCTTTACTTCTGCCTTTGCTTTTGCCTTTGCATGCTGCTTTTTTTTCTTGCCAATTTCAGCAAATTCCACGCGACGTTCCGTTCATTTTGCTCGTTTTACGTTTCACTCTAAATAAATGTATATTTTCTTGTTCTTGCCACATACACACTTATGCATGTGTGTATATTGTCGCAGTAAACGATTGTCATTTACTTTTCAATGTGTGCGATATTTGTTGCTGCAATTAACAGCTAGTAAAATTTCAAACTACCGTTCCTCATTCGCAATAAACAATTGTTTTTACTTTAACAGAGTCACTTCAACAATTCTGTTAATGGAATGTAAAGTAACATAAGCAGCAGAGTTAATGAATCGTATTTTAACATTAAAGATATTTTTGCCAAACATCAATAACAATAATTGCCAAATAAATCTTTCTAATGAACAAAGCCAATGCCATAGCAGATGAAGACATTGGCCAAAAGCGGTTAATACAATATTATCTATAACGTTACTCTTTTTACCTGTTGCTGCTTCATTCTCGTTTCGCCTTTGGCTTTTCTTCACACGCCTTGTCGTCGTCTCCTCTCTCTGCTATATTGATTGGTTGGTTTAATGGTTTTTATGCTGAGTTTATTGACATTTGCGCTTGCGCGACGTCAGCAACAACAAAAATAACACACAAAAAAGGCATGACATTGTTTTTTTTAAGTTAGAAAAATTTTTGGTATGCCACAGAGTCGCTTCTTGAGAGCTTCAATAAGGCGAGGGGAGTTGTTAAATAAGCTTATACATAATTCAAAATGGTTTCCCTGCTTGCGCTTTATCATCAGTTTTGTTTTTGTTTGTATTTTTAAGTGTCAAGTTAGTGGTGTTTTGCTCTCTTTTCTATCTCTTTCTTTCGCACATTTGTCACTTGCAGTCAGGCATGCTAATGGCATGTAAATGCATAAATGAAAGGATAGAAAACACAACAAATAGCGTAAAAGTTTAATGTGCCAATTGCATAAATATACATACTTATTTACAATGCATATATATTTACATTTGTATAATTATTTATTTCATTCAATTTTATGTTTTGCAGATGTGAAGAATCCCTAGGTGCTAATTTAGATGATAAGCGCAAACAAAAAGTACAATACAAAAATAAAAACAAAAACACATCAGGCGAATTTCCAACTAGGTGGCAACGTTTATAGCGGTCGCGCTTAAAAGTATGCTACAAAAAAGTTCAGGCAACTGCCGCGCTGTCAGGCCGACGTAGCGAAAAGCAAAAGACACGAGCGAAAAACGAGATACGTGAGAGCGGAGAGCAGAAGAGGAGAAGGAGAGCAAGCAAAAACTATTTTTGTACAACTGCAGGCAGCGTTGACTGCGAAATGTCGAAATATTTAATAACCACCACCGCGCCCAACAGCCACAATCACAACCACAACAACACACAACGCCAACAGCAACAGCTATATGGAGGTGGCGGCAGCTCACAGGTGGTACGAAAGCTCAATTATGAGCTGCTGGGCAACAATAATAACAACAACAATAACAATAATATTGTGATCAAAAATGAAAAGCTGTTGGACATTGATTACGAACATGGTGGCAACGATAGCAGCAGCAACAGTAACAGTAACAGCGGCGGCGTCGCTGCACACCTGCGAGATCATGTATACATAAGTCTGAACAAGGGTGGCGGTACAACGACAACAACAGTGATTGCAGAACCAACAACCACGCATCAACAACAACATTCACAGCAACAACAGCGAAATGGATCTGCGAGCAAAACGAATGATATCACACAATACTATAAGGTGGGTTAATCCATAGCGACAACACTGCACAATCGATAGTTTGTATACTAGAAATGTACGACGAACTATCGATACAACATAAATATCTTGCTATAACCACACTGTCTCACCATACTCATACTCACCACATAACACTCACTATTCCCCACTCTTTCACTTGCACAGGTCAAGCGTCGAGCCCATGCAGCCACCCACGAAATCCACCCCAAGAAGCAGGCGAAACAGAGCGAACATCATCAGACGGTCACCTACAACAGCAAACATACACCTCAACATCAGCAGCAACAACAACTGCGCTACCATCATCAGCAGCAGCAGCAACAACAACATCATCAATACGACGTCGAGCACGACGAAGACGACGATGTGGAGACGAGCAAACCGGCCGGCAACGGTTCTTCTCATTCGCATTCGCATTCACAGTTTGCGCGGACAGCGTCGCAGCAGCAAACTTCGACGCAGCAACAGGCAGCGTTAGTCACATCATCATTGGCCTCATCTGGAGGTGGAGGCGGCGGTGGCGGTGATCGCAATCGGGCAGACACCTCGCTGGGTATATTGACCAAAAAGTTTGTGGATTTGCTGCAGGAGTCTCCGGACGGCGTTGTCGACCTTAACGATGCATCCAACCGTTTGGCCGTGCAGAAGCGTCGTATCTATGACATTACGAATGTGCTGGAGGGTATTGGCATCTTGGAAAAAAAGTCTAAGAACAACATTCAATGGCGCGGTGGTCAATCGCTGGTTAGCAGTGAACGTTCCCGTCAAATCGAAGCCGAGAGCGAACGCCTCGAGCAGCGTGAGAATGAGGTGAACACGCTTATCGATCAGATGCGTGGCGAGTTGGCCGAAATATCACAGGAAGTGGAGAATAGCAGTGGCATGGCCTATGTCACGCAGAATGATCTACTGAATGTGGATCTGTTCAAAGATCAGATTGTGATAGTGATCAAGGCGCCGCCAGAGGCGAAACTTGTGGTGAGTAATGAGAATGCAATAATTCTAAACGTGTAGAATTGATGTGCAGTGAACTGTTAGATTGCACATCGATTTATTTATCTGTATGCAAATATATGGCAAATAAGTATAATATATATATATATATATATATATATATATATTCCATAATGTATATACACAAATATGTATATGTACTCAGCTGAAGTCTTAACTCGTCCCTATTCAACCAGCGACGTCAGACAATTGTGCTTCTTCTTTCCGTCTGCATGCCATTCAAGATGGCGCCCTATTTTTAGACACGCCGCAGACGGCGACAAGCGCCTCACTGCAAAATGGAACAAACATCCCCGCCACCCTCTTCCATCCGTCTCCTTACTCAATTCCTATTCCTAGAATCTTTCTCTTTTTGATATCAAACTAAAATAACAAAATCATTTTAATGCTTTTCTTGCTCAGTTCGTATAATTCTCGAGGCGAATATAGAAATTTTCCAATTAAAATACGCTGTCTCTTGGCCTGGCCAACAGACCGATGGCCGGCCCATGGCTGCTGATCTGTTAGCCACGCACTATTTATAAATATTTCGCTTAATGTTTCCGTTCGCCTTGAACTGTTTAATGAACTCGCACGTAACGCACGCACGACCGAAAAGTACGAAGAATTTGAAGAAGAAGATTAACTACGAAGACTGTACAAAGTGTGCTGCGATTACTATCGGTTACAGCTAGTCTCCACAAGCGTATGTACATATATCTCCGCATATGTAGAGATTGCAGATATGAGATTAGATTTATTTAATTGAAATTCTACAAATCTGGCAACACTGTTGTAAATAGATAGAAAAGAAACAGGAAAATATGTAAATATCATTTCAGAAAATAGGGCGCAACTCTAATATCTGAATTGATATAGAGGTTACTAGTAATGTTACTGCCAACTTTCGGCTGTTAAATTAATGTTATTCTCGATCTCTCTTTATAGCTGCCTAACACAAAGGTGCCGCGCGAGATCTACGTCAAGGCGGAGAACAGCGGAGAGATAAATGTGTTTCTGTGCCACGATAACTCGCCGGAGAATTCGCCAATAGCCCCCGGCTCTGGTTATACAGCCGGTGCGTCAAACATGGGCAACAGCAGTGGTCTGCGTACGGCGACTTCGACGCGACTTCAGCACCTGACCAATCAACGCCTGAACGATCCGCTGTTTAACAACATTGACGCCATGAGCACTAAGGGCCTAGGTAAGACATCGATAGATTGATTAGTTGTAATTGATAATTAACTAACAGTTTGTTCTACTTGCAGGCCATACACCATATCGCTTAGCAGCCCAACGCAACCTCAGCAAATCAATTGAGGAGGCGGCCAAGCAATCCCAGCCTGAATATAATAACATTTGTGATATTGGCGGCGTCAAGTATGAACTGACATCGCAACAGCAACAACAGCAGCTGCTATCGACGCATGCGGATGATAATGATGATGACGATGACGTCGATGATGAACTGAGTCAACTGGTGCCGACGCTGACCAGTCCCGTGGTGCGCAATCATCAGTATCAGAGCGCCATTCAGCAGCTTTTTAGCAGTCTAACACAATCCTCGCCCACGCCAACGACGCGGCGACGTGCAGCGATTTGCGCTGCCAACGCCGCGGGCAACAACACAACTACGCTTAATAGTCATAACAGCAGCAGCAGCAACAACAGCAACAACAACTCCCAACCCCCCAGCAGCAGCAACAACAACAACAGCACAGTGCATTACAACAATCAGCAACGACGGAGCGATGTTCCCATGTATAACTGTGCAATGGAAGGCGCGACTGCGACGTATGCAGTTAACAGTAACAGTAACAGTGGCAACGGCAGCGGCAGCAACTCCTCTGCTATGGGCTCACTGCAAATGCAGTTTGCAGCCGTCGCAGGCAATGAGAGCAACGGCAGCCTTAGTGTCGGTTTGGCGGCAACATATGGCGACATTTCTGGCGCTGGCGCCAATGTTGATCACCACCACCATCACCACCAACAGCAACAGCAGCAACAACAACAACAGCAGCAGCAATACAAGCAAAACTATAATCGCATTCTGCCGCCAGGCGTTGCCGACTGCGACACTGATAGCAATGGCAGCAATGTTGCTCTTCAAGGCCTGGACGCGCTCTTCAGCGATATCGACTCGGACTGTAAGTGCCTATTACTATTTTTTTTATTACTTCAATTCTCTCCTTGTGTGCCGATGTCTTCTCTCATACTCGCATCAAATCGCACGCTCATCACACATGCCTATGTACGCCTATGTAAATAACAGCAATCACATATACAGCGAACGCGCTAGCAGGTGAAGCTAATGTTAACGTTAACATTAACATTACACAAGATATGATGAGATAAAGTGAAGCGTGCTTGTCAAGAACTTTCTCTGTGACTTGCGTGAATTTTCATATCGAAACCGCATCACAGTCTGAGTTCTTGCTGAGCGCGTTCTTCTCACAACAACATACGAAATGCAAGAAGAACTATAAAATTGATAATACTGTAAAGTGAAAAGTGTCTTTCAATTGAATTGTGTTATTCCAAATTTTTAAATCAAAATCTTCTGGCAAGCTACCAACCAACGAGAATCAGTTCAAAATTGAATTTATTTTGTTTGTATTTTGTTTTTTATTTTCTTGTACAGTGAAATGTGTAACATATTAAAAATAATTAATAAATAAATTAACCAATAACTAAACTACTTGTATCATGCTCTCTCTCTCTCTATGCCTCTATGTCACGCATCATCTTCAAACTCACACACACACACACACACACATACACCTACAAGCATGCTCACTCATTGTATATCTCAAGCCATATGACTGTTAAGTAGGCAGACAAAACTGAAAGCTCCATTCACTCTGCTTCTTAAGTTAACAGAGCAACTGCTGTTACTTAAGTTAACAGAGCAATTGCTGTTACTCAACAGCTACTGTTGTTGTTTTTTTCTGAGCATTGGAAATTTCAACTTTGTTTTTGCCCACTTAAAAGCTAAATTATAATCGCAGACTAACAAACACTAATACTTAAAGGTTGTTTATATCAATGTATATAGAATGTATGTATGTATATTCGTATTAACCCGCCGCCTCTATCGTCAAAATGGAACCATTATTAGCAACGCGCAAGCGCAAATTCATTTTGGAACTGAATTCTCGTGGGTCTGCAGTGCACTGACCGTTGCGGAGGGCAATTGTTCATATTGAAATTGAAATTTTGTAGCACCATGAGATTCAGCTCTGGCGTGAATTTCAAACATGCATCCACAAAAAAAAATAATAATAAATCATCCCCGAAAATCAACAATCGATACCAAAAACAATACAAATCATACACACAATTATTTCACATTTTGATATACTTAATATAGATAAATGTTTTAACACATTTGACTAATTTGGTCGGCTCTATTTGCTTACAGACTTCAATAACGAAGCATTTGTGCCCATCGATCCACCGGATGACAATGATTATCCTTACGCGCTGAATGCCAACGAAGGCATCGATCGTCTGTTTGATTTCAGTTCCGACGCCTATGGGCCCTAAGACCGATCCGTTGATCAAACTACACAAGCACACAAACACAAATCAACTGCGAATTGGGGGGAATTGGGGGGTGTTTATAATTTTAAATTATATACAAGGAAAGCAGCGCATATTACGTTAGAGATGATCTATTATTATTATTATTATATTATTATTATTATTATTACTATTATTACCAATTATCAAGTAAAGAAACAGTTTAAAAGAAAATCAGCAAAAGCAAATACAAAATGTAGAAAACTTAATGAAACTAAGTTGTGTGTAACATTTTAAGCGTAAAAACCTACATTTAAATTTATAATCCAAACATATATTAAGTAAAAAATGCCCTCACAAAATGCAAAAACACATTTTATAAGCAAATTTCAACTTTTAGCCTTAAACACAACAAAAAGAAAAACAAAACTCAGCCACAATGCTGAAACATACTTAAAGCAAAAGCAAAAGAAAAACAAATTTGATGAGAACAAATCAGATGCCTCATTAAAAGATATTTTGCGCCAGAACTGTCTGTAAATTAGTACACACATACACAACAAAACAAAACAAAACAAAACATAATTTTTAATTAGTAAAACAAAATAGTTATTAAATTAATATTACATGAAAATAAAACACAACAAAGTTAAACAACAAACAACAACTAAAACAAATTCAATTGAACATTGTAATATATTGCTATGGAAATTCCAAAATGATACAAAAGGAACACTAACAACAACAAGAGCGGCAGATAGCTGCAACACTTCCTCTTCTCGACCAACTCCCAGTTTAATTATGATGCATGCAACCTGAATCAGGGGACAGTTAACAGTAAACAGTAAACAATTAAAACAGCTAGAAAGCAACATGAAAACCTTGTCATCCTTCTAATTGTGTTTTGTCTGCTGTTTGTATATTTTTTTAGTTGCCGTTTCAAGCTCTCAGTGCGTTTAATTTAGTTATTAAAGCTAAGTATGCCTAATTATTTGTTATTGTTATTGAAATGTAACTTAGAAAGCAAAACATACACACTCACACACATATACAACAGACTTGACACCACTCGTAATTCAAAGAAGACAATTTATAACAGAACCGCGAACATCCTCAAAAACAAAACCCAATACTAGTTCAAAGTTCACCATCAAAGTCAAAGCCAAATCATCCCCCACAAACAGAATCCAACAGAATCAACTGCAACTAGTTATTTAAACCTATTGCCTAGAAGTTAAATAAAATACAATTTAAATGCAAAAACAACGACAAAAATGTATAAAATCAAGAAGAAAAGCTCTATAAATGTACTTTTATTTTATAAACAAAAACAAAAAAAACATAAAAACAAAAAACACAAATTTGTTAGGTATTTTTCTTTTGTTTCAAAACAAAACCAACACAAAAAAAAACCAAATAAATATAAAAAAACGAAGAGAACATAAACTGAAAAACTGTCGTTATTTACTTGGGGTTTTTGGGATTCTTGAAGTTTTTACAGCATTTAGGATCAATTGTTGATTGACAAACCTTGCACCTGAGTGGACGAAACTGAATCAGAGGGATCGCATAAGGAGCTGAACAGTTCCTAATGTACCAATTGTCCTGATTTAAGGCTGCTATTCCAACATTAAGTCAACATAATGTATTATAATTACTGAAAACTTTATCAGTTGCAATTAAATAAAAAGTCTTTATTTTTGTATATTAATTTAATTTTTATTACAGACTCGCCATAATAATTTTGTTACATAATAATATGTGTAGTTGCTTAATTCGCTTATATAAACAGGAAACAATTAACTTAGCCTTAAATTTACAATTAGCTTTAGTTAGAAATAATAAAAATATTGAAGCTTTTTTTATATTTTTTATTTTGTATTAATTTATTATTATTATTATATGATAGGTGTTCTATAATAATGTATATATTTGTATGCATGTATTTATGTGTATGTACACTAACGCTGCTAATTGGGCCAACGAAGAGCCAACTATTCAGAATATAGTATATAATATCTATATAAGAAGTTGATATATTTGGCGTTGTTGCGGCCGATCAGGTTTCATGCTGTTGTTGTTGCGATTGTTAAGCATTTGCAGCTCTGCAAAAATTTAGTTAATTCAACTACGAAATATACATAATTTGTTTTATAATGCTTTCGGCTGCTTTTCCATATTCAACTTCAACTTCATTCTCATATATAACTATGTGTGTATGTATATGTTTAAATTTTTTTATTGATTTAAATTTATGTTGATTAATTTATAATTCCATTAATTGTTTTTACGCTTTCATTTCGCATTAAGTTTACAATTTTCGTTAGTATTTTTGCTTTGTTATTTACATAAAAACAAAAGGAACTATATTTTTCAGTCTTTTTAGTGTGTATGTATGTATGTGTATACATATATATACATATTTGAATGTATATATATGCGTGTGTATTTGTGTGTTTCTGTAGAATATTGTTTGTGTTATGTATGTATGTTAATTAATTTAATTTAATTATTAATGCGATAGTTTTTCCATTCAATAGTATTTTTATAGGTTTCTTTTACAAACTAGCATTTTGTATAATTCATTTAAATATTTTAAGTGTCCTTGCTTTTTTTTATTTGCATCTATAAAATAAAATAAGATATAAATGTGCTTGCGCTTTTTTATCTTCTACATTTTGTTACTGTAAGGTTATATAACCGTTTTTTCATTGTTTTACTTTATATATATATATGTATATAAAGAGCGAAGGCAAATATCGAATACTTTTGTTGCTGTTTCTGTTATTATTTTTTGTTGCTTTATAAAAATTCCATTTGTTTGCAGTGTGTGTGTGTGTGTGAGCGTGTGTTTGTATGTTTGTAATTGCCATTTTATTTTTATTTTTTGTTTTTATAGCAAGTCTTCAATTTGTTTAGAATAATTAAAATAATTTATGTATGTAATTCGTCTATTGCTTTTCCATGTATCATTTGTTGAACTATAATGTATATGTATGTAATTGTCTATGATCCGTAAATATTGATCTCTTTAAGCGCCGTTTCGTCAGTTTTCTTGTTCTAATTTGAGTTTATGGCAATATTATCTACTTTCTATCTCACAGCGTGTGAGAGTCTGTCTGAGTCTGTGTGTGTTTGTGGGTGTGTAAGTGTGTTTGTTTTGTCTACAGTTTATCAATATGTTACTATAAAATGCGCATTATATTGCATATAGTATACATATAATTATGTAAATTATGCAGTAATTACTTAAGCTCTCAATTACGTAATTTAGAAGCTTTGCTTCAAATGAAATTAATTTAGAAAATAATAATCAAAAGATAAATCAAACACAATTTACAACTTCCATTCTCTTAGCTTTGTATGTATGTATGTATGCGTGCGTGTGTGTGTGTATGTGTGTCCGTGCATGCCATGCACATATCTACTTTCTCTCTTCTACCTCTCCTCTCTTGCTCATCCTCTCGTTACCTCTTAGTACAAACTTTTGCCAGTTGCCAAGCGCCATGCATAAAATCAGCTTTTTTTTGTATTGTTTTCTAATATAAAACGAACAACACTTAAACATAAACGCACTAAAAATTGCAATACAACGTTGTTTAAAAATAATAAAAATAAACAACAACAAAAATTGTTTGAGTACATGTAAAATTTAGTTTTAGTTTGTAGTTGATAATAGTAACTAATTTAAGGATATTAACTCAGTGAAGACATTTTGTTTGTTTTTGTTTTGTTTTCTTTTGCTTTGTTGTATTGCTTATTGTTGTTGCTGTTTCTTGTTTTGTTTGTTTTTGTTTTTTTTTTTTTGTATTTTTTGTTGTGGTTATAGTTGTACAGTTAGTTTGCTTCATTGTTGCATCGCTTCGTTTTGCGTTTTGGTAGGTACTAAAATAATTATTATAATTATACGTAAGTTAGGTTAGGTTTATACATACATACATATATGTAGCGTATTGTATTGTATTGTAGTGTCTATGTCTATGTCTAGATATAAACGGTACTTAGGTTGGTTGGTTGTTGGCTTTTGTACTTTTGTTATTTGCATTTAGGACTTGTTTTGTTTTGTTTTGTTGTATGTGTTTTTAACGGCGCTTTTAAATTATAAAAGAAATACTTAAAAAATACAAAAAACATATATAAATTAAGCTTAATTGTATCAAAAATTGTTAGGAGGCTTGGCTGTAGGCAAAAGTTTGCTTGCGCCCTTAATGTCAAGCATGATTTACAAATGTGGAGGGGATAACATCAGTATTTACAGCAGAAACTTAACGAACTCAACTAATTACACTAACGATGCGCGGAGAGTAAGGAGAGACCAAGAGAGAATATCAGCAAATGAGCGAAGTTAAGCTTTCAACACACATACATGTGTGAATACAAAAGCTCTGCTCAAGTGCCGCTCTCTCTTGCCAGCTCTTTTTTATTGCATGCGAGTCTTATGCATGTTAAGCAAATGCGCTCTTACACTGAGTACCCCCTATACATCTATTATATATATATGTTTCTACATATTTATGCTAATTGCTAAATATACTAATGTGTGCATGCAATTACGTATGTGTATGTGTGTGTGTGTATCTGAGTGTGTGTATTTACAAATGATCTGGACATTTGCGTTTCTTTACGCTTCGCGTCCTATGAAACCATTGGGAGGCGGGGGTCGTGGCGTATTCGCCTGTCTCAGCCAATTTTCCTTGAGTATGTTGGACGTGTTGCCGGTGGTTGAACCAATTGTGGCTGTTGTTATTGGCGTTGCCGTTGGCGTTGGCGTCGACGTTGGCGTCTCTGCTTTGCGCGTTTGACTGACGCTGCGACTGCGTGGCTGCTGCTGCTGATTTTGTGGCTTAATGCGCGTGCGTTTATGGGGTCGACTGAGTGGCATGCGCTCCATCTTGATGTGCTCCGTATGCTCATCGGCATCCTCATCGTCATCGTCGTCGTCATCGTTGTCGCTGAAAACGCAATTGAATTTAAATATTTATTGTAGTTACTCATTTATTTACGTTCTCATGACTCACTCGGCGTTGTGCTCGTCTTCATCGGAGATGCTGAGCTGCACTTGTGTTGGGGCAAGCATCGGCGCATAGTTGGGATTATCGCTGGTGTAGACTGAATTTTGTCTGGATTCATTCTGCGGTTCGCTCATCAGCACATAGTTGGGATTATCGCTGAGCAGGCTAAAGGGCTGCGTCTCCATATGCGTCGCGGACGGGGGTTGCATCAATTGATAGTTGGGATTTAGGCTGCTGGTTGTCAATGTTTCTGGCCAAACAGAATGGACAGGATCACCACTGTTCACAGACTCGTCCAGTAGTTTGTAATTGGGATTATCGCTAATGATTGTTGTGCTACCGTTGCCAGCGACACCGCCACCGACATCGCCACTGACTCCGCCACTGGGCGTTGTTCCAGTGGGCGTATAGAAGCGGGGCGTGCCCGTAACGCTGCCAGCACTGCCACTGCCGCCGCTCTCGATGGTGCCCAGATTGGGTCCCATTGTGACCATGGCCATGCCAGCAGGATGACTGGTTAGATTTGAGTTGCTGCTATTGCTGGGCGCATTCGAGATGTTGCTCTTGTGGCTGACATTGCTGCCGCTGCGCTTGTGGCTAAAGCGACTGAGGACACGATTGCGAAATGTGTCGGCCATGACACGCTTGAGACTCGGTTGGCGACTGCTGCTCGCATTCGAGCTGGCCGCCGATGCCGTGGAGGGTTGCAATGAAGTGGATATTATGCCACCATGAGCACCATGAGCTCCTCCGCCATCAATCACTTCATCCGGCATGGAGCTGCTCATGCTGGGCACAATGCTGGCTCCACTTCGTTTCGTTTTCGGTAGCAAATGCTGCTCCCCACTGAGTCTTCCACTGCCGCTGTGTGGCAGCTCTCCAAAGTTGGGACTGGGATCGTACAGTTCATAGCCGCGTTCCGCATCAGCAGTGAGCACGACATTTGCATCTGCCTGCACATATGCAGCATCTTCCATGTGTGAGCCACCGACCGTGGGCAACGTGGATAGAGCATCTGGTGTACTGCTAACTATGAAGCCCGAGTGCATGCTGAAGGGTGAATGCGTTGTGGCCTGATCATCGACCAGAGCAATGGGACTCTCGGCGGGCTGATCCATCGATGAGTTTTGCTCCAAGTTGGATTTGTAGCCCTGATACTCGCCCACTCGCAATGGCGTGGTGGCATCCTCCCCATCTCCATCCGCATCAAGTAGTCTGCCCGCAAAGAAATCCAATTGAGTTGATCGCTCCTTGCGCTCCTTGTCGCGATATTGGACACCCGAGTCGGTGTAGTAGAAGGCCACTTCCTTGAAGTGTGGATCGGACAAGTGCTCCAAGTAGGCAATTATGTCTAAGAAGGAAGGTCGAGCGGTTGGTCTGTGATGCCAACAGCGATGCATGAGCTTGTGCAGCACTTCGGGACAATTGTCGGGTCGTTCCATAATCCCACCATCAATGACATAGCGCAGCACCTGCTCATTGGACAATCCCTGATATGGCTGTGAGGCAAGTGTGGCCATTTCCCACAACACAACGCCATAGCTGAAGACATCACTGGAACTGGCATAAACGCCATCGCGCAGACTCTCCGGTGGCATCCAACGCACTGGCAACAGACCCTTGGTGCCCTTTCGATAGTAATCCGTCTCATAGATGTCTCGCGTCATGCCAAAGTCACCGATTTTCACTGTCAAATCAGCAGCAACCATACAATTGCGTGCGGCAAGATCACGATGAACAAATTTCTTGGCCGCCAGATAGGCCATGCCATCGGCTATCTCGATTGCCATCTGAAAGATGCGGCTATATGGAGGCGGCTGTACAGCACCCAAAGTACCGCCAATGCTGGAGGTAAGGCCAATCCGTTGCTGATACACGGCAAGCACATCCTCCCGCTCGTCTGGTCGATGCGCACGCAAATATGACTTGAGATCACCCTTCTTCATCAGCTCCATGACGACCAGAGCTGGCTGGCCTCGAGAGCAGACGCCCAGTAGACGAACCACATGGTAAGTATCGAACTCCTTCATCACGCTGGCCTCGCTCAGGAAATTGGTTCGTTCCCGATCAGTGGCATTCTCATTTACCGTCTTGATGGCGCATGGCTTATCCTTGCCGTTATTTTGCGCCTTCAGGATGCCCTCGTAGACCATGCCAAAGGAGCCCTGACCCAATGGGCCCAACTGGATGATACAATCACGTGGCACCTCCCAATCATCGGGCACATACTGCAGACTGGCATAGAATGGATTCACTTCCGTATTGATGACCAAATCCTGCGGTGTCTTCTTTTTCTTAATGTACAAGTAGCTCCACAAGATTAACAAGAGAACTAAGAGCACACAACCAATGCTTATTCCAATGATTACCATTAGCGATAGTCCGGGAGGCTGCAAAAGATCAATGATTATAGATCCATATCATGCAATGTTAATCGAATGTATATTATTTACCGGAACTGTTACATAAACATAATCCGTGAAATCTCCTTCACCGGCCCCTGAATTGGCTCGAATACGAAAGCTGTATTTGCCCTCGTTCAGATTGGTTACGACATAGCCACTCTGATTGAGATAGTCCTGTACGGTGATGCATCTCTTCTCCTCGACAGCATTTTCCTCCTGCCGCTCATAAACGATCATATAGGAGACGATGGCACCGTTCGGATGCTCAGGTGGATCCCAACGCAGACTCACACTGCCTCGTGTGGTATTAAGGTTTGTCTCCAGCAAGTTGGCCGTTAGATTATGTGCCTTGTCCACATGCTCTGTAAATATGTACTCGAATTAGATCAAAGATACCCTGGGCAACAGAATCAATAAGCGCTAGAACAACTTCTCAGAACTCCAGGAAAATCATGTTAATAAATTAACGATAAACGTTTATCGATAAGTAGATATTACGTACTCTTCTTTAGGGTTCTCTTGTCCCAGTCAGCCTTAGTGCTGCACATTGCGAATGGATTACCCTCTTCGTACTCCCGACAAGCCAAAACGTTGAGGGTATAGAGTGAGTAGTGTCGCAGATTCTTGAAATGAAACTCTGTTGTGTTTATGCTAAGTTCGGCAGAGAAGACATTATAAAATGTTCCCGTTGGATCCATTTCTATCCGACTGGTCCAATTCGCTTCTCTATCATTTAGATTGTCAAGCAGAGTATTGTTTTTATCCTCAACTTTGATAGATCGTATGTGACGCATCAATACGCTCTCCATTTGACCATCGTTCTCATCAATTTCAATATACCGTCTACGTCTACTATCTTTACGGGTCTGAACATCATTGTTGGTAATATTGTGATTGTCATCAACAGAAGTTGGTGCCTTGTCTTTTCTTCCGACAAATAGAAAGTTTTGTAGACTATTCTCAAATTCAATGTCATCAACGACAATTTCCTCAACTCGCTGCTGATTATAGTCTCGCTTTGTTTCAGTTTTATCGCAATTGCAATCATTTGCGGCTGTACTTTGGATTGCCACCTGATTGGGCGAGGTGGCTTCATCTATGAGAGCGGCATTTGGCATAGCTGAAAAGACGAAAGTAAAGATGAAAGTTAATATGGATATGTGGTAAATGTAGATGGCATATAGAACTTACGATCTCTGCAAAAGTTACGATCCGCTGTCAGGATGGGATCACGTAATAGATACGTTGCACGTACGAGATACTTAACCAATTTACCATTGGCCCACAACGGTGGACTCCAGCTCAACAGCTATAATAAGATTTAAATTAAGAGTTTAATCGTAAATTCAATAATTAGTATTAGATCTCATACTCACAATTTCAGATGGGCTTGTGGATTTTGCACTGAGTCTCGTAGGCTGCGATGGTGCGGCCGACCACGTCCTGCCACGTATGATATCGCTCTGATAGTTACGCTTCTCGGATGATATAGTCAGAGTGCGCACATAGAATGCATATTGAGTATAGGATAGCAGATTCGATATCGTGAAGCTATTCTTCTTTTGTGGATCTGTGATAATCCAGCTGTAAATAATTGTTAAATCGATTAATTACAAGTTTCAAATAATACACATTTTTACGTACTTATCCGAACAGGGTTGATAGCTATCTCTGGTAACATTTCCATAGGGATCAAGTGTATAATAGAGCTGGTAACCGATGAATGACCTGTCATCATCATAGTTCACGATTGTTTTGTTAATCACAATATTTATATGAAAGGGTCCCACGTCAGCGATTTCCACGTTCAACCATTTCGTATTGCCTAGGGATGAGAATTATATAAATATTACTCTTATTGTCTATTAATATTTACAAAAAATTACAATGCCTACAATTTAATTGCGTTTGAAATTGAAATGGCTTTGTTTAAGATTATATTTAATTAATAATGAAAACATACATTTGCCCTTTTCACCATTGGAATCTTCGGCGACCTCATTCTTGTTGAACTTCAATGGTTTATTTGGCAACATGGGCCTCAGCTTGTCAATTGTCTCGATGCAGAGTTTGGGATTAAAGTGAAAGAAGATACTGCCATTGATTTGCAGTGTCTGATTTTCGGCCCAAATCGTTTCCAGATCCCGATTCTCCAGAACGTAGAGTACATAACGGTCGTCGACTTTCGCGGCGCCGCCGATTGTGCGTAGACTTTTGAAAAACTCCAGCGAGGTGAGGCCATAGGTCAAATGGACCTTCAGGTATGTTGTAATTGTGTGCACTGCACCCAAGCCGTTCTCCAATGCCTCAATAATGGGTTCTATATAGTTTAATGAGAGCAAAATATAAATGAGATTGTTAGGTCTTGATGTAGATATTCATTCATTCCACTTACGTCCTCCACGCTTAAGGCTTATAGTTAATCCATTATTTACGATTCTTGTACAGCCATGGAATTCCTTTGCCTTTACCGCGCTATCGATGATACCGCCAGAGCAATTCTTTTCACAACGTCCATTACAGCTTTGGCAGGTGTGATTTACCACTTGATATCCTGGCTGACAATATGTTGTACACTCCCCTCTGTTGTGCACAAGCACCATCTCGTTGCTGTTCACGTACTTCTTGTCAATCTTTTCGCACATCTCGGCCGTAATGCAGCGTTGTTCGTACTGAGAGAGAGAGAGAGAGAGAGAGAGAGAGAGAGAGAGGGAGAGATATTGATTTATAAAATACTTAAAAATAATTAGATTAGATATACAATGATCTACGACTAAATCTAAAGTTAAAATAAAAACAAGAAATGTTATTTCTAGCACGCCAAAGTTTTGAGACCCTGTATATATATATATATTTCGACCGATCTTTCCTTTAATAGCTATATGATAGAGTAGGCTGATTTCAAACAAGTGTACTTCAGATTGATTGCGTTATCTCAAGAAATAAGATTTCAATAGTATAAATTGATTTTACACTGATCGTTCCTAAGACAATTAAGCTGGCTGTACCAAGTTTTAACAAAGTAGCTTTAAGATTGAGAGTCTAATGAGCATAGAAGTGTAAGAGCATGATCATCCTAATCAAGATAGATATATATATATATATATACTTAGATTAGCCTAATCCTTACCAGAAAGTAATCTTCTTCGCAACGATTAATGCAATAGCCATCGGGATTGGAAACATTTCGACAGGCAATGCAGCCACCGACATTGGTTGGTGCAATGCAACTGCCCATGCAGGAGTCGTTGCAACAAGTGTGCTCATCGATGCAGTTATAGGGGCATTCCTTGGGACAAACTTGAAAGATAAGAAAGGAAATTATATATTATATGCATAATAATATATATGCATTTGTGATTACTCACTTATCTGACAATTTCTGGTATTCCAGCAGTAACGTTTGCCATCTGCTTGCTGGCGACATGGAGCAACATCGTTCTGATCCGTCATGCCGGTAATGAGGCCATCCTCGCCAATATTCTCGCCCGGACAGCGGGCACATTCCGCATCCTTGCGATTGCTTTTCACAACAACATACGATGATTCGGTGGCATTTGCTGAGAGTATCTTCATCCAGTTGACCGTGTTCGCAAAGCATAGATATTCATTTCTCTCAATTCGTACACCGCCCTTGGTAATGGCCCTTAGATTGGATAGACCAATGTCCTGCAGGTCACGATTCGAATACACAACCAAGGCATAAACCTCAAAGAGCATGTTGCCACGTATGATGCTCAGATTGGGAAAGATTTGTGACAACGAAATGAGATTTGCGACACGATATACCATTAAGTAGCCGGTGATTTCAGTGAGCAATGGATAAGTTGTGTTCAGCTTCTCAGCATCGTGGATCAACGTGATAAGTAAAAATCCCTCAATTACCGTACAATTAGCCAATTGATTTAGTTGGAATATAGTGTTGCGTATATCCATCGATTTGCAGGCTGTTGAAAAGGATAAAATATAATATATATCTATATATATATGTACAACTGATAACAACCAGTGTTGCCGGACTTACGCATTTGCTTATTCGCCAATTTAATGCCGTTTCCTTCCTTTGTGTTGCTGTGACTGAGACTGTAACTGTTACCGATGCTGTTACTGTTATAGTTGCTGTCTCTATTACTCTCACTGATGCTGTTGCTGCTGCTGTAATTGTTACTATTACTGTTACTTGCAATGGCATTACTGTTCTGCACATGCAATGCCAAACTGTCCTCAAAGTTGTTTTGTTGTTGTTGCTGAGCTATTGTTGTTGCTGCTTGTAATGTTAACAGAGTGATGATTGTATAAGCAATGGTGTGTTGCCGCCAATGCTGATGCTGCACCTTATTGTATTGCTGATGATAGTGTTGATAACTCTGCTTTTGTTTGTTCCGAAATCGTTGTTGTTGGCTCCGCTGTCTTTCGAATAAATTGCAACAATGTCGTAGCAGCGTTTGCACATGCTGAAACATCAACCAAAATTGCAGTGCGCCCAAAATGTTTAAACAATTGTTGTAATTGTTATAATTATTGTGTTGCTGTTGCTGTCGTTCATTATTTGTGTAGCTGTGGGTGCTGTTGTTGTTTTTACAGTTGCAGTGGCAATTAGTTGTTGTTGCTGTTACTTTTTGGTTATTGTCATTTGTACTAGTACTATTACTATTATTTTTCGCTCGGCTACTACTATTACTACTACTACTATTTTCACAGCAACATGCATGCGCGACGCTGGATACATTTTGGTGTTGCTGATGCTGCTGATGATGTTGCTGAGGCTTAGGCTGATGTTGCTGAGACTGATGTTGCTGTGACTGATGATTATGTTGACAGCCACAATGTTGCGTCGACTCCAGCTTGCTGGGGAATGTTGTTGCCGCTGCTGTTGCCATTGCTGTTGCCGTTGCATCGCGGTTTTTGCGTCTGCTTCTCCTTTTGCTTCTGCTTTCACTGCAATTAACGTCTGTATAGGAACTGCTGCATGTTGCTGTCTGACTGCAGCAACATGTTGTTGTGAACACATGCCGGCATATGACACAAATGTTGCCATGCGATGATGATTCTGTTGTTGTAGATATTGATGTTGCCATCGTTGTCGTTGTTGGTATTTCTGTTTCTGTTGTTAGATGGTAAGATGACCAGATAAAATAATCCCAATCTTCAGGCAATAATTCCATTGTGGACATTTTGTGGCTTTAGTTTTTGATACACTTTTACTTTTTAGTTGTTTGAAAATTATTTATTAAAAACGTTTTATTGGGGGCACAAGCCCACTAAGTAATCATTGCAGCTTTCGCTCTCTCTTTCTCTCTCTCTCTCTAATGGCTTATCTTAATATTTTCTCTGCTCTCTCAGATTTGTTGCTTTTGTTAAGTAGTATATATCGTCGTCAGTTGGAATGCTTTTTGTTGTCGTCGTTGTAATTGTTTTAGTTGCTGCTCCACTAGTCGAAACCTGTAATAAATACAAAAAGTGCAAATGTTGTTAATTTTTTTTCACACAAAATACATACACCCGTGAAATACAATTACAACAATTACGTAGTTCAGCAACAGACTATTTTACAATAATTTTATGCGAAAAAGGGCGCCAAGTGCTCGACACACGTGCCGCCCTAACTGCGACGTCGGCGCTGACGTAGCTTTATTAATTTAGGGTGTTTAACAATACAGCAATATTTGCATACGTTTCAGCATAATAATAATACTAATGATTATGATGATAATAATAATAATAATAGAGACTCCTTAACAGTTGTTGGTAGAGTCTTAGTTTTGCCGAACGTTCTATTGTTTGAATAACGCTCATGCAGACTTTTAATATACATACATATAAACACTTATACTTATATGTGTATATGTATATATGTATATATGTATATATGTATATTTTGCTAATGCGCTGTCGCATTGCTCAATTAAGCAGCAGCAAAGGAGGCAGCGCCAATTGTTGATGCTTGGAGTCTACTTACATACATACATATGGTATGTACATACATATGTATGTATATAAAAACAATATTATCCGACAAAGAAAAAATTATTACTGTACTAGTTTGGTTACTGCTGCGGGTAAAACGCATTGACGTTTGCTTGCATCACGCTCGTGCGTCCCGCGACGCTGCCATCGCAGCAATTGTAAAAGCGTAGTAAATAGTAAAAACAACAAAAAGGTAGAATTACGCATAGCGTATTTACAACTACGTAGTAATTCATCAACTTGACGCTGACCCTTACACAGGGTGTGTTGCCGGCTTTTTTTATTTATTTTTTTTTTTGGGGCGTAAGAAAAACAATATGCGGCTGCGTTGTCAGTAGTATGAGCAGCTACTGAGCGCAAAACGTGGCATCAAAACAGAGAACAACTGTAAACGAAATGAGAGAGAGCTTAGAAGTAGGCGGGCCACTAAAAACACCACCCGCCAGTTGTTGCTCTTGTTGTTGCAATAGTAAAAATTCTGCTGCGTAGTTAAAACGTACTCATACATACATAAATAAATATGTATGTATGTACATACATATAATGCTTATGCCCATGCAGACACACACATAAATACATACATATACACATACTATTAGAGCATGCTCTTCTTGCTAGCCTGTCAGAATATGCTTGCAAAATGTTTTCGTAGCCTATAACAGCAACAACAACTTAGCAATCGCCTCTCTGACACTCACGCACACTGTTCTCTCAGCTAATGCTGCGACCGTCGCTTGTTTTATTATGCTTTATTATTTGTTGTTTCTGTTGCTGTTGTTGCTTTTATTGCGCAGTAAAAATAATACACTTATAGGCAGCCCGGACGGCTCATAGTCGCGGTTTAAAGCCAATGGCGCCATAAATAATTAGAAAAATATTGAGAGTCAACTAAAATAATTAAAATGGCTATAATACATAAAATTAAAAGCACATGCTAAAGACAATAACAAAAGTGAATAATAAACGCCATGTCTACAGCCAACTGCACGTTGCCTATGACGACCGCCATGACACCTGCCGCACTCGCACTCTCTCACGCTCTTTCTCTCACATTGTATTGAATTTTGCGTTCGCTCTTTGCAATCATACGAAACATACTCAAATGTTGACTCTAAAACTGTAAAACTCTTTTCGTTCCCGCACACACAAACAGAGAGAGAAGGAGAGAGAGAGAGAGAGTGAGTGATAGTAGATGTGGAGAGGGTACTTTGGCGCAGTGGTTGTAAAACCGTGTAACAACATTGTTGCTGGGAATTGACCCAATTTCTCACATATTTTATATTTACTATCTATCAGGTAAAAAGCGCAACATTTCCGTCTACACGATGAAATGAAAACAAACGTTGAGTAGCAGATACATACAAATGTGCACACACACACTCATTGCTCATCAGGTGCTCATGGAAAATTAACAGACGCTCCCACCACTCGACATTTTATTATTTAATTTGGTTAAACTCGGCCCAAGGCGCCCCATGCACACGCTCGTAAAAGTGTAAATGTGCAATTGGCACGCTTAACTGTCGTTTGTTTTGTTTTAATTTTTTTTTCGAACAGCAACAGTAACAACAACCATAGGGTATTTTAAACAAAACTGCATTCGCTACGCACGCGCCTGACGTTGCGATGTAGTTAACAGCGACGTCAATATCACGATGGGTTGATGACGCCAACGCAGCTGCTCTTTCGCGATTGACGTAGCTGTTTCGGCTCTTTTCTGACTCATTGTTGCAATAACAACAAAAAAGAAAAATGAAAAACAAAAAGCAAAAGCAATAATTATAACAACAACGACAATAACAACAATTAACGACGGCATTGACGCTGGCAATAACGGCAAACGGCAAGAGCAATAGCAACATAACAACAACAAAACAAAGAGCACGGCATCCAAAAGGCAGCAACATTCCAATCCAACACAAAGTTGCCAGACCAGTTAAGAGCAGTGACAACAATAACAAGTAACCAAAGCGTAGCAATGCATGAAATATTTCTTTTGCCCCAAGTCCGACACTGGGCAAGTTTTCTTCTTCTTATTTCTCTTTTTTTTATTTTGTTATTTTATTGTCTACACGCACCCAGAAAAAAAAACAACCAATATAAAGTGTAAAAATCAATAAAGTTATTATATTCTTTTACGTTTATTGCGATTAACGTTATTGTCATAGATTCCTGACTGCAATAAATCAATAAACTAATTAATCGATGATCTTCCAGTCAGCTTACTCTATTCAGCGCTAACAACATTTCTAGATTTTCAAATAGAAAGTTTACTCAACGAAAGAAAAACAACAAATATTTCGCATGAATTCTGAACGTAATATTAGTAAACAATTGTACTCAATCGATTTTCCAGGAATTATGAGTTCACAGTTTCTCAAAAAAACGTTTATTTATGACACTAATTTGCTAAGTAAAATCGACAAGCTTAACATGTTTTTCTAGCAATTCACAGAGCTGCATTCTCAAGTTCAGATCAAAATTACATGAACACGAGGAGCCCTTTTATAAACATGAACTCACATAATATAATGAAATAGTTGAATACCATTCTTTACACCACAAATCTCACATCAATATGTTTTAAATTTCGTGGGGTTAAAAAAAAAATAAAAAAAAATTGTTAATATAAATATAAAATAATAAATAAGTATAAAATGTTTTATGTTAATCATTATATACTATGTACATACATAATAATTGTCGCTAAATAAATAATATAAATTTATACACATATTTTTACAGCAACAAGATATAAAGGTTATAATATATAATAATAATAACGTAATATTAATAATTTCATTGACTTGTGAAATTGTTACATTTATTCTGAAATTTTAGTTATAAAACTTGAGGACAATAGCATAATCATTGTGACTGTAATACTGTACATATTATTTAATAGTAATTTCGTAATTTCAAGAATTCAGAATACTCTAGAGTCAGTCACATGTAGTGCCTAATCTCTATTAACAGAGTCCAAACAAATTCGCCAAGTCATTCTGTCAGAGCATAATAACAATAAGAGAGGGCTAATTATAGAGACAGAGACAGAGAGTGAGAGAGTGTGTGTTTGACAGAGAGAGAGACAGGTGAAACTAAACTTGTAAGTATATACATACAAATACATAGTTATAGTTCTATGTGCTTCGATATATTTTAGCGGACATACGAACTCAACTCGTCTCGACTCATTTGTGTAAGTTCCAGATAAGCAACGTGACGACTCACGCGAGATAAATCGACTGTGCCGGGTGCCGATTCGTGGCAAGATCGGGATGCGGTGGGTTGAGGTGCGATGCGGTCTCGGGGCAAATGCTAATAACTAATATGACATTTAAATGTGAAGATACACACATCGTGTGTGTAAAGCTGATAAAGACAGTACAAACCTCTCCTCTGATATATGTATTGAATACACTTGAACAAAAATATACAGGGAAATGTTATATACATATATATAGATACATAAATATATATATAAATATATTTAATTGAATTTAAAGTTACGTTAAGTTGATTCAAAATTTATTGCAAGGATTGGGGAAACTACAGTAAAGCCCAATCAGATCCATTTTTTTCTCAGTGAACAGATATGCGATTTAATTGAGATCAGGCAAAACAAGCCTGATTGGAGTTTGCCTGGAAGCATGTCAGTTGAGCCTAAACAGATGCACATACACATACACATACTTATACCCATACACGCACATATACATACATGTAGCTTAGTCCAGTCATAACTCTGAGCCTAATTCCAAGAATTTCACATACTCTTTCTACTATTTCACTCGAAAGTAAACAAGTTGAATTAGATGACGTGTCCTACGCTAATTGATAACGACACAGAGATAGAAAAAGCAACTAACTTCGTGAAACAATAGCAGCCGCAACTAGCATATATACTAAGTATACGCGATAGTTAATTCATTTGTTATCGTTGCTAATTTGAAAATAAGCTTTTCTTTGCTTTAGTCACGAGCAATTAAGTTTAATAAGAAATTTAAAACGACTTCAGCTTGTAGCATTATTAACAATATCCTATTCTTTATAGGGTATCTATAACAATAACAGCTTTTTCTATGCATTTTCTCGGCTATTCGTAACATAAACAAATGATTTCTGTATAAAAAAAAAACTCAAAACCTGTTGTAAATTTCAAATGAAATTGAAAGCACATGAACAATTTAAAAGAAATTTTAGCTTATTCAACTTAAAAACCTAGTAGATTAATTATTGATAAATATTAATAGTTATAGAAAGCTGTACTGTTAGTAGTACTTTTACTGCGCTCCTACTCCTACTAGTAATACCACTACTATTACTACTGTTATTATTACAACTACTTTTACTACTACTACTACTACTACTAATACTGCTACTAGTACTGCTATTAATACTATTACTACTACTACTCCTACTGCTACTACTGCCTTTATTATTACTACTACTACTAATAATAATAGTTATAGTTGATTGATTTTCCTGTTCTTTTGTGACAAATCAAATGTCTCTTTATTCAATATTGTAAAACCTGTAACGACTTCTATTCGCGATACTTGATTCTCGATGCTTAACTCGCTTTATGGAACTGCTTTCGAAGTGCTTTGGATGTTTATAGCTCTTTTATGTTTGAGCATATTCCTCCAAGAAGCTAAAACGTTTCTTTTTCGATTGAATTTGGTCGCATTTTCACCGAGATTAACGATTTGATAGACATTCGACTGACTGAATTGCTAACTGAGTGGCAGACTGTTGATTGCAGCTCTTGTTACTGTTGCTTTTGTAGCTTTGTTTGTTTCCCTGTTCATTCATAAGCTCGTAAAATTTCAAAAACAAACATAGCCGTTAAATGAACGTTTAAAGCGATACCAGTACAATTTTCATTAACCCAAAAAAATGAGGTCTGAGACCTCAAACCGTTAGCATTAGGGGAATGTAACAATTTTTATGTATCTTGTCGTCATTAAAACGTATCGAAGCGCACCCAAGCCAATAACTAGGCCTAAACCGAACCCAACCACAATTCCACCACAATCCGATCAAAGAACAGCTCGGGACCATTACAATTACAATAGACACCTGCGAAAAAACAAGCGACGAAGCATTATGAAATGCCATTGCGCCCCAAAAGAAATTAACTCTGACTACGTGAGCTGAGATACCAAACAGGTTGGAGGAGAGGCCATAGATATAAAAAAAACAGTATGGAAAGACCGAAAGCGATGAGGGAATCGGAAATTCCATTTCAAGACTCTTTCTTACGTTTAGCATTCCGTTTGCCGAGTCAATGAGGCAAGAGAAACGGATCAATCTAATCAATGCGAGAATACTTCTATAAATAATACTCCCCCTAATTATGCAGACCTATTTCAATCAAAACTCTGCGTGCCAAACCAAATTACAAAACTAATATAACTATTATCTCGAAAAGTTCCATCAAATCTTTACTCTTAATAATAAGAATACTTATTTGATAAAGTTTAGAAAATCCCAAAATTTGATTAGAAGTTCTTAAATGTAAATCATTCTATAATAATATTTGGTTTTATTGTTTTATTTTTATCTTTATGAAAATTTCATTAGATTTCTACAGACTCTTAAGTTACACATGCCAGACTTTGTTTGTTTTTTAAGGATTGTGCTGATAATGTGCCTCATTATAAGCATTGGGGAACAACACACAACACACAACACACACACACACAAACACACACACATTCATAAGCCAGGGCATAAACAATCTTAACTGTCAATACGATGAGGGCAGCACGTCCAATATTCGTATCAATGTTGCCACGATAACATTGAATGGAAAATATAATAAGAGTCAACGCATACGCCATTACCTTCCTCTCCCCCTTCATCACTCTAGCACGCTTTATCTCTCTCTCTCTCCCACTTTCCCCAGTTGTGGCATACATCAAAGATGGAACTGATAACGAATATTGTGAATTGCCATAGAACTCATTCACAATGACAAATTAGCAATGCATGAACATAATTAACATATTTGTGTATAGTTAAACAGAACAATTAATTGCCATAGATTTGTTTTTATCCATTCAAAATAGTTATCAACATATCGATATCACATGTCATCTCTAAAATGACAATGCGATTATTGTGTGCAGAGAAGTAATTTCTAGCCTTTCACTGTCATCAGCATGATCTTCACTTATCGTGACTTGTTAAGCATCGTAACATCCAAGACCTTGACACGATAACACAAAAACAATAACACAGTCACGTCGTTGGTCACGTCGTGACATTTCAAGGAACTTGTCATCTCTAACGCTTAGCAGCCTACCCCTAGTTAAACACGTTCCCGACGTTGTTTGTTATTCTGACTCTATCAGCTGCACGCGCATAGCTCGAATTGTGTTTACGTATTTGTTCAATAAAAGAGTCACATGTAGTATAGCGAGGATGTAGAATATGTGTTAAATTGCTAAAGATGCACATTTCCAGCAGATCCAACTTTAGTTGGTAGACATAGATATATATATGATAGTATATATTCTATTTCTAGATATGAAAGAATGGTATTCTAGTTCCAACAGCAATTCAGCATTCATTCATAAGAGTTTGAGTTTCAGTTCATTTAGGGAATGGATAATATACTAAATCAAGATATATATATATATATACTTTTATACATACATATATCTCTATATCTGCAATTGCTCTGGAATTGCAACTTCCTTTTCCGCATTCCAAGTACGTTCGTGTAACCAGGTGTATATTGTTGTCTAGACATTTAAGCCTAAAATAAAGTCAACTAAGCAAGTGACAGTGAGTAAACTTCCTGTCTAGGGGGAGGGAAATGCGTCAACTTACACTTTGATATCGATAAAGAGAATAATGAAAACATTCATTTATGTAGTCGCATTCAGTTAAATAATAAAAAAAACCTTTGGCGTAATCAAGCGCCTGTTTTTTTTTATTTTATTTATTTACCAACGACAAATATTTTGTAGTACTCTCGTATAGTCGTACTACGGATACGGGTTTGCGTACTACGACAAACTACATTCTGATATTTTATGAGCAATACTTACATATATACATACATACATACAATATATTTCCTGTTGTTGTATTTGCCATTTTTTTAATTTCTATACCCTGTATATATTTTTTAATGTGTTATAGAGGGTATACTAGACCTGTTATGGATCAGCTAACTAAGTATGTATTATGTATTTTGTATTTTTAAAGATAATATGCTGCTTCGACAAATTTCATTCCTAAGAAAAACAACAATTGTGTGAATGCGATTACAATTCCAGAGCATCTCCTAGTCGGGTTGCCATATTTTAAGTAGTTTGGTGGGGCAGTTGACCCCTTTAGGCTTACCACCGCAATTGCCATTTGAAAGAAAATCACACAAAATTCTCGGAACAGACTCTACTTGTTGAGTCAAGAGGAAGAGGGAAAAAACATAGCGCACACTTATATGTTAGATAACATTAAGTACTGCAAACTTTGTAGTCCCCAATGTTGGGGCCTAGGCACCAATTGATTGAATTGATTTGATACGCGATCCAGTTATCAGACATGTGAGTACTACACTCCATGCCAATATAATACCGCTAAGTAGTCGCCACTCCCCCAGTTTACGAGTTGTAAGTAACCTGTTACCAGTTAGTCAGCCATTAGTTTATGTGTAGACGGGTTTTTATATGGGTGTATATAGTCAATTTTACTGTTGTTTTTCTTTATTTTCACTGGAATTTGTGATCTTTAAATCAATATTATTTTGTAAACGTAATTCTGGTGTTTATATAGAATTTGCTTACTTATGTAATAATTAAGCAACATTTTGTAAAGCTAAGCTATTTTATTATTGAAGCTGCTCTTGCAAAGCTTTTTTGAATTGGAGCTTTTACAGCGCTTCGATATACATATGCATGTCTATCGATAGTATTTATATAATATTTACAATTTACATTGTAAATACAACTTTATATTAGTTTACAACAATATTAACAACAATACATTTAATCATTATTTTCGTTTAATTTGATCGTAATATTAATTCAACGTTTATTTGTTATAAAGTTCAAATTCTACCCACATTGAATGTCAGGCAAAAATTTACACAACAAAGTTGTCGCAGCCGTCGGACGCGGTCGCTGCTTCAGTTGGCGTCTCTGTTGAGGCCCGTTTGCGGATCTCAAAGCGGAAATAACGTAATTTCAAAACATTATTTTTGTTGTTGTTGTCGACAACGTTTTGCCTTTGTCTTGTTGTTATTTCTGCTGTTGTTTTTTCCTATATTTTTTTTTTTATTTGAGTATTTTTATTTTTATTTGAGTTTTTTTAATATGAATGTATTACAAACATTTTTGTGGTTGGCTTTTTTAATGCCTATAAAACGTGTTAAATGCACACACAGACACACGCGCTTCGTAACGAACCAAGAGATTTGAAATTACTCAATGAATGGGCCAATTCCCCCGTTAGCTACATACAAGCCGGCCCAGGGCTGGTGAGCAGCGATCCGGCTCCATTGCATGCCTTGCGTGCGCTTTCTCTCTCTCTCTCTCTCGTCTCTCCCTCTGCCACTGCCTCTCTTTATCGTTTACTCACAGAGGCTTGCTTGCAGTATGTGCGTGCTTTTATGCATGAGTGTATATGTGTGTGAATGAATGCATTGAATGTAGTGTTAAAAGCAAAAGGCAATCGCAAGTACGGACAACGCTTGTATTTGTTGTGCTCTTTGTCGTTGCAGTTGTTGTTGTGAATCAAGTGAATGAAATTTAGCGCGTATTTTGAATGACATTTTCAAGTGTTTTGTGCTCGCTCGCTGCACTGTGTTCGCTGTGGTATGCAACAGTGTAAATAATAATTGTATAGAGTCAGGGTAACAGCAACAACAACGACAGGTAGCCAACATTTCATATAAAATGCCTACAATTCGATACGCTGCTTTTGATAACAAGTTGAGCCTCGGGGCCGTAGCAGCTTTACTCTATGGTATGTGCTTACACACATAAGTATTTATTTATTTAGTTATTATTTACGATTAGCTTTAGTTCGTTTCACAATTGCCAGCAAACAGCCGAGTTAGCGAGTAGTTAGCGAGTGAGAGCGAGGTAGCTTGCCCAATGCGCGGCGTCGCTGTCACTACTCTGCCGGCGTCGTCGTCGACGTTAACGTTGCTGTGGCCCTTATGTGTGCAATTGCACAAGCGTCTCAAATGTGTGTTTCGGTCTGTGTGTGTGTGTATGTGTGCTGCTTATTTGATTTTGTATTTCGAAGTTATCAATGAAATTGTAGTACACACCCACAAGCACACACCCAAACAACAAAAACGTATGTATGTGTGTAGAGTAAATTGTAGTTATTGGGTTTCATTCACAGGCCCCAGTTCCTCTTTCAGTCACCTCCAAAATGTAAGTACATTGTATATTTATACATCATATGTAAGTATGTATGTTTGTTCTTTAGAAATGAATTATTGGCTTTCGACTTATGCTTATATTTGTTATATTTGTGTTAGATATGCATGTTTACGCATTTAGATAAGCGTTTTTTTTTTACTATTATTATTATTGTTTTCTTTTATATTTTTCTTTGTGCGCTTATCAAAACTTCTTTCATTTCTTCCCTTGATTGAATCATTCTCTTTCTCTTTTCTCGCAATAGCTCTCTTTAAGCTAAAACCGCTATAAGTCAACACGACTATAGGCTTAAGCTATAACTTTGTGGGATTTAAATCGCATGTACGTATATACATATGTGCTCATTTCCTTGTATGTGTGAATGTGTGTAGGAAGCTTTGCTTTTGATTGGGCTTTTCGTTTTGTGAATGAAAATCAAAACAAAACAAAATGGCGATCTGTTTTAGCTCTGTCGAAGATATTTATTAATGAGCTAGAGCTTTTATACGCTCATATAAATATATATAAATATTAAGATCTGAATAACATACAAACATTTACATATATATATTAATCGGAAACCAAAATAGATTGTGTTCAGCAAATCAAATCAGAATAGTCAATGAATGAATCCTAAGAGGAAAAATAAACTATAATGTTTGCATTTAAGAATAATTTTCAGCAAGTGTCATTGGAGCTTTAGAGTGTTTGTATGTATAAATCAAGAGCACAAAAGCGTGCTTATCAGCAAAGCTATGCATACATACATATGTAAAAAGCAGCAACGTCTCTCCGCTGGACCCCAGAGAGCTTTCTAGTCGTCTCACTTGTCAAACTTGACATTTGCTGTTGAACCGTTCATAAAGCAGGCGCCAGACAGATGAGGTTTGGGATTGGGGGCGCTATGGGGTGGTCAACGCATGGGCCCACACAAAGAGAACAAAAAGTTGCTTCATTTGTTTTCTTGTTATGATTTATTAAACATTAAATTTGCTTTAATGAATTAATTTGATTTGATTTCGACAGCGTAACGGAAATATACAAAACACATAGGCCTGTGTCTGTGTGTAAATTTATTTGTTGTTTTTGTTTTGTGTAAGCGCCACTTGAGAGGCGCCAAAGAGGCGCACCGCAAAACGCAGTTGTCTGAGCAGGGAGCAATGTGAAGCAAATGCACAAAGGCAAATAACAGCAATAACAACAAGTGCAATGGCAAAAAATTACAATAACAATAATAATAGCAACAAAAACAACAACAAACAAAGCATTATATTAGCGGCAGCAACAAGAGACGCGGCACGAAGCATAAAATAAAACGCAATACAATTTTACAAACGGCGGAAAAATACATAACAACAGCAGCGACAGCACCAACGACAACCATAACAACAACGATCTCATTCTCCTCGTCGTCGTAGTCGTCGTCGCTGTGGCAAAGTTAAAATAGTTGTTAAGCTATTAAGTTCCGCTTAAATTGTTTTCACATTTGCCTTGTCCGCTCTAATGCTACACACATACATGCACACTCACTTATATGAATACACAAAGCCAGCGCCAGCAGCAGCAATAATAACAACAACAACAACAACAACAGCGCAAAGTGCGAGGCACAAAAGAACCTAATCAAGAGCCAAAACGCCGCAAATAAAGCAATAAACAAGACACAATATTGTTTTTTTCCTCTCCAAGACAAGAACAAAAAAATAAGAGCAGCAAATACAACAACAACAACATGGGCTTGAAAGCTGCTGCCTCTGTCCCAGTCGCTGCTCACAGTCTCTCTTTCTCTCAATTCTAGATTCAGTCACGGACACACATACATTCAGAAAAATAAAACAAATATAAAAAAATAAACTGGGCAGACAGACGGACGCAAGTTGAATGAACATGAAGAGCAAAAACACATTTCAAGCCGCAGTCGACGTACTCAAGAGATGCGCCCTCGTCCTAGAGAGCGCACAGAAAAGGAGTGAGAGTGTGCGAGAGGAAGGCGCATAGAAGTAAGCTAAACACGCACATTTGATATTTTTAATTAACAAAAGGTTAATATTAATTGAGCAGCTTTAAAAATTGTACTTATATTAGGTTGAGCTTTTCATGTTGCATACAAAGTGCTTAATTATTGTTGTGATTTTTCACAGTCTGCCGTAATTGTCGATCTTCCTTAAAAAACTCCAGATACACACAGAGTCAAAGAAACACCAATGTGAAAAGAATCACATGGAGAGAGTCTTGAGAGTGTTCAAAATGTGTGAGCGAGATGAATTACGAAGGCAAACAGCAATAACAACAACATGAATAGCGCATTAGTATGTGTGTGTGTGTTTGTGTGAAGTTACCACTGTGAGATGGGCTTTTATTGCTCTCCAGCCGCTCAGCAATGTGAGCGCGGCTTTTGCTCAATTGTGGATTTTGTTGTGCTTCATTACTTTGCGAGCGACTCCCGTCGCCTCTCACACAAATACATATAATACACATACATGTATAAACTCAACTCAGAGATATTTGATGCTCTGCTCTTTATTGTGCGCTCTTGGGTTACAAAAATATTTGTATTACAATTAATGCATTACAATTACAAAATGACATTTATGGTAATTTGTTTTTCAATCTGCCAACGCCGAGACGTAGAAATAGAAATAAATTAGACAAAAAACGGGTGACTGAGAAAAGCAACAATAACAGCAAGAATAAGATGGCGTTTATTTTTACAATACGTAATACGCGTTACACCAACAACACATACAACAAATATACACATACAAATAGGGAATATGTAGTATAGCAGGCCAACAGCAATAAAAATAGAAACAAAACGAGCACGAGAAATAACAACGACGACATCAAATGTCGAAGGCAAAAAAATTAAATAACAACAATAAAGTCGAATTTGTATACCCTGTAATCAGCAGCAGGGTAACTAATAAATGGGATCCACTTTGGTAACTCTCTCTCTCTCTCTGTCTTTTGCAGTTTATCGACCTATCGATAAAAATGTAAAGCTGCAAGGAAAATGATGCGACACGCACAACAACAACAACAATGACAATGATAATCAACCACTACAACAACCTTAAGTGTACTTTCATGCAGCGCGTGTCCAAGTCCCAGATTTACAGTTGTTGCTACAAATCAGCTTAAAGACTGCATACAACATGATGACGCCATTGTCTCTAGCAGTCCCAGTTCAATCCACCACCCTCTCTCCCTTACACAAAACATCAAACTGTTCGCTTTGGCTATCGTTGTGTTTATTGTTGGGCTGCACGGCGAACGTGGTATAAAAATAAAACAAGAAGATCAGCAGACATTGTGAGACAACGACGTCGGCGTCGACAGCGACATCGACAACAACGCCGCTGCTGGCGACAGCTGAGACGCAAGATTTACATCGATCACACATTTTATGTCACATGAAGAGGCGCAACAACAACAAACACGTTTGGCGAGACAGTTGGGTGACACATACGACAGCAACAGCAACAACAACAAGAGCAGCAGCAGCAACAACAACAACAGGAGCCTGGCGAGGCCATTAGATGATCGCCGTCTAAATTTAAATGTCTGTGCGTTTAAGTTGCAAGGCAAAAATAAATCTACATAAGTAAAACGTAAACGTAAACAACACGCCAAAATAATAAAAAAAAAAATTACAAAAACAACAACAAAAGCAGAAGCAAAAGGAAAATAAAGAAGCGTTTCCTTTGTAATGCCAGATCACAAGATCGTCAAGATCGTCGTGGTCGTCGTCGTCGTCTAGTTTGAGTTATTTTCAAGGGGGTTGTGCCAGCGGCAAAGAGGGTTGCACCACTCCTATCACACAATTTATCAGCTAAGCGGGTTTCTTTTAATATTGAAAACAGTTCAAACAACATCATTCATCAGATGTCCGCCATTTTGCATATACATAAGTAATTATAATTGAGCATACAATCAATAGAAAGCTTTTTAATTAACAACAACAACAAAAAACTGTTTAATTTATTCAATTTAATTGTCAAACCATATTTAAATGCTGTTTCGTATTCTACAGCTAAGTTAGATTAATGTTTACTATTAAAAATAGTTTAAATCTTGTTTTTAATGAATGGATTATCATTTAAAGAACTCTTTAATTCTACTGAAAATGAGAAAGAATGGCGAAGAATTCTATATATTTAATATAAGCATTTTAATTTGATAGTTTCCAAAACTTCGCTAAAATTAAATAAACACATTAAAAAATTGTAAGTTCATTATTTTACTTCTTAAATACTTCAAATGCACTAACACTTTCAATCTCTGATACTCTGCAGATAATAGTATAGTAAATGATCAATATTATCTGTATGCCTTGCTTAACAAGAAGGTTTCTCAATTGAAAGTCGAGTACATCTTAAATCTATGTATATTATGCTTTCCAAACGGTAAATGAACTCACATGGCCCCGTTAAGAGTGTCTCTTTGTCTGAAGCAACCCCCATGATTCGTTTCGATCCGATCCATTGCTTACCGTCCCACCCTACTTATTCTCCATCTCCTTCTCGATACGAAATGTAACGCACCCCTGCCTCGCATCACCTGGCAACTAAATTAAATTTCCACTTTTAACTTATTTATAAAATGCATTCTTTGAGCGTTGCATTAAAAATAGCAAAGAAGCATTTGTATTTTACACACAAACACATCTGTATAGGCATTTACTATATATATATATATATATATATATATATATATATATGTATATATAGTTCATAAAATAAATACCAAGAGATTCACCTCGACAGCAAACCCGCCACCCTCTCGCACCCCAATAAAGCGAAGAGGGAGCATTTGTGGTTGTCTGCGTTTTCTTAATTTGATTTTCGTGTTGCATCTCACGATCAATTTCATTCCAATGATTGTAATTAAAAACATTTTCTAGCTGCATTTTCTTTCTTAGCCTCACAGCAACAGTCAGTTGGCGCTTGAGGGGGGACAGAGAGTGGGAGGGGTATGTAGTATAGTTGGCACAGCTGTTGGGGCATGGCAGCCCCAGTCAACGCCGCCCACTCACGCGCCGGCTAAAAGCAAAAATATTGCGCTCAATTGCATACAAAAACAATTAGAAATAAAAACAAAAAATTAACAAAGCACTGTCTATGCACGTAGAGTTCGAATAGGTAATACCCTATTATATAGTACTCTACTAACATTTCTTCACTATAATTTACAACAACAGCAGAAAGCATTTCCAACACTCATACCTTGCCTTTTATATTAATGTGTTGATCTATCAAAACCAAAGAAAATTTATAAATTAAATAAATTAAATTATGAAAAAAAGCAATTAATATTCATGTAATTTGAATATTAAATGTTTATTCATTTAGTATACATAATCATATCTATTTGTTGTAAAGATGATTTATTATACTGTGTAAATTGTATGTTGTATGTTTGACTCCATATTTGCAGCTATATCTGTAGCTATCGATTATAAATTTATAATATTTTGTATATCTGATATTTTCAGCTTTTCAACTGGTCAATACCCCCATCTTTAAGTCCCATCTAAGGCGAGGGTATACAAAGCAACAACAACGTCGACAAAGATTGCCAGACAGACAGTCGGCCGGGTGGGAGGATGAATGCCGGCAACACCTCGGGTCGTCATCGAAAGCACATGAGTGTGACGTTCTTACACCCCATTCAGCGTCCACCCTCTAACCCAACAAATTGTTGGTTACAATTCCCGAAAAACGACATCGGATAAGCCGAATTGACGTCCCGCCGTTCAGCATGTGTATATTTGGGGAGGCGCAACACGTCTACGTCTACGTCGAAGTCATCATTATCATCATCATCATCATCGTCATCTGTTGTGCATTTCAATTTGTAATTGTATTCGTTGCTATCTATCTATATCTATGCGTGTGTTACGTGTGTGTTTTTCTTTTGGTTATGGCCATTTGGGGCACATTGCATTTGCAATTTCAGTGATTAGACTATGTTCTCAGCAGATGCTCGACTCCGAAATAGACTGGAGTCTGAAGTTGATGGAAGATACGAGTATGTTCTACAGAATGCGATGCCTTTTCTTTACATTAACAAATATAACAAGTCAGGCAGCTACAGTCGTACAACGTCTGTGGTAGACTCTGAACTAATCGGGGAAAGCAAAAAAAATAAAGCAAATATAAAACTAATTTAAAGCCAAATAAGCTTAAGCAATGTTCAACTCATTATCATTCGTTCTTGGAAGAGAGCAGCAATAGTGAGTGAGCGCGCAAGAGCGAAAGGGAAAACAAACAACCGTTACTTTTTTTGCGCGTTGCTGTGTATACACGTATAACTGAGATGCTTATGAAAACTATGCTGACAAATCAATTGGTGGTTAAAAACGCGTCTTGTGCATATATATTGCTTTTATAAAATTTTAAAAACATAAAAATTTTGTTTGGGATACAACGAGATTCGAACCGCAGACCTCTCACACGCAAATCGTACGTCCTATAGCTTGAGCCACCGCCTTACATACTGCGCAGTCGGCAACGTCAATACATATACAGCACGAGTTTTTGCATTTGTCATATATATACATATATGTACACGAATTTCTAACGAAATTTGGTTATTGCTTTCTTTTAAATTCTTAACATTTTCTGACAAATAAGGCAAAATTAATAATATATGTATATATAAAATGAAAGTAATTAATTTATAATTATTAAAAAATGTAATTTGGAATTGTCAGCAGTGGGATTCGAACTCGCGCTTGCGCGGCAATTTTGGCCGCAGAGGCGCCATGAACATGGAGATCATTCATTCCTTAATATCTTCTATGTTTATGAACCGATCGTGCTGAAATTTTCAGAAAACGTCCGGAAAAGGACATCCTCCATATGTGCCAAATCTGAATTAAATCTAAAGTCGGTAGCTTCAGTTATACGTTTTTTTTCGATTTGCGGGGGCGGAAGGGGGCGTGGCAAAAATCTAAAACAAACTTGATCTGCCTGCAAACAATACACGTGTTGTCACCAAATTTGGTTACTCTAGCTCTTATAGTCTCTGAGATCTAGGTGTTCATACAGACGGACAGACGGTCAGACGGACATGGCTATATCGTCTCGGCTGTTGATGCTGATCAAGAATATATATACTTTATAGGGTCTGCCACGCCTCCTTCTGCCTGTTACGCACATTTCGCCTTCGTCAAACCTAATAGACTTTGAACTTTTAGTTCAGAGTCTAAAAAAAATCATTATTTAAACAAACGTTTAAAGCAATTTAGTAGTAGTTTATGCATAAAACCAAAAAAATCAGATAATACTATGCAATTTATAGCCGAATATCGAGAGCATTACTGCTGCTATCATCATAACGCATTCCACATCAGCATTCAACTTCATCATCAACTCCTAATCATCATCATCATCAATATCTAAGCATTAACATGGATATTCCTCTCGGATGCATGAGGCAAAAATTGCAATACCAAATCCAAAAATGAGCACAATGACTCAAAGCTGGCGCAGATTGAGATGGGGGGCTGGCTATAAAAAAAATAAAAGAAAAAAAACAAGCAATAGCAAACTAACTTTCCAAATGCCAAGCCAATAGACACACAATTACACACACGCACACCACACACTATTGCACTATCATAGAAATAGAGTCTCGTACAATCATTATGCACAGTTCTCAATGGGCGACGACGGCAGCGACATTTAACTGAAAAATGCAATAAACAGCATTCCAATCTGACTCTTATGCACATTCCAAGCAGCAGCAGCAGCGGGTAGGCATGGACAACAATAATAATAATAATAACAACAACAACAACAACAGTGCCCGTCATTATGCACATTATCATATAATCATACAGAGATCTCTACTATAGTCATTAGGTCAGTTGTTGTGCTGCATAAAACAGTTAGAGCGTTCAATCAACGCAACGAGCAGACTAACAACGAGTTAGACTGTTCAGCGAGACAAGAAAGCGACGAATAAGATGAGCTAATATTATTATTATAGTATGGATAGCTAAAAGGAGAAAAGGGAAAGAAGTTGCTTCTCCATGTCTTACAACTTGTTCACTATAGGATATCCCAGCAAAGTTGGCAATTCTTTAATTGAAATCACCTGAGTCTCAAGCTATCAAAGTATGTATGTATTTTATGCTGCATAGTTCTCGCAGTGGAAACTAGTTTCATTTTATTTTATTTTTCTTTTATCTGAAAACTGTTGAGAAAACACAATAAAAAAGAAACGCTCTGTATATATTTCACTTATTGCAAAAGACTGGGCCGACATTGTCAATGTCAATACCAAGATCGGTCGATTGCTTGCTATGGGGTTTCTTACTATATACCCATCTCGCTTGCACTAGCCGATTTAAGGGGTTTATCGAGATTTCACACTGAAAATGCGCATATCTTAAGTCGCCGTTGCTCTTGTTGCATATGCTTAACGGTTTACTTGATGTGGCATTTTTAGCATCTCGAGTCACTCCAAATGATTAATGAGTGAGGCCCCAAGTCAGACATCGGACATAAGACATTCGACATCGACATCAACATCGACATTGCCATCGACATTGCCATCTATGGATGTCGGTTTTGTGGCTCGACCGAGCGTACTTTGGGGAGCTATGTAGACTTTTATGAGCAATTAAAAAACTATTATTGCTCCAGCAGCTAAAATGGCAGCTGCATTGTTGTCGCCTGAGCTTAACGTGGCAAAAACTATGACGTTTTAATGGGCGCCATGAGTAAGTGTGTGGTGCCTGTGTGTGTGTGTGTGTGTCGGTCGAGATTCTTACCCTCCAACCAACAGCACTCTTGCCATCAACTGAGGCTGCGCATGCGCCTCGTTTGGAATGCGGAAATACTCAAACGAGTACAAGTATAGTGTATCGTGTTGTGTATTGTGTATCGAGTATTCAGTATCGAGTACCGAATAACAAGCCCGAGTGAGGTCAGCATAGTGTTCACACAAATGCATGTATGTATTTATGTGTTTATGTGGAGAAAAGGGAGTGAATAAACATATCCGTATGTATTTGCGGGCAGCAGTTGTTGCAACTGGTCATCAAATCTAATTTATGACTAGACGAAAAGTCATCGCCTAATATGTTTTGAGTGTTTAGCAATGAGACAAAAATATAATAAATACAAATTGTGACATCATTTTATTTGTAAATGATGAAAAGTTCTAGAAACTTCCTGTATTGCAGCTAGTTACATTCATTTCTCTTCATTTATGCAAACATTTCAGTAAAAAGCAGCCTTCAATTCACTTTAATCACAATAATCATATTAATTTCTCTCTCCATCTGCGTTTTGTACACAGCCCAAGGTGCAAATCTCTTTTAAAAAGGCAATTCCTTCATATTCAATTTCTCTCTCTCACTCTCTGCAATGGTTCGCCCACTCAATGACCCAAAAGGTATTGAAAGCTTTTTTTCATTATTTGCACAGCAATTCATAGCATGTCATATGCAGCCGCATTACAACAACAACATGAACATTACTAACATAACTCTCACTGTCTGATCTCTCTCTCTCTCTCTCCCTCTCCAACCCACTCTCTTGCTTGTCAGCAGCAAGCCTATCAAGTCTGGCTTGACTCTCTGTGACACGCTCTCCCTCTGCATTGCTTTTCTTGTCCAACAACAGCAAGACTCGACGACGACTCATTCACACGCCGTTCACATAACTTAAAACGTGCTTTTTACATTACACAGCAGACAACAGACAGCATCCACAGCATCCACAGCCGAGCAGACAGAGAGCAAGGGCCGAGACTGCAGACTGCTGCTTAATCTTTGCATTCTTGACTGCTGAGACAGCACCAACAAAGGCAATGGCAGCAGCAGCAACAACAACAACAAGAGCAACAGCAACAACAACCACTATAGTTAACGAAGGTCTGTTGCCGTTGTGCTACGCTCCTCTATGTTGTTGTTTATGGTCGCACAGCCGTCACACACCAAAAGAGTGAGAGCTGAAAAATTTTACGGCATGTTAACTGTCTACGGTATTGAGCTTGAGCTCATAAAGCAAACGCAAGAGAGGGCGACATAACTAAGGGAGTTGCGTGTAAATGTAAGTAAGTATATGTGCATGTGCATGTGCATGTGTGTGTGTGTGTGTGTATGTGTATATACTCCTATATTTGTATGCGTACAAAGCGGTAATTAATCATTCGTGGCGGTTCGAGGTCCCTTTTCCCCATTTTCTATCTGCCCCTACAACAAAACCAATCAAACAGACCCGCAGTTTGGTTTTTATTTTATTATTATGAATTGTGTTAATCGTTACATTATTTCTTTTTCGTTTGTTACATCATTGCTTTACAAGCATAAAAAGCGACAGTCGCAGTCAACGCGACAGCAGCGACTTCGACTTCGACAGCGACAGCAGTCAGCCATCAATCACACGCACAAAACGGAAATAAATATAGGAAACATGCGCATTTGGAGAGGCAGGCAGGCAGCAACAGCGGTGGCAGTTGCAACAAAATGTTATGGAATACGAAAAGAAAGATATTCTGGGTAATGTGAATGTCTATGCAACGGAAGTGCGTCTAATTGAGCAACTGACAGAATGTTCGCGTCTGCGGCATGTGCTAACAACAACAACAACAAAAACAATAATGAAACCAATGCCCGCCCACGGGCGTCTCAAGAAACTCGCATGCATTGAATGAGACAAAGGAAGACATTGGGACTCGTTGTTTGCCTCCATCTCTCAATCACAACGACAACCTCTCTGACTGACAGCCAACACGTGCTGCAACTTAACTCGCCAACTTACAAGCACTAGCTGAAAATGTTGTGAACAGAATTTACTAGATGGGTATTACGATATAATTAAGCCAAGACCTGAATAAATAACTGTCAGCTGTTAATAGCAAATAAAGAACAACAAAAGTGAATAAGTGGGAAAGAATTCTAAACCATTATAGAATCTCCGGTAGCAATTAATTTAGCAACCAAGATATATATATTAAAATATAGATATTACATCTTTTAAATGTTTACACAAATATAAGTTACATAGATGTATTAAATATACATAAATATATTGTATATTATAGTTGAGATAAATAGATCTACACATACAGTATCTTTACTTTATAGTCATATTTACAGCATAGTTATATAAGAAACCGATTGAAAAAACGTTAGAAATTACTTAAGATATACATTCGATACTTTTAACAAGTTTAGCAATTGTATGAATGAAAAACTATACACAATATTCTAAATATATCAAATGAAACTAAGACTTTTCAACTTTGACTTTAATCTTTTTTATTATTTTCATGAGTTTAAGTCTTATTGTTACTTATTTTTGAAGAAGGAGAATCTGAATAAACCTGTGTGGCTTATGGATCGTTTAGAGTGCTCTGATTCTCTAATGCTGAACTAATCGAGAGTCTACAAAATACATTTGAGCAATTTTAGTTGCATTAGCAGGCATTTCCGGGCAATAATGGCAACTCTGGCCTCAAGTGAGAGCAACAACAGTGTTGGCAACGTACGTTATCTAAATGTGCAATGGCAGTGCCACAAATCGCATGGCATGCCACATGCCACAAGCCGCATGCCAACAGACGTCTCAAGTGTGCTTCCATCCACGACACACACACACACACACACACACTCACACGCTACACACACCAAGAAAAAATACCCAGACGGTGAGTATGCAATTGAGTGACTGAAGCAGTCGCCTCCCCACCTCCCCCTTCACCAACCAGCTACCAATCTGTCCCCGCACGTCAGTCTTCTGAAGTATGCTGAGCGTGGGGAGAGGGCAGAATGTGGAGAATGGGCGATGGAGGGTGTGACAGGGTGAGGTAATACTCTGGAAACTTTTGCTGTCGCTGCTGCTGGAAGAGGAAACAGAGGAGGAAAGCAGAGCAGAGCAGAGTAGACCAGAGCAGAGTAGAGGAGGTGAGGTGAGGAGCAAGAATAGAGCAGCAGAGTAGAGGAGTTGGAGGAGAACAGCCGTCGCTGCCAAGTTATTATTATTGCAGTTGCAGTTGCAGTTGTTGTTGCGACAGACGCGCCATTTGTTACACATTATTTAGCCCAGGCGCTTTCCCATTTTCCGGAATTTTCTCAATATTTATTATAGCGTGGAGCGCTTGGAAAACTGGGCCATACGGAAATACCACTAAAAAAAAATACTGTAAATTATTGAGGAACAAGCGGAAACATATTCTCCTACTCCTAGTCTCCCCCGATTCGCTTCCATTTCCAACCACTCCAACGCCAACGCTATTTAAACTTCCATGTTCACACGTCGCACATTGTCAATCTACAAAAAAATTCCATACAACTGTCTCATTAGCATCAATGCTAAAGCTATACCCTGTAGTCAGCTCGAAACTTTCCATTTACAAAATTGTAACGAATGTTATTTTCTCATGGATTTCTAAAATTTTCCTCAAATTCATCGATTGCTTTTACGAGAAATACAGAGAAGATATACAAACAAATAATACAAATTTGCGTGTACATAGAGTTCCTTCATAAAATACCTTATGTACGCCATGTACAAGGTATAAAGAAATAAAAAAAAACATTGGAATGTCACACAAATTTGGAGCACGCAAGTGAGAGAGAGCAGCTCTCCGACTAGAAAAGAGAGTGGAATGTTGTATGCAAGCAACTTACCTATGAGACGTTGTTGTTGTTGTTGTTGTTGTTGTTGTTGTTGTCTTCGATGATGTTGATGTTGATTATGTTGAGTTGTTGTTGGATAGACGTGCAATCGAGAGCGGCAGTTTAGTAATTTATCTTAGTTATTGTTGTAAAAGTTAAACAAGTTCCGATATATTTGTTGGATCTGTTTCCTCTGATTCTTCTGCTCGATTTTCTTGCACTTTCTTTTAATTTCTTCTCTCTTTCTCTCTCTCACGCGCTGTTCAAGTCGCGGATCTTCTGGCGAAAGCGTAGATAACAACAAAGTGTCAATTGAAAAAAAAAATCGTTAAGACGCTTAAAATGCATAAAAGAAACAGAGTTGCTCAAAGGGCAATGACAACTGAGAAGAAAGAGAGAAAGGCTTTCAGGAGCTCACAAAATGCACTCGATACAACGACCCGTTTGCCAATTCGTCTCGTCAGCGCTTCAATCTTCGTTTCTTTTCGTTTCGTTCCGAACTCTGATCCGATTCCGTCTCTCTTTCTCTCTCTCTTCGTTTCTCCAAACTAGTTGACTAGCAATTTTATTTATTTTAGGTTATCATTATTTCTTAATTTATTGATTCTTACACTCGCTTCTTCGCCGTACTTATGTTGTCAATTACTTGTAAAAATTATGGTTTTCCTCTCATTTTTTCAAATGACTTCAGTGATGCACTTTAAAGAGCTGCAAATAAAATATTGATACAAAAAATTAATAATAGGGCTTAAAGAAGTGCTTAAAATAATTCAGAATCTCTATTGTTATATATTTTTTTTAATTTATTAATGCGTTATTATACTGCAATTACTGTTGGCCAAGGAATTCTATTGATCTGAATATACAACTGGCATTCAAATGTAATAAGAGCAAAATAAATTAACTCTGAAGGTTGTATGGTATAAAAAAGGGCATTCAGCTCAAATATATTATTAAAAAAAAAGTTAGTCTGGCAAAAATGCATCAAAAATAATATAATAAAAGTTATGCAAAAACATAAACAGACTTATTACAACACAAGAAAAAGCCACAGGCTTTTTATGTTTCTTTTCTTTAAACTTTTAAAGAACAAAAACCAAAAGAACTAAATGTTGTTTTGGTACTTAAAGGCCACGCCTTTAATGCAAAAAAAATTGGAGTAGCGCTGTTGCTGTTGCTGCTGACACGCCCCCACCGACACCACAAAACTGCCATAAACAAGACCAGACACAACAACGCCTTAAACAAAAAGGGCGAATAAGAAGAAGAGTAAGAAAACATTTATGCAAAAGTCACGTGGGGTGTTGTGCGACACGCTAAGCGCAATCAAATATACAAATGTGGAGGGGGTATTTCAAATAGAACAAATACAACTGCTGAAGTTTAACAAATAAATAAGTTGATACTGTTGGTGTTTTTGGGGCTTTTAATTGGCCCAGACGGCGAGCAATGTCTTAAAATACCAGTTTTATTTTGCTTGCAATTCGCCGTTTGTCTAAAATTTATTTTGGTCAAGACAACAAATAAACAGAACGTGGAAACAGACAGTCGGACAGGCGCATCGAACCAGGAGGCGTTCGCTTCGCGTCGCGACAGAATTAAAAATGCGCTGCAACAGCAACAGCAAAATGTAAATAAACATATTACGTTTATACGATTGGTATATCGCGATATGCAGTTAATAATTATTAAGTTCCCATAGGGCTTAGCAAGTCGAAAATAATTTGTGCTTTCGTTTTAAAATGCATTGAGAGCTGATATCATGATAACGCTAAACGCATAAACGTAGTAGCAGCCAGACGCCGCAAAAAATACGAGACATGTACAAAATAAAAACAACAACAAATGCAAACAACTGCGACGATTGACGGCGGCAGAAGCAGAAGCCGAAGCAGCAGCAACCCTCGAGATGACGTTGACCCCGAAAAATAACACGAAACGTAATGTGTGAAACGGCAGGCGAATGAGTATGAAAACAAAGTGAAATCTAATAACAAAATACGGCAAGTGCGAGCGAGAGACAAGAATGCACACATAAATACACACTTACACTACGTAATGAGATAGTAAGACAGAGAGAGAGATCAAGAACACAAGGAGAGAGAGAAACAGAGACGCAGTGTCGGCGTCTGCGTTTTAAGGATAGACGTGTAAAACGCAATGCGTATAAAAACATGCAGACGAAAGGACGACAACAAAACTTCGAACAACAGTTAGGCGGCGGCTGAAAGAGAGCGCTCTCTCGCATACAGGTCGGAGAGCGAAAATGAGACAAGGCGCATGTGCTCAAAAACGAGACTCTGTCGGCTTGTTAGTATGTGTGTCTGTATGAATGTTGTGATAAGGGCGGAAGCAATGCATGCAACAGCAAAACAATAACAAAAACAACAACAAAAACAGCGACAGTAGTAAAAAAAAGGCAGCAGCTAAACGTACACACACACACACATACACACAAATAAAAAAATGTTTCACATGCAAGCCGCCAAATTTTGCAGTGAGCGACGCCAATGTCTACGTCGACTGCAAAAAGCGCAACGCTTATGAATGAAGAAGGCGCACGCCTGTCCTCTGATATGCATGTGCATGTATGTGTATCTCTGTGTATGAGTAAGGAAAAGAGAGAGAAAGAGAGCGAGAAGCCAAAATGGTGTCGTTGGCCCCTGTCTGGGCCGCTCTGTTGTATAAATGTGGTACAGTGACTACCAAAAAATACTAGCGAGTGGCGCGCGTAGTAGTAAAAAGGCCTAAAGCAGAAAAATGAGTAAGGAGAGGAAGGATAAACGATGCATGCGCTATGCAAGTGATGATTGTTTAGTGGTGGTGGTGGTTGTGGTGGTGTTGATGCTTCCACTGTTGTTATTGGTAGTACGGATGGTGGTGGTTGTAATAAAAATTACAAATGCGGTTGTAAAGTTGTAAAAATGTTTGTAGTAGTATTTTTATAGTTCGGCGCCTGACTGAGGCCTGGCAACAAAATGTAGCAGACCATTGCAAAATACCTAATGAGGAGCATGAGGCGGTGAACAGACACGGGCAAGGGGAACGGAAGAATGGGAGGGTCTAGAGTCTAGACAATCATCAAAAGAAAAGCCGCCTAATTAAAAAGCCATTAAAAAGTTAAAGCCATCGCCTATGCACGCTAATCAAAACATAAATTTTGCACACAACCAGACAGGGAGAGAGAAAGGAGAGCTCCAAAAACAAGGCGAAAATTAATTACCTCACGAAACAAACAAAAAGCACGCAAATAAAACAAAAGGAAGGAAGCAACAGCCCAAAAACAACAACAACCAACTGCACTCGCGATGTCAACGTTGCCACGCCGTTGGGAACAGCATGGAATTGTGGCTAAAAATAAACTTCGTGTGCAACAATATTGCAAAAGCCAAACAAAGCGACAGACGGCAGTCAGTTACATACATGTATATATGCAAGCACACACATATGTAAACATAGCGAAGAGAGAAAGAGAATGAGCGCGAGAGAGACGCAGCAGCACAGCTAAAGCTCTTGTGCCCGCTTCGTTCCTCTTTGCCTAAACCGTCTGTCTGTCTGTCTCTTTGTCTGCTGAGTGCCGACGTCTCATTGTTTTGGGAGGGTTTGGAGCGACGACGGCGGCTAAAAGGAGCAGCCGCAAAAAATATAGAGTGCCCCGGCTGGCGCGTGAAGCACGCAAAACGAAACCGAGGAAGAGAGAGGAGGAAGAGAGGAAGCAAAACCAAGCCAAGAAGAAAAGACAACAAGCAAACGAAGAGGAAGACGTCGGCGACGGGGCCGACGTCCACTAATCGCTAAATTTACGAGTACAGTTAAAATAAAATCATAAAAATGCCTTTCTCGTTGTTGTTGTCTTTATTATTATTATTGCGAGTCAGTCAATATGAATACATGTACATGTATGCGAAAATAGGCATTTATTTAGCTCCCTTACAGAGTAGAGTTTAGTTTGCTTTTGACTTACAGGATAGGTAGTGCACAGGACAAGAGTTAAATGTTGCACTTGAGCGCTTAAAACCAGCAAGATAACGAGGAAAGAAAGAGAGAGAGGCACTTTGATATTGATACTCGATAAGCTATCGAAGTATCGATAGAGTCCTAAGCCCATTGAGAACGGCAGCACAATAAAAAGGTGAAACTAAGTCAAAGCATATATATATATATATAGACGAAGCTAGACACCGCTTGTACCCTGAATTTGTTTATGATGATGTGCATGTAATGATGTCATACAATCGATGACACTATCGATATTTTTCAGTTTTGTTAATATTTCCATACTTTTAAATATTTATATTATACACACATCAACTGGTATTGATTGTTGAAAAATTATTAAAAAGTTATAGGTTAATACCGATAATATATCGATAGAATCTAAAGTCTAATTAGAACAGCAGCACAAGAAAAAAGCTTAGTCAGAGCATATTTATGTCTACATACACACGCACACACACATACGCACGCAGCTGTGTGAATTGCGGCATTGGACATGTGGACACTGTGCCGGCTTTTTCCATTTCAATGAAGATGACAACACCAACAAAAACAACATTAACTTACGACGACAAGCGTTGAAGTTAAAGCAAAGTGGCAGCTCAGAAAAATGTGTGGCGCGTCGTGTGTTTTTTTATACTTGATTTTTTTTATGAAGTCAAGAAGAATGCAAACATTGTGAGGGCGTTGGAGGTTAAAGGAACTCTATATTGAGTTGCAATTAATGCAATAAAGTCCAACTGAATTCCATATGCTATGTGCTCTAGATGAGCAATAAATGTATTGCCTATGATGAACGCAATTTTAAATTAATAACTATGATTTATATGTATTTATTTATTTAGGTAATTAGTACTTAATTTGATCACAAGAAACCATTTCAGAATGCTTGCATTTGCTTTGTGACCTTCTATTAGTACATTATTGATAAAGCACCTTAAATACATTTATTGTATACTAGAGCTAATTAATTAATCTCTGGCATATCGATAAGAATCAAATACGATTTATGTACATCTATATTTATCATAAAAATTTTGCAAAAGCTATTCAAAACAATATGTAGAATCCAAATTAGGTCACTCAAAGGTCGTTCAACAAGCATAAGCATTGGCCAAGAGGCAGCGATTAGAAAGCTAAACAAATTCGAAATTCGACAAGAAAAAAACAAAAAACTTACTAACAACAATTTAATGCGGGAGCGCGTCAATGCCGTCAGCAAATCCAACAGTTCCAAGCAAATAGATATGCAACGTCAAAATACCCACGCATGCTACGCACACACACACACAAACCACTCACACACAGATACAGATACATGTACACTAAAGAACAAAAATAATAATGAGCGGGCATTGGGTTTATCTGTTAATGTTTATAAAAAATGCCTATAAATAGCAACAAACGCCAGCGCCACCGTTAAATAGCCGCCCACCCAGCAGCAGCATTGCTGTTCCCACTAAATGCTCCAAGCGCCATACACATATTCTCACTCACACACCTGCAGTCTGCGTACTGTAAGCGAAAGGCAAAGAGAAAAAGCGTTGACCGACTGCAGTCATAAGCAGAGAGTCAGTGTGAGTGAGCGAGAAAGCGAGAATAATATAATAGAAGTGCAACCACGTGTGTTGTTTATTACACCAACACAAACTGACACTCACACGCACGTACGCACACCGGCTGCGACTGCTTTATGAGCGACGTTCAAAAAAATAATATATACATATACATATACAAACATATATAAACGAACGTCAATACAAAACGGAATCTTTAAAAACAAGAAAAACAAATAACTGTGCAAAGCAGAATGCCGAAAACGCACACACACATAAGCACATGAACAGAACAGAATAACAACAACAAACTAGAAGCGGCCACATTGTTATTGCTTTTTTCAGATTGTAACGGCGCCTTGGCACAGGATATAAATTACAAATAGAGGTGAAAACAGTGTTATCAAGTGCAAATCAGACATCATATGTCATAATTATATTCATATGTATATTTGGATTTTGGTTATTTGTGCTTTTCATAATAGTTGTTTGTTGTTTTCTTTATTGGTATTAGTTTGCTATATAGTTTACAAGTGATTCATTCGCATCACACGCACTGACTCCGAACTTATCAAGAGTCTAAGGTCCAAGTAAATAAATACACAACAACAATAACAACACACACGCACACATTTGCAAATGTGTCACATTTGTGTTTGTCTGTGTTGCCGCCTACGCATAAACACCAAATGCGTGTGTGCAGTACACAATCGTAATCACAATTTATAGTTTTCACAATATGATTTAAAAAAAAAAAAAAACAAAATGGCAACACTGGATTCCAATGCAAAGATAGATAGCCACTGCGTGACTACAAACGAGAGCGAAGAGAGTAAGTGTATGTGTAAGAGAGCAAGGTGTGACAGGCGGGCGATGACGTGGTGTTGTTCTTCAGATGCTTAACGGGGGCGTTGGCGAGCACAGGCACACGGGCCGCGAGGACGGACGAGTGGGGTACGCACATCTTGTGATCACTTTCAGTGGGCAGGCGTTTTCTGCTTTTAGCAAGTGTCACAACAATTATAAATACATACATTTAACTACAAATACAAGTTGTACATACTAACTAAATTAAAATTAAAGTATATTATTAATTCTCTTATCATTTTTGACCATCGCCGACACTTTTATGTAACTCGCGAATTATTATTATTACGGGATTAAAACAAAGCGAATTTCATAACTGACAACAAAACCAGAAGCAATCTGATTTAATCAATTTTCATTTAGATTATTAGTATTCTTAAATGATGTAATAACAAGTGCTAATCTAATATAATACAATAGTTTCTTTAGAAGGTGACACATGAATGAAACTTGCCCCTCTGTTCTAGATTGTTCTACTTTGTAACCATTTTATTTGTTTATAGTGAATATTTGGCAGCTCAAGTTATAGGGTATCAGATTGATATCTATGCATTCTCTCTCTCCCTCACTCTCATTCTTTTGAGATTACCATTTAGCATTCTTTATAAAATTCTGTTCAATTTCATTTGCAAGTTTGTTTAATGAGGCATTGCGTTAATTTTGGTAAGGTTATGTTTCTTTTTTTTTTTGTATTGTGAAAAGAGAACAAGCTTATTCATGATACCGTTGCCCAAACAAGTATCCAAACTATGCAAATACAATTTTGGTGTATGACTAACATTAATTATACTTATCTACACAAACACACACATAAGCACACGTTTCACCCAAAGACCGCATCTTGCTCTCTTAAGATTGAGAAAGAGAATAAGAACATTGAGTCATTTGAAAAATATGCTATGATATGATTCTGAGGACGTGACCCACACACGCACCTCCCCCTCCCTATTATTCTGCCATGGTTGACCTCAATTTCAATAATATAGAAATAAAGAAACAAGCTTTGCTACACACACACACACACACACGAAGGCACGCATTTGTCAACAGCAATAATAACAACAAACAATGAAAGTCGCAAAGCTTTTAGCAACAACAACAGCAACTATAATAGCAACAGCATCGAAAGCAACCAAATTGCGTAATTGATACCATTTTTGGTGTGTACGTTTTGTGCGCGCCTCTCAAAGAGAACTGTCAACAAAAAGCATAGCACAAAGAAAAATAAAACGCAACAACAACTGATGTGCGTGTGTGTGTGTGAGCTTTGGAGCTACGAATATGTATTAGAAAACGCGCCTAAGTTCAAGGCCAAGCAGTCGCAATGTAGCATAAGCAATAACAACAACATTGACAACAATAACAAAAGACGACAGCAAACGCAGCAAAAACTGCAAATAACACCGACAATAATGATACAAAAAAAATGTGCTTTTACCGTCACAGCGAAAAAGGTCAATGACACCTGCCAGTTTGTCTCGCTTAACCAACACAAGTAAATACACAGACATCCACGCATACAGACAGCAAGCACACACACACACACACACACACACATGGTCATCAACTCGCTTCGCTCTTTTTTTCTTGTTGTGCTTGCACACGCGCGCCGTTTAGACATGTGGTCGAAGTATTTGTTGTTGTTGTTGTTTTTTCTCTTGCTGTTGTTCTTGTTCTTCGCTCTGCTAATTAGTGTGGCCAAATTATGCGCCAAAATTTCCAATGAGTTGCCACCTTATATGTAAGTGAGTGTGTGTGTGTGTGTGTTAGTGGTCTGTCATACGTCATGAAAAAATAGCGATCGCTTGACGTTGACGTCGCTGCCGACGTCGCATAAACAATTTCCGGTTTTGCAATATACAAAAGTTGGCCGGTCCCTGTTGTTTTTCAACAATTTTGTTTTTGCGGCAACTTATTTTTGTCACACACACACACACACAAGCAAACTCGATTTAAAAATAAATGAATTACACAGAAAACGAACACATACACACACACACCCATACAGTGAGACACACGCATGTTAAACTTTCGGCAACATTCCTTGTGCTGCCGCCGTCAAAAATAATATTATGATTAATACAACGGCATTTTATGGCACTTCTTAATGCGTACATATACATATGTACTACAAATATAAAAAATAAATAAGGAGAAACGAATACAATAAAAATGATATAGAAAAACGCACAGCAAGTGGGGAGCTCTAGATGAGCGAGCAGAGCGCTCAGCGGTATACCAATTACTGCTACGCTTTTTAATTAGCAGGCACAGCAACCCAATCCAGCCCAGCCCACTCCACGTCTACTATCAACTACATAGTTTCTGTGCAATGTCTTGTTGTTGTTGTTGTTGTTGTGGTTTTTAGCAGTTTCTTCGCACTTTTGCTTTTCTTGCTGCATTCACACTTCCCACTCCCGCATAGAACTGACAACGAGAGCGAGAGAACAAGAGAGGCAGCCAGAGAGAGAACATCAAGAGCATAACAAACGAACACTGAGCATCGACAGTGCGAGGTAGAGACAGAGAGAAAGAGAGTATACAAACAACTGTGTGAGATGCCGGAACGACGTTTTTGTTTTGCTATTTTGCTCGCATACACGCACACTAGACGTCGCTGCTGCGCTGCTCATTCACAAAACCAGACGACGTCGGCGGCGGCGGCGACAAAGACGAAGCAGAAGATATGATAGATATGTATGGAACAACAACAAAAACAACAACAACGACAAGAGTACCGCATAAATTTCTGCTGCGTAGTAATTTTTCGAGTATGCTTGTATTTTGTATACAACCACACAAGCATGAACCGTATACATATATGCACATACATGCGCATTTACAATGTATTTACCTTTTTTGCATTCTTGTTAACCATTTTTGTTTGTTTATGCTGCACTTTGCACACGAACACATACATACACGAGCACATATATTACTGTTTGCATGTATGTATGTTTGTATGTAGAACGAGGCCCACTTTTTGTGTATTTTTATTTTGGTATCGATTTCAAAATAAAACGACGCACTTTCCTAAATGCAGGCGTAATTCTATTTTTTCTTCCTCTCGTTTTATTCGCGGGCTTTCTTTTTACGCCGCAACTTCACAACATTTTGCTGCTGTCGCTGCCCACTTTGTGTATACAATTTTATTCATTTATTTACCGCTTCTAGTGAATTTTATTTTGCACCTCGCGCGCGCACACACTTGCACTTACACTCACTCACTCACAGGCAGACGTATGTCTGCATGTACCTACATACATCTGTATGTATAAATTGATGTACATGTGTCGGCACACGCACTTGTGATTTCTCGGAATCTACTTCACTAACGCACTGACTTTAGTTGCTTGTGCTCTTGACTTCTCCGTATTATTGTGATTTTCTTCAAAATATATACATTTTCCATGCACGGTATGCGTATATTCTAGATTTTTTTTTGTAAAACGATATTTTCGCAGCAACAAACAACGAGCGTCCGCGACACCGACCACGACGTCCGTACGCTTCAAATGTCAGAATACGAATGAGCGGCAAAACAAAATTGATGAAATCCAAAGAGCGAGAGCGAGGAGAGTGAGCGCTCTCTTGAGAGGCGGCAAATATAAGAGAGCAAAGCGAGTTGCGCGCGCTTTTCAAATTTCAGAATTTTTTTTCTGTTTCGCCGTTTTTTGAAAAAACCGGGCCCCGTCTAGAATATTTTTTTTTACCATTCGAATCGCCTCCTCCTGCTGAACGGGAAAAGCAAAAAAAACCGCAACTTTCGAAAAAAGGCGGGAAAAAAAAACGGGTAACGGAAGTTTTTTTCAGTTTTCTTTTGCCGATTTCGTTGTTGTTTGTGGGCCGATCTTGACGAAACTTTCACCATAGCGTTCAAAAGGTGCTCTGCACACACCTGCCGAGTTTGAAGCGCCTAGGTTGAGCGATATGGGCGTTACAAGTTTGTTCTTTAGGTGCGATTTGCGGGGCAGGGGGACAAGGTATCCAAAATCTGACTAAACCCCGATCTGGAGGGGTCTTTCAGGCACCTTCGTTCCAAATTTGGCGTCTCTGGGCCACCCAGTTTCTGAGATCGACGCGTTCAAAGCAGGCGGTCCCTGTTTTTCGGTTCTTTCGTTAGGTTTTCAAATTTCGTCGAGTGCGTATGCAACCATGCATACAGTCAGTATTTTTTTAGATCAGTCGCCAAAATAGTCAGTATATTTGTGCTTGCCAGTTTCGGTCACGCTGATGCCTAATCGGTCATGAACACTTACGGTTTGTAGCTGAAAAATAACAATAATTTTTAATAAAATTGCTTATTTCAAACAAGAATATCACCCAACATATTAAAGGAGCGAGAGCGCGATTCGTATTTGATTTTTCGTTTTAAGTGGCGTCCCTATTCCGTTTGTGTTCGTATACGCTTCTTGATATCCTGTTTTTTTTCTTTTTGGGTAGCCACCTTTCATACACGCGCACACACAGACACAATCACACATACATAGAAACAAACAAATTGTGTACATTTTTATGTGTAATTTATAATTTTTGTTATGTACAATTTTTGAAGCACACGAGAAATCACACCCAAGCACAACACCTGAAGAAATTAGCAAACAAACAAACTGACAAAACGCAAAAACAACGAAACCCTTTCCACAACAGCTAGAAAAATGGCCAAAATGTACGGAAAGGGTAAGAGTAAGTAAACCCAACAACAACAAAACACATATTGCATTTCATGTTATTATAATTTATACATGTAATTTAGTTTAAACATAGAAGCGCAATTGTAGTGCCAAATTGTTAAAGCAATGAGAAAAGCATTTAATTTGTTTTAATTTCCTTGCAAATTGTTTAGCGGCCATCGAATCGGAGGAACAACAAAAACGACGTTGGCAAATTGAATTAGAGTTTGTACAGTGCCTCTCCAATCCCAATTACCTGAACTGTGAGTAAACCCACACCGTCCATTGTTTCCTCCATTTGCTGAAACTAATGTCTATTTTATATATTGCAGTTCTGGCTCAGCGTGGTTACTTTAAGGATCCCTCATTTATCAACTACCTCAAGTATCTGCAGTACTGGAAGGAGCCCGATTATGCCAAGTATTTGATGTATCCCATGTGCCTATACTTTCTCGATCTGCTGCAATATGAGCACTTTCGACGCGAGATCGTTAACAATCAATGCTGCAAATTCATCGATGAACAGGCCATACTCCAGTGGCAGCATTACACTCGGAAGCGGATTAAACTTATCAATTCGGTGCAAGAGAATGCGGCGGCGGCAGCTGCTGCCCAACAACAGCAGCAACAAAATCCACAACCGCAGCAACAGCATCAGCAGCAACAGCAGCAACAACAAAGCAATGGCGGCAGCATTATGGCACCAAACGAAGCATCCATCGTTACGGGAGCCGAAGCAGCCAATCCACAACAGGCGAATCTGCAGAATGGAGATAGTAACTGCTCAACGCAAGGCGCCACACAACAACAGCAACAACAACAACAACAACAGCAATTGGCACAGCGGGATACAACTCAGGCTCAGACTCAGGTGTCGACAGTGTCCCAACAGCAGCTTCAACAACAACAACAACCGCAACAACAGCAGCAACAACAAATCAATGGCCTTGCCTCAAGTGGCACCATCAAATTAGAATTAAACTAGCAACACAACGGCTAAAAGAGCATTAATAAACTAAACTAAGCGACAGATGAGAGTAACAATTAGACAATGATTGCATTTCTGCTGTGATTTCCATATGAAAGCTGAAATCGTTTATAGCTCCTCTCGAGAAATAGAAATAGTTCAAAGCTCCTCTGTTCTCCGTGTCCATCGGCAACTCCTTCGCTTCCTTTAATATGCTGGCGTTGAATCACATTTGTTTAAACTAACTATTTCAATTGTCAAACAAAAAACATCACTTTACAGGCTCTATGGAGGATCTGGAGCAAAAAGGTCACTTCTATGGCGTCTATTTACTGTGCAGCCAGAGTCTGGATGCCCGGTATCGTGGCAAGTGCTATGTGGGCTTCACGGTGAATCCCAAGCGACGCATAAAACAACATAATCGCGGCTGTGACTTTGGTGGTGCCAAGAAGACGAGCAAAAAGGGACCCTGGCAGATGGTGATGATTGTGCATGGATTTCCCAATAATATTGCGGCACTACAATTTGAATGGGCGTGGCAACAGCCAACGCTATCGACGCGCTTGAAGATCTTTCCCGAACTGAAACGCAAACTGGCCAAAGAGTCGCATTTTGATTACAATTTTCGTATATTGAATCGAATGCTGGGCGTCGGGCCATGGCATCGATTGCCACTTACCGTACGGTGGCTGGAGACGGACTATGAGCGTGATTTCAACATTCCATTGCCGTTGCACATGCAAATTGTTAGTGGCAAGGTGGCCATAACAGCCTCACAACGTCATCTTCGCTTGGAGAATGACAATTTGCAGCGTGCGGCAACATCTGCCTGGGCACCAGAGTGTCATCTCTGTATGCAGCGTATTGAGCAGCCGGAACGTTCACGTCTTGGCTGTTTAAATGCCACCTGCAGGCTAACTTGCCACATGCTATGCCTGGCCAACTATTTGCTAGGCGATCAGCCTGGTCAATATATACCGATTGCAGGTGTTTGTCCTCTGTGTGATACCCACCTGAGCTGGGCATCTTTGCTGCAGCGGCGGCGTCTTGGTCTGGGGATTCTGAAACCACACGATAACGATGATGATGATGATGAGCTGAGCGATGTGCCCGATGTGGACAGCGATGTGGAGACTGTCTGCGAACTGAGTGATGCATGAATTGAAGCAATATTTATATAGATAATAAAAATAATCATTTGATTTTTAATGCAATTAATTCTATAACATAAAAAGCTTAGTGAACTAGTTTTCATATCTCAACAACTCAAATGTCCTCCAAAGACATTAACTGCGTTTTAAGATTGCTCAGGATTTGCTTATAGGATCGCAGCTGGTTCATCATTTGGCGTTTCTCTCGCAAATAGTACTGTCGGGACATTTGCACATATTCCTCGCTTTTCAGTTTGAATATAGACACTTCTGTGGAATCAATCAGTTGGTCATTATCTTCTCCTTCGAATTCATCGAATGAATCTGCCGGCGAAGTTGGCGAGTGTGCGCGTTTGCGAGAAGGTGGCACAATGCTAGCTTCAACTGTAGAACTAGTTGAGTTGAAGAAAAGCTTACATTGTTGTGCATTTTCCTTTTCGTTCGCTTTAGTTGACTCTATCATAACCATATTATCCATGCTTAGCTGATCATCAGCCAGATCGATAATAAACCTTTGAGGCGTCTCTGTTTTCAGTCCTACATCTTCAACTTTTGTCGTCAGCGTGATGTTTCCTAGATCGTCCCCATCCAAGATTGGATTGTCCGGGTTTTCATAGGCATTTGGCACCGCCTGTCCCAAAAGAATCGTACGATTCTTTGTTATGGATAGATATTTGGCATCAAAGTGTTTGGAGCACATAAATAATTGCTTGGCGCTTATTTTTGGATGCACTTCACCAAGTAAACGCCATTGTTCCGCACGTTTCGGATCCTTTGGAAATGAGAATAATGTGACATCGCTGCAGGCGGTATTATCAAGTCGACTGTAGAAATTATGGCAATCTTTATAAACGCAGATTCGTGTGCTCATTGTTGTTAAAGTTGTATCTTTATTGTTGTTTGGTTCTAGTTTGTGTACAAACAACTCTGACTGCAGTTAAATCCAACAACAAGAGATTCTGTTAATTAACAGTGTATTCAACCTTTATTATAACATTGAACTGTTACTGATTTCTTGAAAATGTCGCGGTTTTAAATTCAAACAAACAAAAAGTAAAGTGCTTTTTAGTTTTATGGAAAATAAAACAGCAAACTCTACAAATTACACAAAATACGTCGAATATATTTACCGATTAATAATTACTTTTGCCGCGTCTTTTGTTCAGAAAGCGATTATTATCGAAATGTTGATTTCGCATTTATTTTTGTACCAATGTGGCAACGCTGTCTAGCTCTTGTCAAGCATGCTTATTTGCCAGTATTGTCATAGTACATCACAGCGTGCTTTACATTTCATTAACTTGTAATTCAAAAATTTATTTTTACGTACATATCGAGCATTGCTCTTTGAGTCAATTAAATAAAATATTTATAATATCCTTTACCATATGCTGTGGCTTTAAGAGTATTACCAGCTAATTCCACAACAACATACGCTTACATACCAATAATTTGGGATTTTTGGCAACCCGGCATTTCGTCTTCTATTGTTCTGCTCTTTTTTTAGGCGGCTTCGTCGCGTGAAGATTGTGAAAAGCGTGTGTTTTCGGAATCGCATTAAATATTGTGAAAACTGCAAATCGCAATGGCTGCAGATCAAGCACATTTCCAAAACCTTCTGAATTCCTTACTGTCTATGGACAATGAAGTCCGCAAACAGGCTGAGGTAAGTTTATTCTCCGCAAAGGGCTTGCAACAAGAAAGGGGGGCATAAAATTGGCAAATTTGAAGAGAAGACAACTGCGCAATATTGCATATAATATAAACAGAAAATTTGGCTGGCACCAGCCGCATTTATCTATTCAACATAATTTTGTATACAGATTTAATAGGAAAATTTTGTATAACAAGAGCAGGCATACGCCCTGAATCATCGCTATGAATTCTATTTCAAATCGCACACAAAACGTGTTTTTGCTTTCCTTTTAGCTACGACATTCGCATGTCGTTTGCATGGGTGTGTGCCACGCTTGAATGTGTGTGTGTGTGTATATAAAGTGGCGCACAAAGCGGAAACGCGATTTATGTACAATTTATATGGAGCTATTATTGAATATACATGCATAATATAATTAATTTTTTCTCTGAGCTGCCATTGCTTAGGAAATTATGAAAGCACAATTTTAACACGCATGCAAAACGGAAACAAAGCGCAGCTGCAAAAATATTGCTAATAAAAATGACGCATGATTTGAAATGCAATCTGTTCTATCATTATGATATATATGTATATGTAGGGAGTATATGTATGGCTGTCTGTGTGTATATTGAACGTATTTCGAGATAGCGTAACTAAAGTCACACGCACCACAGCTGTTGACCTTGGCGCCACCCACGCCACGCGCTGCCTTGTACTGCAGTTATTTACAATACACATGTGTAAGTCTGTGAGCGTGTGTAATTGTGTATGTAGTTCATAGTTCATGTCACGTAAACTTACAGCACTTCAGCTTTGTAATACACAACACTAGGCAACACAAAATTGATACAAAACATTCCTTTATGTTAGAAATTAATCTTTTGGGAATCTAATCTAAAAATCTTGAATTGCATTAAGTATTTTATTAAAAAAAACCTTTAGTTCGCTTTTAACAAGTTTCAATTTGAAGTTGGCTCTACTAAGTAGGCCTCCACTTCAGCTGATAGATTGATTTAGCAAATTAAATGGAAAAGTAAATGATATTTGCAAATATCAACTAGGAAACTAATATATGTAGCAAGTATCAATTTACTTGAAAAAACATTTTATTCTTATAGTATCGAATATTTATATTTATTTATTGATATTCATTACAATCCATTAATTATTTCCAGGAAACGTACAACAATGTGTCGCGCGAATTGAAGGTAACACACTTGTTGGCCAACATTCACAATGGTCAACAATCGGAGGAGGCACGTCAAATGGCCGCCGTCTTGCTGCGTCGTCTATTCACATCTGAGTTCTTGGAGTTCTACAAAGAGGTATATATTTCATATATATATGATGCATTGCAAGTTTTATAAACTATGTACTGAATGCTTAAATGTTTATATTTGTAGCTGCCAGTTGACTCGCAGAATCAGTTGTTGCAGCAGATTTTGATGGCGGTGCAACAGGATGTGACGCCGCAGTTGCGTCGTAAGATTTGCGAAGTTATTGCCGAGGTGGCACGCAATCTGATCGATGAGGATGGTAACAATCAATGGCCGGATATATTGCAGTTTCTATTCCAATGCGCCAATTCACCAACACCACAGCTGCAGGAGTCGGCTCTTCGCATCTTCACCAGCGTGCCATCGATTTTTGGCAACCAAGAGACACAGTACATGGATCTGATCAAACAGATGTTGGCCAAGAGCATGGACAACACCGGCGATGCTGATGTCCGAGTGCAGGCAGTCCGTGCCATTGGCGCTTTCATCTTGTATCACGACAAGGAGAAGGAGGCATCTGTGTACAAACACTTTGGGGATTTGTTGCCGCGCATGCTTGTCATTACGGGCGAAACGATTGAAGCCCAGGATGATCAAAGTTTGCTCAAGTTGCTCATTGAAATGACCGAGAATTGCCCCAAGTTCTTGCGTCCCCAGTTGGAGTATATTTTCGAGTTGTGCATGAAGGTATTCAGCTCTCAAGACTTTGAGGATAGCTGGCGTCATCTGGTGCTCGAGGTTATGGTCTCGTTATCCGAGAATGCGGCTGCCATGGTGCGCAAGCGTGCCGAAAAATACATTGTCGCCTTGATTCCACTTGTACTGCAAATGATGACCGATCTGGATGAGGACGCGGAATGGGCAACTACCGATACCATCAACGAAGATGATCACAGCGATAACAATGTTATTGCCGAATCCTCGCTGGACCGTCTGGCCTGTGGATTGGGTGGCAAAATGGTACTACCACATGTCATGTCAAGTCTGCCTGCGATGCTTAACCATACTGACTGGAAGCATCGCTTTGCCGCTCTCATGGCCATCTCGGCCATTGGCGAGGGCTGTCACAAGCAAATGGAAGTCATACTCGATCAGGTCATGTCCGGAGTACTCAACTATTTGCGTGATCCCAATCCACGTGTCCGTTATGCCGCTTGCAATGCCATTGGACAAATGTCAACGGACTTTGCGCCCAACTTTGAAAAGAAATTCCACGAACAGGTATGTAACTAGAACCTCGTATAGTTTATTGATCTATAAACACTAAATCCTCTATCAGGTGGTGCCTGGATTGTTGCTGCTGCTAGAGGATGAGGCAAATCCGCGTGTGCAGGCGCACGCTGGCGCTGCATTGGTCAATTTCAGCGAGGATTGCCCCAAGAATATATTGACACGTTATCTGGACGCAATCATGGCCAAACTGGAGGCCATACTGAACTCCAAGTTCAAGGAGCTGGTCGAAAAGGGCAACAAGTTGGTTCTGGAGCAGGTTGTCACTACGATTGCCTCGGTGGCGGATACATGCGAGCATGAATTTGTTGCATACTACGATCGTCTGATGCCATGCCTCAAGTTCATCATACAAAATGCCAACTCTGAGGATTTACGCATGCTACGCGGCAAGACCATCGAATGTGTGAGTTTAATTGGTCTGGCTGTCGGCCGGGACAAGTTCATTGCTGATGCTGGCGAGGTTATGGACATGCTGCTGAAGACCCATTCCGAAGGCGATCTGCCTGATGATGACCCGCAGACATCGTATTTGATTACTGCCTGGGCTCGCATGTGCAAGATCCTGGGCAAGCAATTTGAGCAGTATTTGCCGTTGGTAATGGGTCCAGTCATGCGCACCGCTGCCATGAAGCCTGAGGTGGCACTGCTGGACAACGAAGAGGTTGAGGATATTGAGGGTGATGTCGAATGGTCGTTCATTACATTGGGCGAGCAACAGAACTTTGCCATACGCACGGCTGGCATGGAAGATAAGGCATCCGCTTGCGAAATGCTCGTTTGCTATGCTCGCGAACTGAAGGATGGCTTTGCCGAATACGCCGAGGAGGTGGTGCGTCTAATGGTGCCATTGCTCAAGTTTTACTTCCATGATGGCGTCCGTTCAGCAGCCGCCGAAGCGTTGCCCTATTTGCTTGATTGTGCCAAGATAAAGGGCCCACAATACTTGGAGGGCATGTGGCTCTACATTTGCCCTGAACTCATCAAGGTAATCAGCACCGAACCGGAACCTGATGTACAATCTGAGCTGTTGAATTCACTGGCCAAATGCATCGAAACTCTTGGCCCCAACTGCCTCAACGAGGTGGCCATGAAGCAAGTTCTGGAAATTATCAACAAGTTTGTGGTCGATCATTTTGAACGCGCCGATAAGAGATTGGCTGTCCGCGCCGAGGAGGACTACGATGACGGCGTAGAGGAGGAACTGGCTGAGCAGGATGATACCGACATCTACATACTATCCAAGGTGGTGGACATCATTCATGCTCTCTTCCTTACCAACAAGGCACAGTTTTTGCCCGCATTCGAGCAGGTGGCACAACACTTTGTCAAACTTCTGGATCCCAATCGTCCATTTGCCGATCGTCAATGGGGACTTTGTGTATTCGATGATCTTATTGGTAGGCAGGGGACAATGGGAATTATACTATCATCTCTACTAATATCATGCTTCCGTTTCTATAGAATTCTGTGGTCCCGCTAGTGCACCGTATCAGCAAATCTTTACACCGGCACTACTTCAGTATGTGGTCGACAAGTCACCAGATGTCCGTCAGGCAGCCACCTATGGCTGTGGAGTCTTGGGTCAATTCGGTGGCGAACAGTTTGCCACGGCCTGTGCTCAGTTCATTCCGCTTCTGGTGCAAGTTATCAACGATCCAAAGGCACGCGAGGTGGAGAATATAAATGCAACGGAGAATGCCATTTCAGCATTTTCCAAGATTCTGAAATACAACAAGTCAGCATTGACCAATGTGGATGAGCTAATTGCCGCTTGGTTCACATGGCTTCCCACATCCGAGGATCCCGAAGAAGCTACCCACATCTATGGTTATCTCTGCGATCTGATTGAGGGCAATCATCCTGTCATTTTGGGTGCCAACAACTGTAATCTGCCTCGCATCGTATCGATTATTGCCGACACCTTCTGTAACGATGTGCTGCAAGCAAATACGCCAACTGGAACCCGCATGTTAACTATTGTCAAGCAAGTTGAATCCAGTCCCGATGTGATGCAAGCATGCGCCAGCACATTGAGCCCCGAACAGCAGCAGGCGCTTCAGGAAGCCTATCGGGAATTGGCTGCTGCGACGTCAACCTAAACAGTTGGCCACCTATTTGTCTCCTACATTAACTAGAGCAGCTCCAGTGTGCACAGTGTGCCTCCCCCAAACACCAGCAAAACAATTAAAGGAAATTCTAGGATTTATATTCATACTTAATTGCAAAGAGTAAACAAGAACATTGGAAAGCTAAGCTGAAAACTAACCAGAAAGCGTTAAGCTTTTCCTTCGTTATTGCCACATTATCAATGTGCAAATTCGCAAAAGCGTTACTATAATAACATACATTTAATTATATACATCATCTATGTATATGGAATAGAAGTGTATTTGCTATTAGAGAGCATTATTTCTATATATATATATATTTATCTATTGTGATTTCAATCGAAAAACTCGTCTCCCGCTCCCGCAAGGGAACGTCTTTGGAAGGAAACCCAAATAAAAAAAAGTCTGCGTCTCGTTAGAACTTGACATGTTGAATTAAAACTGTGCATGGAAAAAACAAATTCCGGTAGTTTATCAAACGTTTTTCATATGTTATATACATACATTTATATTTATATATGTATACATCTATATATATATTTATAATCATCTATATATATATATATATAAATATATATATACTTGGCCATCTCCTTTCGCCAGCCCATCTCTTCTCAAAGGATTTGAATGTAGTCCGAAACGAACGAATTGTGTTAATTGAACATTCAAAAACAAATATAATGTGTATTTTAAATTAATAATAAAAACGAAACCTTTTTAAATCGTGCTTTGTCTCCATATACGAGAAGTATTACAAAGGAAATGGAATTCCAATGTCCAGTAGTATCTTCGTTGGGTTGCCAAATGGCATTGCTGTGGCTGCTTTTAAATTAAGTACTTTGTCTAAATTTTGGTTATTGCACATTTCAACCGGGTATTGCAGGGTATTATTATGCCCTGTCAACCAACAAAAGAGGCGACAACAGTTGCAACCACGGTTGCCACAAGAAAGTCCATCTATATAGGTGCGTCGATCTCAACTTCTAGATGAGCTATAGGCAGCAAATTTGGAATGAAGGCTCCCGAAAGCCCCCACCAGATCTCAAGGTAGACGCATTAAACTTGGAAGGTGTATGAAGAATACCATATAGAAGCTATGGTAAAAGTTTCTGCAAGATCGGTTGAAAAGCAAGAAACAAATTGAGAAAAGAAAAGTGAAGTTTAAGTTGTCGTTTTTGTCGTTTTTTTTTGTCGCTTTTCTTGTACAACAGGAAGATGCGATTTGAACGGTAAACAAAAAATATAGCGACTGGTCAGGCTTAAAAAAAACGGCGAAATAAAAATAAACAATTTAAAAAGCGAGCGAATAATGTCAATGTGACCGTTTTCTTTCAGTATGACAAGCCATTGTCGTACGATAAGGGCATCATTCACTGCGTGAAGCATATAACAGCTGATTCAACATCTCCAACAACAACGACAACAACAACAAAACAAACAGGACGCTCCGAAGAACGTTCGATATTTGTTCTCGAATAAATTAAAAAACAGAAACTGACAATGCAATTAATAAAAGCAATTGAGAAATACAACAGCAGCTGCATGAGAAGGTAAACAGTACAGATTGTGAAATCAAAGTTCAATATACGTGTTATTATATTTTTAGCCAGCGCAAATAGATAAGACACAGCATAAAGACGCGACGATTAGTCAGCATCTTCCGTCAGCATCTAGACGAAGGCTCTTGGGGTTAGCTGAGCAAAAGCAACGCACGAAGAGAGGTGAGAGTGAATACATAAAAGTAAAAGTAAAAGTAAGTTGAGTCCAACAAGTGGGGGGTTTGGGTTGGTAGAGTGCGATGCTTCACATAGTTGACCATCATCCAAGCAATTTTCTTGCAATGCAATTTGTGCTCTGTCGGTTTAACGTCACGCAATTTGGCAAACATAACGCGTATGACGTACTGAACGTTTCCTATTGGCATGTGCCAATGTTCTCAATGAGAATGTTCTAAGACGCTCAGTTGTAGTTGGTCAGTCAAAGTGCAACCAGCATGGCTAACGAGCTGTATCAAGAAGTTAGTTCAATTAAAATTTAATTTATAATATATATGTATACATAATTTCATTAATGTTGTGTTGTTTTGTTCATCCAACGGAACTGTAGAAACGAAGAAGAAATATGAATATGAATATGAATATGATCAGTGTTGCCACATTGGGTACATTGCATTAGAACTCCTACATTTTTGATGGTTGATAGTCTTGTTTCGATAATAGTAGTTTACTTAAAAATGTACCAAATACTTTCACTAACTAGAAACTACTGAAGATAGTGTAGTTGTAGTATATATAACTTTCTTCTCTTTTTGGACAGCTTACGTTTTCCAAAGGATAATCAGAAAGTGAATAAGAACTGCAGTACTTTTTCACTTTTAAAACATGTAACAAAAATTTTGTTCAGCTGATAATGGTGAAGGGGAGCAGAAAACTGCAGCAAAAAAAATTGGCTCTCCCCTGCTACATTTTGAGTTTAATAATACTAAGTACTTGAATGATATACAGTTCATTTGCTGTGGATTAATGAATATGGTACTCCGTAGTTTCTTAGTGCCATGTCTACAGAAGCAGAGTTCTTGGAGTCCTACGACAGCATTAAGCTGTCGTACAAGGCAGCCATGTCACAGGTGGACAAAGCTATCAACCACGAGGAGTCCGAGTTGCAGGCGGAGGCCATTGGCGCCTATGAAGAGGCGTTGCAGATGATTGAGGCAACGTTTGCCATATCCGTGGGATTGCCGGATGAAATCGATGCAGTGCAAATGCAATGGAATGATGCCTGTGCACTCATCCAGAAGCTGAAGAGCGCCAAAACCGAAATTAGCTATCGTTTGAAGGTTTTGCGCGCCAAACAGTCGCCAATTGATGACACCGCTGTAGAGGCTCAGGAGCAAACAGATGGACAGAGAAAGTCTCGTCCACTGCTGGCAGAGAATCCATCCACATTTTATGATATTACCAATGCCAGTGGCAGACCCAAGACGTACAAGGAACTGGCAGTGGGATTGCGGCAATTGTTGGCCTGCCGAGATGCGCAAGCGCAGCTCGATGAGTTGTTCCAGGCGCATGTAAAGCTTTACAGGATTGAGTGCTCTGGCCAGGTGACCACCATAGCAGGCAGCACAAAAATGTCATTGATTATGTGTACCGTTGGCGGCAAATGGAGTTATTTGAGTGGCATTTACTTTATACAATGCGATATGTCGCATTTGAATGAGCAGACGGATTCTGGCATGACAACGATGATTTGGCTATATCCATTGATACCCAACGTATCTAATTGCTATCGCACCGAGTTTGGCGCCTTCATTTTGCCGGATATGGAATCTGATCAGCCGGGTAATGCCTTTGGCATTATGTTGGAGAAGCCACAGCGTCCGCTCAGCACGATTGCTGGTGAAACCGAGGAAGAGCAAATGGCTGATTATCAGCAGTTCTTTCTCGATCTGCTCGAAGCTGTATTGGCGGGCACTGTGGAGGAGCTGCAATCGCCGCGCACACAACGTGCTGCGGCACTATCACGTCCTGGCACCAGCTCCGAGCAGGTGTCGAAGCACATTGTGTGTGCAGCGGATTTCATAGCGCGCAATCTGATAAAAGGCGCCGAAAAAACCGGCGGTCTAATGATGAAAACAACACCATATTTAATGTCAAAAATGACACCAGCTGAACCGGATTCACAAGCTCACGTTCCTTCCTCCGTGCAGACGGGCGTCGAAGTGGCACAAAAAGTGACGCATGCTGCAGCGGGTGTTACTGGCTGGATAGCTGGAAAAATCGGTAATGCAGCTTTTGCTGTGGGCGGCTACCTGGGGCCACATATCCACACACAAGGATCTAGGTTGCTGCAAAAGGGCTTCGGCTACGATACAGATCAGGCCTCTAGCGCCATGGAAGGAGCCATGACGATCGCTGCAGGCGCCGTTGAAGGCTTCTCCACAGTGTTTGATAGCCTGGAAACATCGGCCAAAATTTTGGGCAACAATTTGAGTGAAAATTCCGTTAAAATCATTGAGTATAAGTAAGTTTACCAAGCAGTTTTCGTTTTTGCCTTTACTCATTGGGTTTTTTTTCCCTATAGATATGGTACTTCAGCAGGAAATTTGGCATGTGGCACATTTGATACGGTGGGAAATGCTTTTGTTATAAGCCAAAATGCCAACATTATTACACCAAAGGGTTTGGCTAAGAAGTTGGCTAAGAATACTGGTGAAGCTGTCGTCCTTGATTATAAGCGGGATCTGCGTAAATCTGAATCTCATTACATAAATGCGGGCGCATTGTATCCGGATCTACGAGCTCTAAAGGAGGAATAAAAGGCAAATATGATATAGGATACAAATTGTTATAATCTGCAAATAGTTCGTTGATATTTATATGTAATCTCATTTAGTTCAAATACTCAATACTTATTGCTCTTATTGCTTAGTTTAATAAATTAATTAAATATCCAAATTTAAATATGTGTACTTTATAAATTCTTTTTATTTAACTCGCGCCAAAGTTCAAAAGAAATTGGCAGTCAGCTGATCTACGCCATGTTAGCTTAACAGACTGAGAGCAAATAATTTTTAGAAAAACAAGTAATGAGAGCAAAACACAATTAACAGCTCGTTTGAGCAATGGTTTACACATTTATGTTAACGTAAAGTGCTGCTAAAAACGCTAGCGTTTTTCGAGCGACTTTTAGACAGCATACCGACGCTTTATAACATTATTTGTATTACTTTTGTCAATTAACTGCCGGTTAAAATATATTCATAATATTAAATAATTAATTACATTACTTTTCAACAAAATAAACAGTTCTATTAAATATTTTATTGTGTACCTTGTCAAGTAACGGCATTTTTACAGAAATTTTATTAGTGCACGCTGTTAATAACAGTTGAGCAAATGTTAATGTTAACACTCTTTACAGCATGCTGTTGTGCCGATTTGTTATTGTAAAATTTGTTGTCGAAGCGTGCGGTCGGTTTGTCGGTTGTGCGGTCAACGATGTTTTAAAAAAGTGATGATATCAATATATAGATATTGTTGACACCCAATATGTGTCTACGCAAATAAATGTAAGAAACAAAAGCATTATTTGTTTTTATTTGTTATGTATTTCGTTCGTATTTTACTTTACCGGGCCCACACTTTAAACAGAATTAATTGTTTTTGCCGTGCTTTTTATTATAATACATATATTATATTATAAATAATAAAGCACACCTGTGCTTTGGAAAATTTGTGAATTTAGCGCGCCGCGCTTCGGCTGCTGTGCGTGTGTGTGAATGTGAAATGAGTGTGGAAGTGTGTGTGTATGGATGCGTGCGTGCGTGCCTTTAGATATGTATGTGTATGTGTGTGTGTGTCTGTAACTGAGAGTTCCGTTTTATTTTCATTACGCTTTGAGTTGGTGCAATTTTACCCACGTCTGAAATGAAACTGTTCATTTCAAGTGAATAATAATAATAATAATAATAAATTGTTGCATATACAGCAAAATGTTGTATATATTATGTGCTTCTTATGTTACATAGCCCCGCTCACATCTAATACCAGTTTAGAAATAAAACAACAACAACAACGGCGGCGACAGTTAAGGCAGCAACAGCCATAAACGGTCAACAACAACAGTTCTAATCGCACAGACACATATAGAGAAACATACACACACAAACACGGTTAAAACGTGTTTGTTTGTGTTCCACTGAGTTCGCTGTATATGCATGTGCATATGTATGTGTATGCGCTTGTCTGTTGTTGTTGTACACACATTTTCTAATACATCTCATTTTTGTTCATACTTAGAGCGCGATCAACAACAAAACAAATTTACAAAAAAACGAAGAAAAACTTGAAACGCGTGTTTTAAAATTTGTTTTTTGTAAATGTATTAACGCACAACGAAATCGAATTGGACTAAAACAGCAACAGTTTTCGCAACAGCAGCAAAAACAACGATTGCCAGGCAATTTTAAAATTTGCATGGTGAGTTTATCAAAAATCCTTTTTTGTAACGTGCAGGAACATTCCAATTGGATTTTTAGTGTTAGCCGGTGTGTACACATCGTAATATTTATTTATTTGTGAATCTTCATCCATTATGCTTTTCGTTTAATTCTATCTATTCATGCAAATACAGAGAATAAATATAATAGCAGCAATTAAAATTAAAACGAAAGCCAATATAATACTGATTGGGTTTTCATCTTTTAATCTTTCGGTTGTTGGTGTTTCCCAAAACGGTATTGTGCTCTTTAGTGTAACCATCGCATTGTTTGAAGGTGGGGAATTTCAAGTTATTTTCTTATTCGTTCTTGCTATTTGGCGACGCAGCTATAACAACAGCAGATAAGGATCACAATCAATATCAATGATAATATTGCTAAAGTAAAACTTTCTTCCTGATCGCCGGGATGATTAGTTACATCGTTTGATGGAGTTGTTGTTTCAATTTGTGCGTACATAAGATCGTAATATAATTTATATTTATTTTATGCTTTCATAAGGTTTCTGTTTTTACAACTGACAAGTGTCGAGGCTTGTTTTGTTTTCGCTTTTTCTTTTGTGTTTTCAATCAATTTTCTATTACAAATCATTTTCACTTTGCATGCCCGAAAAATACCCCTGTGCTTCTCCCCACCGAGGGTAATAACATTTAGGCGCCTGAGCATTTAGTTTTGATATCATCATCATCAGCGATCGACGTTGTTCGTTGTCTATGCCAACAGGTTTTTAGCTAATAAGGTAATGGCAAAATAAAGTAAAAATAACAACAACAAAAAAATTGCTAAATTATAATCGCAAGATGAAGAAAAAAAATCCATCATTGGAAAGTTGATTTGATTGCAACTGCGGAATGCAGCTGTGGCAGGGTTACCACCTAGTTGTGCGGCAGGGCGACGCATTTTTTGTTGTTGTTTTTTTTATGTTTTATTTTTATTTATACTTCTTTTATTGCAAACAAAGCAACATGGATAATATTACAAGTCAAATGCTTCATGCTTCATTTGTTTTTGGAGCTGACAACTTTCGCAATACGAGCAATTGTCAATTGTCAACTGACAACAGCACTAAGGGCGTCGATCTGTGGAGAAAGGCAGTTAGAGAGAGGTCTAGGGTTACACCCACATTGGTAATTGAACTTACAGTTCCGTCTCCATATTGTGCCTTTAATTGAATGACGCGGTTAGTTTTCTTTTTTTAATCAGATTATGAAACAGACTTTTCCATTATCAAATCTAAAGCTCATAAGCTGATGCAACAATTCGTTGGCGCTTCGTGTTGTTAGAGTTGTTTCTAATTAATTATTAATTTTGGGCTGTCGTCTGTACACACTTTTGAGGATCAGTTTGCTTTGGCTTCTGGTGTTAGACAGGTTTGTATGTTGCACTTTAGTTCTTTCAATTAGTTTATGGTTTTTTCCCCCGCCTTTCAATATGTTGGCTTTTTCTTCTTCCTCTTTGCACCCACAACAACAATAATAAATCGCTCCATCTGCAGTTGACAGCTGACAGTTGGCAACATTTTTTTCCTTTTCTTTTCTTTTTAACTCTTTTAGCAATTGGCAACGCTGTCTCAAGAAGTCTGTGTTTGTGTGTGTGTGTGTGTGGGACCAGCACATTACACAATTATCCAAAAGCATTTCCCAAAGCAAAAACATTTTTCCGCCACACATGAAAATCAATTCACTTTTTTCTCTGTCTCTTCTCCGCCCCTCGCCCGTTTTCTCACACGTGTCTCCCCCTCTGTTCGTTTCTGTTTTTGTTTCTTTCTCTACCGCTGCCTCTGCCTCTAACGCTGTTGTTGTTTTAGCCAGCGGCATTTGATTTTTCCGTTGCCTTTTGTTTTGTTTATTGTTTTTGTTCCCATCTTTATATTTTTGCGCGTCCCGTGCGTCAATTTATGTGGAGGTTTTCGTTGCTTCGAGGCGGAAGCCGCTTCTTAATGATACAAATAATACTCGACTCTCTCATGTAGTGCAGTGTACACTTTCTGTGGCAGCTGGAAAATCTACAACAACAAAAGGGTGGCCCCAGCGGTTACCAAGTTATACAGTTTGCAATTGCAATTGCAGTTGCAGTTGCAAATGCTACGTGAAATTTGGCACCGCCCTGCTAAGCCCCCCTACCCCTACTTCCTTCTCCACTCTCGAAGCTCCCGCTCTGCTTGCAACTTACCTACCCCTCTTTGCAGTTATCTCAGTTCCAAGTGCCGCATGCTCAAAACTTGTTTGCCACATAATTTCCAAAGTTGCAATTTTCATTTTTTATGGCCATTTTGACTTGGACGTTTTTCTGAAGTTGTTGCAGTTGTAGTTGTTGTTTTTGGTTTTGTTGCTGGTGCTGTTTGGGGCCGAAAGTGTTTGCCATTCGAGTCGCCTGGTTTTAGCCAACTAGGCAGACTGAGGTAATCAGAATTACATATGTATGTACATGTTTGTGAGTGTGTACACACTGGCTGAAAAGAAACATTTCATTTTCGTTTGGCGTGTACATTAAAAACAATTTCACAGCTGCAACAAATGTTGTGCTGTAATTGAAAGTGTATCGATTATTAATACTTTTACTGTGTGTATTTTGATTTAATATTCAGCTATGATACGCACATTCCAATAACTTTATATATTTCTGCTTTTGATTAAGCTATCTTTTTATCAATAAAAATACATTTGTCTTATTTTGCAGGTCAAGCTCAAGCTTAACGCAAATATTTATATCAATAAGAGTTTTTAAACTATGATCTATGTACTCAATGTATTCTTCATTACTACTCACTGTAATCATTTAACATTATTATTATACGTAAGTTAGTGTATAATCAGAGAATATGTTATAATACATAATATAATCTAAGCTAAATCAATTTTCAATAGCTTATAAACCAAAAGAATAAAAATTTACGAACTACAATTCAGTTATTCTGAAAAAAAATTAACAAAGCCCAATTGTAAATAGTTATTATTTTAATACATAATAATGATTCGATGGAGCTTATATTTTGTGGGAACTTGTTGTGAAAAACGATATTAGTTTTGCGTGGTGTTTATGCTTAATTCTAAACAATTGTCAGCTGAGTTTTTCTTTTTGTGCCAAGTCATAATTCCCATTGATAGTTATGTAATGCAAGTATATACAATGAAAAAGCAGAAGAAGCGAGAAAACCCACCCATGTTGTACACTTAACAATTTATGTAAGTTCCATAAAAGTGACTCTTTGCTCAGCTGTGACACTTCGTAATGAAATTACCACCCAACATATAGAGTTTATTATGATATATTTCTCTCTCTCTTTCTTTTCCCTCTCTCTCTGTCTCTTTCTCTCTCTCTCTCTCTGGCTGTTTTGCTTAGAGAACCAGTTGTCAGTCTGGCTACCTGTGTCCAAGTATACACTTGTGCAATTATTGTACAAAATGTTCATAGGAACCCCTCGACAGGTGGTTCGATGGTTATTCCTGGTCTCTTTTGGCCATGAGACAGCGTCGGTAGCGTGAAACGAATTGTTTTTGTTAATGTCGCTCTTTTGTTGCTGTTATTGTCGCCGACATGGTCGCCATCCCAACAGGTACCAAAACAATGCCGACTATTTAGTGAAATGCTTTTGTTTCGACTGGGCCTTAACTTGTAGTCTCTGTAGTCTCGGTAGTCTCTGCCGTCGCTCTGTCAGTCGCAGTCGAGTTGAGTCGCTTATTAACTTACCTGTTATTCGAGGCATTTTCATTTTTCACACGCACACGGCAGACCACGAAACTCTTTTTTCAGCTGGCCCACTGGAAAATGAAAATGCACTTGTCTGGGATTAGTTTCGAGGCCTTCCTCTCTACACTTGAGTCTCAAATCTCGCCCTCACTTGGTTTGTCTGAATGAAACACGAACGGAAATGCCGCAGGGGGTGATTTCTTTTAACCGGGCCTATAAGCATTGACCATATGTGTGTGAGCAAGATAGCAATAGGCATATCTGTCATTAGGATTATTGCTGTTGTTTGATTTAATGCGCTCACAATTCGGTCCGAGTTTGAATTCGAGTTCTGTTTGCTTTTCCTATCAAACTGGGGGCGCTACTGGCGTCTGCTGTGGCATCTTATTTATTAGCTCGCATTTGGCTTCTCTACTATATAATTAAAATGCAGGGTTTTATCTGTCTGCTTATCATTAAAGCGCGATTAACTCAATGCTATAATCTATCGTTTCAATGCCCTGGGAAATTCATTTGATTTTCAAATGAAGCTACACCTCTTGATTGCTAAATGACTTTTATTATATATATTTTTAAAGTTGTTAGCATTTGTTTAATTAATAGTTATATGTTTCTGTTGCATTTGCAATTAAAGGAAGTAAGTAAATATTAAATATACGAACTGTAGACGTCGAGAGATTTAGGAAAAGTCGAATACTTTTTAATAAATTTATATGAAACTTACTCAACTAAATTATTCTTAAACAAATGCGTTCAGTAAACTTTGCTTAAGCATATATCACAAGGGAACACACAAGTTTTACCAGCAGGATAATACAACATATTTGTTTGCACAACGATTGAAGCATGCTCACAGCAACATTTTCCTCAAGGATTTCCTTTTGTGCCACTAATTGAAAATTTAAAGCATTTGCAATTTACTTATCAGTCCAGAAACATTTCATATCCCTAGGCATAAAAGGAATCATTTTTGCAAACTCAGCTCCAAAATGGGGAAATGTACGTTGAATGGGGGAAAAGACGTTGACCTAGCCCCGAGAGCAGTTCGTAATTAATTATAAAATACGCATGTATCAACATTTTCCAGCTGTGTATATCAAACACATGGCCGCATGGAATGGAGTTGGAAAAGTTGACCAATATAGACGTGTATAGATACAGATACAAAAATACATTGTGCACTTACAGTTTCAATAACAGTTACAGTAGGAGATACAGATACATAGTACGGAACAGGGCAGGGGGAGTTATTCTGTTAACGATAACAGAAAACTGTTAAATGCACAACAGCTGTTGGCTGGCAGAGAGAAGAGTTTTTGGGGTGTGTCGGCATCCCGAAGGATAACGAGTGCAACGAAGTTGTTGCAGAGTCGACAGCTTTGTGACCTATATTAACATATAAACAGTTAGATACATATATTTATATAATTATGTATTCGTATATACAGCCTTAAAGTGCATATACCAACCGAAAATGGCACAGGTTCTTTTCCAAATGGGTTAGCAAAAGTTTTGGCATGCAAATGGCTTTATTCACATACAGAAACGAATCGTATCCTTACCACAGTCAACTTGACACCCTCGCTTATCAGTTGTTGCCTTCCTGTCGCCATTTTGGCCTCAGTGCTTCAAGCCAACTCAAAGCGACAAGTTGTGCTACTCGTGTGTGTGCTCAACGTTACCCGCAAAGCTTTTGCCTCGTAAAGTTATAATATTTAATGCATGAGGCATTCTTAATATTCAGGGCGGAGTGTGTATCTGCATGTGATAAAGGAAGTCGGAAAGGTAACGCAAAATATTATAGATAAAAGCTAAAGCTCCGTGTGTGATAAAGCATGCACTTCTATTGGTGAGCTTCTCAATTGTGCCTTGATCGAAAGGCAGAGCTTAAGAACATGCTGGGTGTGAGTTGTATATGTGAAATACTTTAATCTTAAGCTTTTGTAGGACTATTTGAGGCTTACTGGATGACTAAGTAACTAAGTTTATGGCCCTTAACTGCGTTCTAGGGACTAACCCTTTGCCACTGCCAATCTCTAGTCTATATATAACACACAAATAGAGTTTTAATTTATGGCCACTCTTAAGATTGCAGCTGTCTGATTTCCGGCAAAATAATTTATTAATATTGTTTTTACATTATTCACACCTTGAATCTGGTTCTTATCGTTTTAAATGAAGAAACCCGATGCCTCCAGCTGTCCCAGTTATGCAAATAGAGTTCTGATTGCACCTACAGCTGTGCCACAATTCAATTGAAGTACCTGCAACGGCACATGAGTGTGTTTTATTTGATTAAAGTCAACAGTTGTAGATAGCGGACTGTGTAAGCACACGTATACACTATCAAATAGCGTCAACAGTTTATCAACAATTATCAGTCATATTTGTTCAGCGGCACAACGCCCTAAGCGCCCTCCAGGTGCAACAACATACACTTCTTCTCTTTTATATGATTGTGTTTACTTTTTTTTGTAGCAATTAAGTTGCATGTTTACGTTTGCTCAAAGTGTTCGTTTGTCCAGCAAACATTGTTCAGACAATTAGAGCAAATGTTCAAATTGCATTGTGCAAAAGTGCAAAAGTGCAATTTGGCAACGTCGCAAAGCAAAAACAACTGCATTGTGGTCTTATCGCAAGTTCGTTTTCATGGCAACTGACAAATTGAGACATTATTAATATAGGCGAAATATATACTGCGATCTATTTAATATTTTCTAATCAATTCGAATACTAGACTATTGTTTAGCGCACAGAATGTAGCTTAATTTCAATAATTAAATTTTTTCTGCACTTGGGCAACCTTGCACCTTGTGAAATTTGTGAACAACGCTATGAGAACTTCCATTTCACTATCATAAGCCCTCATAAATTACCTATATTTTGTATATACTATTATTTTGATGCTGTTACAATTAGCGTTAAGCTTCGAGCGTTGCTTAGTACTTTTTTTTATTAGCACTTTTAATTGGAATGCCTTATCTATCGAATTTGGAAGCACTGTGAACTTAATTTATGAGCATCAATTGAGTATTGGGCAATGGGCATTAAATGCAATTTACAATTTATTTACATTTATTGTGATCGATCTGTTTTTTATATTCGTTCTGGTTGCTTAATTACAGCTTTGAGTTATTTTGTTGTTGCTGTTGTTGCAGCTGCTGGTGTTAGCTGCTGTGAAGGTCAAACAGTGTGGGGTCATATGTCAAAGTCGATTTATAAAAAAAAGCGTATCAAACCAGATCTCTCGCTCTCCATGCCTTCCATAACCTTCAAAATCTTTCGGCTCTTTCCGACAACATTCGCTGCCCCCTCAGCTGCCATGTTAATTAACGCATAATTTTCGAGCCTGTCGCACACTTTTCAGTTCTCCACCTTTTCTTTTTCTTTTGCTTTTGTGATTTTTGTATTTTATTTTGATAAATGGGCTCGAATTACTCATGGCTACATTGACAGATCTGTTGTTATATAAAAGAAAAAAAATATAACTAAATATTTAATAAACCAAAACCTTTGGTCTCCGATTACCGATTAACGATTACATTGCGTAGTCGTTTATTGTATTGCCATTGTTTTTAAACGCGTACAAGAAATGTGATTTCTTGTTTCAGCTTGAAACAATCGGACGATTGAGACTTTGTCTTAAATAGATTCGATATCGATATCGATAGACAATTGATTACTTGTGGAATACAGCTCTCTCCTATTTGATTATAGTACTATAGCATTATCTGAGCAGCAATTTAATTAATAGATCTGCAAAATTTTGGGCCCCCTGTCGATACTTACTTTGGGTTACTTTAATACAAGTTAATAGCTTAAGTATTTAATTAGGCACGAAATTAATTAATTAAACAAATACATTTTATTTGAGCAATATAAATTTATATACAGCTGATAAAAAGTATAAGGCGAATTCCAAAGTGTTTGGGAAACTCGTAAGCAAAGTAAGAAAATCAAAACAAGCATCGCCGCAATGTTTTGCAACATTTTCTCCTCCTGTGAAAAATTTCACTTTTATTTCTGTGAAGCCAGTTTAAACTAAACACGAAAGCCACAGCAATAGCAACTGTAAGAGTAATAAATAAAATAAATGGCAGTTGAATTGTTTGCCATGTGGATGCGCTTTTGGAAAATGCAAGACAAACCTCATATGATGGGGGCTGCCGTGGACCCCAGGCATCAGCATCAGTATCATCAACCATTGAAGATCGCTTTTTTGGTAGACCCCACGCTAATTGAATTGACTGTGCGTGTTTGCTGCAATATTGTTGCACCGTTGAGTTGCAGGGAATGCGTGGGTCGTTGTAAGTAGATCAGTTGGGAGATCACTTTGAGTTATTGCCACCAAATGTGGGTTAGGATTCAAAGCAGGTAAAAAACAGTCAAGAAAGTGCTTACATCGACAGAAGAATTATTAGAAAAAGTATTTGGTTCAAATCTGTTGATTTTCATGTATTCATTTTAATGAAATGTGGCAACGCTGGCACAATAACACTGCGCTGATAAGTTGATAGATTAACTTAAAGCTAAATTAAGTATTAACATTATTTGCTATTGTTTTAGTTAAACTGACGGTTATAGTTCACAATTGGCATCCATTTAAAGTGAATGTTAGCCTTTGTCTGAACATGACAAAATGCGGAATAAGGTATCACTTTTTCTAGACATTTCATGATGTATGTTTATAACTCTATGGCTGAAAGTCGTTCAATCTAAGCTTGCCACATGTGTGCACTTTTTAAAATGCAATTCCGCAAATGTCTTAGAGCATTTGGCCCAAAGAAACCTGACAACCCTAAGCCAATGCCACAATCTCTCGCACGTCAAACACCTTCGAGCTTCGAGCTATGCAAAAGCATTTCCTTCCTGGAATACACACACACACACACACGCACAGAAGACAAACAGCAAAGGGCAACGCTTTGAAAATGTTAAATGAAAATCGTGTTGAAGCGGAAAATGCACTCTGAGTGAGGGACACAGAAATCGAGAGAGATAGAGAGAGGGAGAGAAAGAGAGAGAAACAGAGGGAGAGTCTAATAAAATGCGCATTATTGTGAATTCGCTATGCCGAAGAGTGGCAGCTCGTTTTTGACTTGGTGGAGAGTTAGTTGGTGTCGGTGTTGGTGTCTGGTCTGCGGGCTATGCAATTATATATGTGCAATGCGATGTTGCGGCCTTCACCTCAACCGATGATCGAGGCCAGTGTTGCAAAGCGCTGTGCAGAGCAGAGCAGATCAGAGCTGAGCTGAGCTTCAAAGTGCCACCAAGTGACGACAGATGGTTGCTGACTGTGTGGAATTTGCGCAATTTGTGTAGTGACTTATGCGCATGCCCCACAACAACAACAACAGCAGGAGCAACAACAACATGCAACAAGTTTTGCGGCAGCAACGAAATTGTTGCCTCCACAACACTCGCGATCTCGTGGCTGCTTACAAAGTAAACAAAAGTCTACCGTCTGCTCTCCCCGTCATCGCCTTTCCAATGTGTACAAAAAAAGCCGGTTGTTTGTTATTAGTTGGGTTACTTCACCTCGTTCTCTCCCCATTCCCAATTCCACAAACAGCATACATTGTTGACCATATGCGTGCCTCTGTTATACACTCTCCCTCTTTCTTCTCTCTTCTAGCCACGTTAGCGTTTGTTGGCCTCTCTTGCTGCAAAGTTCACTGCACCGCAGCCGTGCATCTGTGGTCAGCCTCCAGAGACCGTCTGTCGCAACAGTCCGACAGTCCGTCGATCACAATCAGTTTACGCTTTGCACACTAAATTGAATGAACAGCCATTGATCAGCATCAACTCGTAGGTCCGTCCGCCCCTAACCCCTCAACTTGTTTGTATGTCTGTCTGTTTGTGTCTGTCATTTAGTATTGTCGGCTGATCACTGTATGTTTTTCTTTAGAATATTGCCCAACACTGGCCTGGTTCATTACACTCCCCACACTCCATCACAAACACGTTAACAGCTGGCCCTTCGCTAGCTAATAGCCAATTTCCGCTTTGGTCAACCATACCCAACACCATCATCTTCTATTTATATATTTGCCTCAAAGAACCAAGTTTAGAATCGTCTTTATCAGTTCCACACATTTTATGATAAATTATGACGGAACTTGACATTCTTGGCCATCGGGCGATAAGTTAACTAGATTGTCGTTTGTCATAATGATTATAAGCTATTTTATTTTTGAATGTTCAATTGCAATTTAACAATGAATTGTATTGTCTTTTGTTAAGTAAGTTAAGCAAATATTTACAGAATTTTTAGAAAGCTTTTGCTTATAGAACAATAAGTTTATACCAATATTTTTAATATGTCTGTTTTTTTTAAGTAAATATTACTTTACAGGTGTCTTAATAATGCTGTTTTAAAGAAATTCTGAAAGTTTCATAAAAATCGGCTCAGAAATATGAAGCTATCAAGAAATAATCAATAGATAACACAATTTCGCATACCTAAATAACTACAATTCTTAGTATAGTATATGTTACCTATGTTACAGGGTATTATGCTGTCATGAGCGCTCGACCAAACCGCTTGTTATTTAACGAGCTTTCTTTGATGGAACCCAATTCTCTGAAGTGGTCTAAAATAATTTGTTTAACTAGTTTACGAAGAAAGTATAATTTGACAAGTAGATAGGATCTATTGTGAGCTTGTTTATTTATGGCACAGTTCGTAATACTATTTGTGACTGTGAGTTACTCATTCATTCAACCTGATAAGTAATAAGGAAAGACGTCTTAAGAAACTCATATCAGAGTCCAAGAAGCAAAAACTAATTGCAAAGCGCAATAAACAACACTAAATAATTTGAAAGTTGCGGGCAAATATTTGGGAGACTGCACTTGACATTCAATGGATTTGTTGTTGCTTGCGGTAGTTGTTGTTATTGTTGTTCTTATTCTTCTTCTTCTTCCAGACGGCTCGCTCTTTGTCATAAATTTGTCAGACTATGTGATAGTTTATTTGGTTTTCGACTCTTGTTTATTTGTTTTTTTTTTCTTCATTGAGACTTTCAAGTTGTCACATTATGTTGCTTGTTACTGTTTGCAGTTGTTAGTCTCCTCGTGCTCATTGTTTGTTTTTATTTATTTAAACATAATTAGTAATCATGTCACGCAGTTTTTCCGATTTCATTATTTAAGCTTTGTTGATATTCGGTTTCTTTAGCAGGCCTCGCCAGATATTGTCAGCTCTTTGATTAACTTTTCATTTAGACAGTCAGACAGACAGTCGAGTATTCTATAGAGTATTCTTTGGCGCGTTGCACATATTTCTGGTGAAATGTGGCTTTATGTACTTTTGATGAATGAAGAAAGTGGCCGAAACGCCGAGGCATGACCATTCTTATGCCCAAAAATGCCATAAAGAACTATGCTTACCTCCACAGTCTTCGTTTGTCTAGAGGTTTCTTCAGTTTGAAGATTGAAGGTCTAGGCCTGGGCCACTGGGCCTCTCTTTAACAGCTACGTGCCATTGAACAGTTTAACTGGGTTAGTGTTAGAAAGTTGTGACAATGGTGTGTGCGTGTGTGTGTGTATGTGTTGTGTGCTTTTTGGCAATTACTGTGATTTGCTGTTATGGAAAGTATTCTTAGTTGATTTTCTGTTTGTTGTGTGTGTGTGTTAGTAAACAGATGTTTGTAGCTCGTGTAGCTTGTTTATTGTTATTATTTATGACAACAAGTCCTAGATGGTCACTTAGTGCATGATAAAAGATACATGCTGTGGATTTTGATATATTTCTCTTGAAGGTAGACAATTAGAAAACAACGCTTGTGTTAGACTTCAGCTCCATTTACGCTAACTCTTGTATATTAACTTCCACTTTTTATCTATATTCGAGAACAACTTTGAACTCTCTACACTTCGTAGGTGGTTTCAGCTCTCAATTTGTCATTCATAGCACACCCCATTAACATTTATGTGCAATTATACAAATGATCCAATGGCTTCTCTTCAAGTAGACCCTTTGACTTGAGTTTTGCCAACGTTTGATGTTCACAGCGAAAAATAAGACAATCATCATTTAGAATCATGTGATTCTGTTTCATTCTAGCAATATTTTAATCACTTTGCTTGCGTTAAATGTATTTTTGGTATCTTAATTACATAGTTATTAGCATTTATTGCGACGGCTGGCAATTGAAACAAATTGCACAAAACTTTTGAATCTATTTTTTTGGGGGGAGGCCGGCTTTCCAGATAAACCCCGGCAATTGAGACAGTTCCGCCGGTTTATCAGATAGAAGACTACATGATTCAAAGTGATCTGAACGCATTTCGTGCGCCTTGGCGCCATGCGGCCAATAAAATGTTTATTTTTGCACACCAAAATGACGACGAGCAAGTTTCTTAATTGAAACAGCAAATGTGAGAGCCAATAATGCAGTCAAATAAATGATGATTGTAGAATATGTCGAAGATATAATACCCTATATACACTTTATTGAAATATTTGTATAATAAATTGTATAAAACTTTCTCTAAATTTACTGCTAATTAAACTTATAGCCTGATAGATAAATTCAGTTTCCTCTTACAAATGCATTACACAATGACTGACAAAGTTATGCTTCCCATTCAGTAGAGCAAAACAATACGCATAACAATTAATTCAAACTTTTTCTCAAACTGAAAAAATAAAATGCAGAATTGTCAAGAATTTGGCCAGCGGGCAACTGATGAATCTTCTGGCCCGGCGAATAGAAGACAATGCCCAGCAAATATGCTTCATCAATTTTAATTGTTGCGAGAACCTAACAACATATTCAATCATTATTAATTTCGTCTGTTTGTTTATCACACTTCAATATACACACTCGTCTTTCTATGAACTGCCTGCATATATATATATTTATTTATTTTTTGTAATTTGTGAGTCTTTTCTTTTTTTTTAAGCTGTCAAATCAGAATACAAAAAGCAAATAGAAAATAAAAAAAATAAAATAGCAACATTTGTGACTATTTTTAATGCTGTGCTTGCTGCCTGGCTAAGACTTAGGAATTTCACTTGGCTGAGAAAAAATAAAAAAGATTAAAACATCGAGTGCAATTCATGCGGGTCCTAAACGTTGAGCGGGGGTGTGCGTGCTTTGGGGCCTCGTAATGGGGTTGCTTTTGGGCCATTTTAGCTGTCACTTAATGTGCAAATAGATTCGTCATAAGTAAAAATGAAATTCAATGCATTTCATAACAAGCACTTGCATTCCATTCAAATAATTATTGCGGGAAATACATATATCTAAACATACGAATAATAATAATAATAGCGAAATGTGCAAGGTTTATTTGGAATTTATTTATCATACTACTGAATTCTTCTAAATTCTAAATAAATGATTAAATTTCCAGTGAACATTCCATCAATAGAAAAGTGACCTACTTAAAACTCTTCATTTGCATTTCTCTTCTCAATTTTATGCTTGAGATTTGTTTTTTTATTAAAGCTTAATAAAAGTCCACAGAGTACATAATTCTCAGCTTGAGTAACAATAAAAATTGCATAGAAATGCCATAAATACGCTTGATTTTTTTGATGGTTATTCGATTGAACAATTCCTTATTATTAACAGTTGTTTAACTTCATGTCTAATCTGCATTTTATGGTTTTTTATCTTTTCATTTCAGGCCTAGCATACACTTCTAACAACGCCTTTTTATGGTAAGTGTATTGTGCAAATGCACTTAAATGGCGTGTTCATTTCATATTGGTATAAATATCGATGAGCAATGGAATTTTCACTTATAGGCCACACCTTCTCATTTCTTGGCCAGGTCTTGTATTTATTATTATTTAAAGTGCATTGAATATCAAGTGAATTATTTATGGCCAAAGAAAGTTACAATTATAAATTGCTATTTGTTGCGGGATTTAAATGATATCGTAAAATAATATTTATAAAAAAAAGACTGACAAAACCAAGTACTCTCATATTATTTTGGCTATAAATCATCACTTCGACTTGGAAGACTTTAATGTGCTCCAGTTTTTTTTCTACCAATATGACCAACTTTATGGCCTGGCGCCAGTTCAAAGTGCACGCAACGTGCGTAAAATGTAGAATTTTCAACGAAAATTATAATTTATGTTGACTCAAATCAAATGTGAAATAGAGCATACAATTTAAATTAGTTGAAATGGTAAAAAATGAAAATTCGATACAACATAATTAGCATCGAGAGCCAAATGTGAATAAAAGCTTTTCCGTGGATGCCATTGAATGGTTTATGATCGCGGGGACCCATTTACTTAGCCAGACAGTCGACAGTTCGACAGTCCGTCTGACTGGCCAAACAAAACAAAGTCCAAAAACGATGCGCCTAAAAATGGAGCACACCAAAAATGAGAGAAAATAATGAAGAAAAATTTTCGGCAAGCCAACGATAAAATGAATTTGTAAAAGAGGAGAAAAGACGCGACGCGTTCCAACTGCAATGAAAATTGAGTTATACACCAGATATATATATGTGTATATATAACTTTATATATATATATCTATTTTTTTTTATATATATATGGTATAGAAGCGAACAACGCTAAAAATGCGCCACAAAAATAGAGCAAGGCATGTAGAAATGAAAGAAATTAGATGAAAATAGGCGCTATATAAATACATATACAAACATGTATATACATATACATATATATATATATATGATGCTACACACACACACACACACACATAGACATAGGCACGCAGGCATTGGAAGATATTTGTGCTAAATCTGTGTATGTGCCGAGGTTTCCATCCTCTGGCGCGCCTTGGCAGACAGGAATTTAATGCTTAGGGAAATGGGCAAGAAAAGTGTACAAAACAAAGCTGAAAATTGGGAAAAGTGCATTTTTTGTTGTTGTTGTTATAGGATTTTTATTTAATTATTTCTTTACTTCTTTTTTACTTTTTGGGACATTTGGGACAACTGAATTTATGGCGCTAGCGTTAAATTTTTTTTCGGATTGGATTGGAATTTGCCGGCATTTTTAAATTGGCGCCAAGTTTTTGTTGAGAATTACAGAAAAAGCAGAGAGTAAAATATCAGAAAATTACCATATATATAAATATATATATATATATATAGATTTGTATGTTTTTTAGGGCCTTTTTGTTTATGGCTTTTCCCAAGAGTCACACAGTCTTATCAGCATGATGTCAACTTGATAAGCCATTTCTCAGAAATTTGTTGCATCGTAAGAAAGTCACCTTAGCTGACCATAAAACGCTCAGCATGTCAATTTATTTTATATAGATACTTATTAAAGCCGTTATCTTTCTCTCTCTCTCTCTCTCTCTCTCTCTATCTCCCTCTCTCTGTATAACTTTCTATAGATTTACGAGTTGCGCATTTAAATTGTGTTGAAATTATGCTCATAGCGAGCTTTAGTTAATGATTGAGTTCATTATGATATGCATAATAAACATACAAAATATGCTTTTTTATTATTTATTTTTGTTGTATTTCTTTTGAGACACGTGTCTTGAAAGCCAACTTGTTGCCCCAAAACGCCCAAACAATGAGCAACAAGTTTGAGATTCAGAAATGTGTTTAATAAGCGTCGCTGCTTTTTGATGGACATCTTCAAGGGGCCCCTTCAATAATATAATACGCACACACACACAAACACACTTCACATATATTCATACTTTACATTTTGTTACGGCCAAAAGTTTTACATGTTTCAATGTATTTGTTATATCACTGAATAGAGCGTTCAACAACTTGTTAATATTGTCGTTTTTTTTTTGCTTTTTTCCCTAATTTTGCACAATCTTCTGCTTAAATTTGTTCTCGGCTTGGGCCTTTTGTCCTAGAGGCATTATTATATGGTATCATCCAGCAAATAAAGAAAAAATTGAAGAAAGAATGTTATCCACAAATTGGCATAATAATGTGACGATTAAAGTTACCCTTTAGATTATTTACGAGTTCAGTTTACACAGATATAAAATACTTTATAGAAACGATTAGCAATATACCCTCTATAGCTCTGCTGGTGTACAGGGTATTTAAAAAGAAAATAATAATAATAAAATGTAAGCGGAATGCGTAAACAAACTGCTTTTTTCGGAGTGTATTTTCCTAGAATATGTCATAGGCTCTTTACCCTTTTTCCGTTTGAGTTGTTAAACATGCAACGGAAGAGCTTGTAGCACAAAGTACCTTTAAATATGTTTGTACAGTGGTTGGGGAATCGCTAATTGGGAAGCAGCTACTGAATGACATCATGAGAACGAAATGTTGTGTAGACCATAAGAACAGCAAACTGCTTTAAGAATTTGTGGAGATTATGCAAAAAGTGTAATTAATGTATTAAAAATGCATGTACTCAGGGCCAAGTTAAGGCATGGAAGTGAGTGGCAATAGAAGGTCAAAGGGCATAGATGTTTGCTCAATGTTGCAAAGAGAACCGAACGGTGGCAATTGTCAATGGGAAGCGGCATGACGAAGTGGGATAATAACAATGACCACGACGATGATTATGTTCATAATGATGATGATGATGACGACCACAAAATATGATGTACATGACTTTGCTAGGTTGCCTCTGGGGCACTCTTCACAATCCACACACACACATACACACAGCACTTGACAAACAGTAGCAAACTTCAGTTCAACTTCATTTCTGTTTACCTTTTCGTCTTCGTTTGCTTCAGCTTCTTTTGATTATTATTTTCTACTTGTTGTAAACATTAAACAATTTCTCATGTAAATTCCCACGCATATTCCTTCACTTATAATAAAAATAATAATGATTTTTGTCTCCCCCTCCCTGCGGTTTTCTATGCCCCCTCAGTTAGTTAGAGACGTGAACACCAGTAGCCCCAGCATCTAGGCCTAATGTTAATTCCCCTTCCTCTCAGTCGAGTTCACAGAGTTTAGCTGAGAGTGAGAAAGACAGAGAGAGAGAGAGAGAGAGAGATAGAGAGAGAATGTGATTTGATGTGTTGATAACTTGAAGTACCAGCTGTGCATAGTTTTTATTGGGAAATGTCTTAAGTGATCCACAACAAAGTTTTCTACAAGTTTTTCCTGTGTTTTTATTTTTTAACGTTAATGATCTTTTCATTTCACGTGGGTTGCCTGCAAGTGTTGACTGATCTGATAAGAACGAAAGTCCATTTAAGTATGTTTATAAACGTATGACATTTATTTTATTTCGTGTTTTTTTATCTTTTTGGTTTTTTGGTTTTTTAACTGAGTTTGAGTAATACAAAGTTCAGTAATCGGGTCATGTTAAACCGCTACAGAGCTTATTACTCACTTCTCTCTCTCTCTTTCGATCTTATGTTTTTTTATTTTTATTTTTTCTGCTTAACTTGGCCAAATACAAATTTATATGCAAGTTGACAAGACAAGGTTTCAGTCTGCAGATTTCATTGTTATTGCTGCTGTTGTTCTTTTTGTTGTTGCTGCGATTCGACTTTGGGATGTGGTTTTAGGCAAAGCGTTTAACTCGTCACCTTACGAACAGCTTAAATTGCTTAAATATCAGAGAGCTGCGTTTCGAATGATACAGTGTGGTGATCATTTTGGTATATACGAGTCAAGAGTTGTTGGAATTGAATGATGTATATTTTATATATATAAACGGATAAGAAGGTAAATGGATAAACACTGAAAGCAGATTAAACTGTGGAAATTAACTAAATCATCCCAAACTATAAAGTGTATACAATATCGAAAACCGCATTATTTATAAGAAATTGCTGCAAAATTTAAATAAATTACTCGAAGACGATATAAAATTGAAGACTAAGTCAAACATTTGGCAATGAGAACACAAAGATACATACACACGCATAACACACACTCATTAACATACAATTTAGTGTGCATAAAGTCGCATGAATGATTCGTTTGAATGAATGAACTGAATAATGCGCATGATTGCGCATACGAATGCAATTCAGGGGAACCCAAAACACTCGAAACACCAGCTCTCGAATGGCCCTGTGGCAACTGCATGAGACGTGCCCCAATACACACACACACACACACACACATACACAGCTCAATAACTTAAACCAAGAAAAAGACCCCGAAAAATATTACGAGTGTGAATGTAAAAGGTTTCCTCATTTTGCACCAGATTATCATGTTAATTTGAATGTTTTTTGCATAATAATAATTTTTCTCGTCTGCGTCTTTGTTTTGTTTTTTGTTCTTTTTTTCTTAGTTTGTTTTGCTTATATCTTTGGGTTCTCTTGTTAGCAAGCTTGTTGTTGTTCTTGGGTTAACTTTTGGCTCGTTGACTTTTGGCGTTTCAATTAAATTATAAAAATAACAATTTGCTAATTTTTATATCGTTTATTCTATATATCTGCAAACGAGATGTATTTTTTCATCATTATGATGTTGTTGTCATTCTTGATTATCTCGCTCTTTTTGTGGTTGACATTAACGTGGGCGTCATTCGTTCTTTTAACTTTACTTAGCCCGGTCTTAAAGCGAATTTATTAGCTGTTTTTTGCTATGTTACCATGACGCATCGCATCGCATGGTCAAGTGAGACAGATCTACAAATATTTGCATATTTTTTATCCAAAGAGTGTATGAGAAATTATTAGTTTAACTTATTTGCATTTAAGTTTCAATATAGTAACAAATACTGGATCTGACTCATTTTTCTCTTAAAATATTAATCTTTTGATTTATACTATCGTCTTGAGAATTGTTTATATATATTTTATTTCTGTATTACTTTTCAATTGTAATGAAATCAATTCTTTTGCGCATTATTATTATTTCTTAAATATTAAATTTTTAAAATTAATTTTTTATATGTTTTTGTGTGTCAACAACAATTTCTATTTAATTATTTCTTTTCATATAATAACTTATTTTCATTTATTTATTTTTATTAATTTTCTTTTCTTTTTTATCTTTATATATTATCATTTGCTGTTTAATTAGTCTTTTTATTTTCTATTAGTTTCTATTTTTATTTATTAAAAAAATGAATTAAATCGCTGGAAAATGCTAATTAGTTTTTAATATCTTTTTAAATACACAAATGTTTTTTTCATTTCATATGTTTTATACAAATTTAAAGTTAAATATTTAAATTATTTTATTTAAACGCAGATCTCATCTGGCAATATATCGTATATAGGTTGGTAGATGTTCTTCTTCCGTATGATAAGAATCTTGCTTTCCCTTTTTGACTTTTTATTGCTTGTTGTTACCTTTTTGGGTGAATTAAATTGTTAACATTTAGGCTTGACTTGAGGCACTCTGTGAGAACAGATGCAGCATTTGCTTACGAGTATAACCCAAATCTGTCCATCAAATGCTGAAAAAAACTCTCATTTCTGACAGACTGACATTCCCTTTGGCTACTGATATACTACTTGATAGTATATGTTGCATGGAGATGCTTAATCCCACCATAACTTGTAAATAATTTGCCTGTCAAGTTCGTTGGTTGATCGTGAATGAGTCATGCGACAGCCAAGGAGACGACTCCTGAGTGGAGGTAATTTTTAGTTTTTTGTTTTTTTCTTTTATTTTTTTTTAAGGATACGCTGATTAAAATTTACGCACAAGGTCATTGGCGATCTTTCGCCCTGCGCCGTTGGACATTAAAATTAATGCAGGGCATAAATATTGTGCAGCGAGTTGATGTTGAATGTGGAAGTGGCTGCAATACCAGTTCATTTCTGCCTTAATCAGTAACTGGTCGAAATGCTTGGCAGCCATGAACTTGGCTGATCTGCTGAGGTTCATGGCAATTGCGTTGCAGCTGCAGCATGCCAACGCTTAGAAAAGCGTTCAAACGACACACACATACACACACACACACACACGACACATTTCTGTCATCATCAATAATGCCGACATAGAGTGCGAGAGAAAGATAGACAGATAGATGGATAGAGAGGGAGACTTTGCTGTGGTTAGTCTGCCTTTTTACCTTTAGCTGCAAGCAAATTGGCACAATTTCTCCAGCCGCAACGCGTGTTATGTTGCATACAACGCCATTTGGCCATATGGCCGACAACTGTTGCAACAGCTGACATTTTGCGGCTGCAAACGTTCAACATTCAACGTTCAACATTCAACATTCAACGTCCAACATTCAACTCTCTTTCGCAGATTTCTTACAATATTTAACATAAATTGCAGACACCGCACAGCTGCTGCCACCGCAGCCTCAAGACAACGTTCTGCACGAGCTATACCTTTTTGTTTATGGGGCATAACGGATTGATCAAAGCGCATGTAACACATTAGTTGTGGCAGCGTTGAGATTGCATTTAATATGGAGTCATGTGAGCGAGCTTGAGAAGCTATTCAAGTAGTTCAATCATCTGATCTATTCAACTATATTTTGATCTATGCATCTATTCAACTTTACTTCTCTCCATCAATTTAATTATTGTATTATATGAAAGGGTATTATAGAGTGCCGTGTAGTAGCTTTGTTTTCAAAGCGCATCTGCCATTCGTTGTTGCCTTTTGCTTTCTTTTCTATTAGTTTGGCAGGCGGGCGTTGCATGATCTTTAATCAAACAGTTAACGGCGCCGCCGACGCAGATTGGGGCAATTGTAACCTTGATAGGCGTCGCTTTTTTTTTGCTTCCCTGTCTCCCCGTATCCCCATATCTGTTCCCTCCCTCTGCCGTCACTCCCCTCCTTTGCCAGTTTTGCAGTGCATTTGAAGTGGGTTTTCGAATTGGAGCGCGTGCTGCGTTTCTAATGCAGCTGTGTCAAGGCGCTAACAAATTTATGTTGCCCAATGTGAGTGTATGCCTCTCTCTCTCTCTCTCCCTCTCTCTCTCTCTGCATGCTACTGTCTTGCGGCTTTAATTAACGGTCAACGGAAACTTATGCGCTTTTGTGTGCCACTTCATCTTCATCGTCTTCCTCTTCAGCTGCTGCGGCTGCCGTTGCCGTTGCCATTGCTTCTTCTTTGTCTCTTCGTGTGGCCCCAACTGTTTTTTATGTTGTCTTAGGTTACCGAAAGCGTCGGTTCCGCTTTCGCATATTGCGCATTTGCAGCTTTCTTGTTCATAATACCCTGTACCCATCGATTGAGGGTATATGTGTAATCAATAGTTCTGAAATGTATTTTATTTAATATTATATTAATGAAAATATTTCATTGTTAATCATTGGAAATATATGTGCTTATATTAAAGCAATTAAATAGTCTTTTACTGGGTATCTCTTGGGTTGAACACCAACAGTTAATTTGCATTTGCCGTTAGGGCAAAAAGGCGCCTTTTATTTTGTGGTTGTGGCATATCGATACGATTTCCCTGCACTTCCCTCTCTCTCAAGCTGGAATCTGGCTGGCATATGTCAATGTGCTTAATGCCTCACTGACGCTTCAGACATAAAAGGGAGATGGACATTCTCTCTATAGAGAGAGAGGGAAGTACAGAACAAAAACAACTTGCGTGTATAGAACAACAACAAACGATCGCTGTCAACTTTTGTAAACTTCCGGTTAGAGCCGTTCGTTTGGTTTAAGCCATTAATGGATTTTTATGTTTGCCTATCGCCCCAAAAAAAGAGAGTACACAAAGCCATCAACAACAACGACTGGCAAATATAAACAGGGGGAGAATGCTCGGTTTTCAGATACCCAGCAATTGAATATGACGCTTAGAATTATTGGAAATTATCTGATGAATGAATAATTGTAGAATTGTCTCACGAATTTCTCTATTTCTGTCAACGAAACACTATAAAACTGGTTTTAAAACATAGATTAAGAATAACATATTAAATAAATTACTTCAGTTTACCTGTAGTTTTGTTGAAGCCTAAGTTTAAATCAAACATTTGGAATAAACTTGCATCAAATTATTAATGCCTTTCCCTTTTATGTTGGTAGGTAGACATTTCCAGGGTATATATATACATATAAGCATAGTTTCAGTTTGTTTTTAGTTCATGCCTAATTCTAGGAATCTTCAATCTTTGTGTTTATAAATGCTTACGGACAGTTGCTCAATCGATGTTTACTTTTGAGAATTTTCATTTTTGATAAGCGTTAGGCAATTGGGGGATCGTCTTGAGTCACGTTTAAACTTTGCATCGAACTGTGTTCGCCTGTCAATTAAATTTGACAATTTGTGTGTGTGCGAGCTTGAAGCGGAAAGTCATTTATCATTTAGCGAAATCATTGTCACATGTTGTAAATGGAAAACGAGCGAAATGTACATGAGATATTCACAACAAGATGTTAGGAGATGAGCATGTACCATAACACAAAAGAAATCCACTGAGTTGTGCCGGTCTCTCTCTCTCTCTCTCTCTCTCTCTATCTATCTGTCTCTTCTTCTGGTCTTCATCTACATTTCCATTTCCATCTTCAACTTAGACGTCGTACAGTCACTTTCGGCAATACAGCAAACTACTAGGTTCAATGTACCCCTCTCTTTCATTGTGAAGTTCGTGCGGACGCAAAGTTGATAATGATAATGATAATGATAATGATGACGATGACGATGATGTGAATGTATATGAGCTAAAGTAGGCAAAATAAAATAGAAAAAAACAACACAAAATATGATGGAAATAGACAATAAATTACAAACAACAAACGACTTTAAAACGACAATGTTGCCGCATTGTCCACCAAAAAGTCATCAACTGTTTATAACCAATGTGCAGGCATAGTAGATAATTTTAAATTGTAAAAGGTGTGGCAACACTGTTTGCCATTAACAGCTGATCAGCTATGAATGTAAATTAAAAGCTGACATTACTATAATACAAAGGCTTAGCTTCATACTTTGCGTAGGTTTTCTCTTTAGGGATGTGAATGTATTTGATTAAAAGTACTTATAACTATAACTTATTTATAGGGTATTAAATGCATTCTTTATTGAATTAACTACTATTTGTTTCATTTTAAATAGTTGGCTTTATCCAAAGTTTGGTAAGATCCCTAAGATCTGTGTGTATTCAACGCCATCTATCCGCACAGTTTGCATGTTGCGGCCCTGGCACTAATACTATATACATGCAATGTTATTATTGTTGCTGTTGTTGTTACTCGTTTGTGAATTTTGCATTAAATTGCAAAATGCAAAACAATGAAACGCCATGAAATCATGAGCACTATGCAACAAAGTACAACATGCTACAAATGTGATGATAATTATAATTGTGTGCAGTGAAAATAGCAAACAATACAGCACCGACTTGTTATTGTCGGCGACTAGCAACAACAATTGCAACAAATACACACACTACCTACCTTGCCACACTCATACAACAGTACAGAGACGCACAGGTTTCCTTTTTGGCTTTTGCTCAGCTGTTAATTTTCTTTTAATTGCTTATACGCGCGCACTTTTGTTAATTTCCTGCATTACAATTTGATTAATTGTCGTTTCCATTTGGTTAATTTAAATGCACGCACGTAGCGCTACAATAATTAAAAACCTCTTGCTGCATCACTCCCGATTCATCGCATATCTTAAGCTTTACGATTGGGTTATTATAAAGTTTTGTGTACAATTGAACAAAAAACTACATATTTAAATTGAAAAAATGAAGTTTTATTAATAAAATAACATTAAATAATACTCTGTATAGCTGGTATCTAAGCTGTGATAACTGTTGAGATTGTTGTTAGTGCGTGAGATAGTGAAATACTCCATAGAGTTCGAGATCCTGCTTAAAAATGATTAGAATTTTTTACCTAAGAACTATATTCTATTAAGATATTTCTACGAAGTTAAATTTATGGTTTCTGTTTGTCTATATATAGAAAAATTGTATAATATATAATATATAAATGATTCGTGTTGTTATTTTGTTGTTGCCAGTTGCTAAATCGAAAATCAAAAGAATTTAAATGGCTGGCTTATGTCATCGAATCAGTTTTGTGTGAATGAATGAATAATGCGGCTAAATGTGTTGTATTTTAAAACTAATCTTTGCATACACACATGACAAGGCGAATAAAAATTTCAAATTGTAAGTACAAAAGTTCTCGACAATCTTTTGTCATGATAGAATGCAGCTGTTCTCTCAATTTGTTGTATTTAGCTGGCCATGATTTGAAGCCAATTGAGAAATTCCTTGGCTGTTTAAATGATGCATATCATTTAATTAATTTTGTTAGGCAACAGTTCTCCCCTAAATAATAGCTCTAAAAGTTCCCTCTTTGTGATACAGAAATTCTTCAATCGATCGAAGACAAAACATTGGTAAAGAATATCATCGAATTGGGAACCTGTTTCAACCATTTGACATTGACGCAACATTTGACTAGCTGCAAATTATCAAAATATGTTAATTGGTCTCTTGGCAAGTTTATTGGACAATAATTGTCTTGAATTAGGTTTTAGAACCTGCGCCCTTACCCCACCTGCAATCCGCCCATTCAAGTTGCCTCTTTTATTATGCATGCACATAAATTATAGCGAAACTGTAAATTATTTGCCAAATTAGATAGATGGCAACTGGTTGGCCTTTTTGGCTTGGCTATCTTGATCTTCTCTCCACGTTCATTGCTGCAATTCTTTTGATTTCAATAAGCCAGTTTCGATTTTGCGATTTTGAAACCAATTTCTTGTCATGGCTTTAGGCTTCTACTTCTGTGGCTCTTGTTTTCTTTTGTAATTTGTAAATTTTCGTTTTTATTAGCTATTTAACATTTTATTATGCCATTAAATTAGCCCCCTATTGGTTGGCTAACAGTTCTCATCGATCATTTAGCTCCTTTATCTCTGTAATTACTTTAGCTTGCCTTTAAGGAGTTATTCATCTTTCCAATATGAATCGTAAACTTGAAGACTTATAGCTCAGTTCAGTAGAGAGCTCGTCGTTCAATAAGTCGTCTAATTATAAGCGCTTAGTAAACAATTGGAACTAAACAGCGCGAACAATGAATAAATGGCCATGCTGGGCTCTCAGCTACCCTGTAAGAGTTACATAAGTAATATAAATATTATCATTTATGCCCAACTATCTGATATCCTCTATCTCGATTTTATATGTTTATAGGGTAACGAAAGAAAAAAGTAAATTAAGAAATGTAAAAGAAAAGTTTAGAGAAAGAAACATTGACCACCAGTTGCCTTTCACATTTCAAAAACTTACAACAAGCCCAAAAACCGTTGCCCTGCCACGCCACGCCGCGCCACATATGCCCCTACTCCCCCTGTCCTAACGTCCCTACGAGTCTACCCGGCACAGTTTAAAGTGTGAATTGTTTGTGAGTTGTTTATAGAATTTTAGCTGTTGCTATTGCTGCTGTTGTTGTTTATTATTATGAAGAACTGCGCGTTAGCCATTCACACACTCGTAAACATTCCACAAGGGGCATCAGGCAACATCAACAACAAAAGCAACAACAACAACAACAACAGCCACAGCAACAAAATATATTTATTAATTAAACTTGAAAAGTCCCGAAGTAGCAAAATGCCAAAAATTGTTTACAAAGCAATCGGAGGCCAGCTGCAAAAATACGATGCCATATAGAACACAAGTACATTTATTTACTTTTCCCAAATAAAATACAAAATACGTAAAATAATACAAACCAAAAAAAAAATATATATACATTTTTAATGATATGCGGCTCCGTTTCATGGCCACGGGGGCGTTTCAGTGTGACACATACGTGAATGCGGCACAAATCTGTCAAATGTTCTGACAATACAAAATATTTAAATCCGTATACAAATTTGCTCACGAAAATGGGAAAACTTTTTTACTGTACTCGTTTGTATATATGCAGCTATTTATTTTTGATGCCTGATGTGTTTTTTATGAGAGACTTTTCCACAACTTTCTCATCTCAGGGTCATCGACGGCAGCGTCATAACATTATATTATATATAAACAATAAATTAAAGAAAATTGCAGTTGAATTTTTGTCACACATCGGACGTTAAATGAAATCCGAAATCGACAAACACTGAATACATTTGTAACCCAGCGATCAAAGTGTTGAAAACAAATTTGACATTGAATGTGCTAAAAAAAAGAGATAAAAGAAGATACTCATTGTAACGAAGATTAAATACCCTTGCCAAAACACTTTTATTGCAGACATTTCTATCTATCTAAATCTATAATCTGTGTTTATACCAACCAAGTTCATAGCAAGACAGAAATACCTTTTACATCTGTATGTTAAAATATCCGAAAATAATCTTACAAATATTATATTTGTCATGTCAAATGCATTAACATAATTTTGTATTAAACAAAACTGTTAAAAATGTTCAAAGACACCTTTAAATGGCCAAAATCAACGAAAACGACAACGAAAATATATTTAAGTTTAAGTTTAATGACTTTTCGTATCTTGTTGAAATGAGACATTGATGAGCACCACCAACAGCCAACAGCATCAACGCCACCCCCGCCACCGCCATCGCCATCAGTCGCACCACACTGTAGCTTGATTGAACATTCGTCAATTTCGTTTTCAGACGCAATCAATTTAAATGCTATAATATTTCATAATTTTTGTAATTTATGCGATTTGAGTGGAAATTTATTTGGTATTCATTAAATTGGCAAAAATGTTGCCCATAGCTGTAAAATTGCTATACTTAACGGCAGTAGAAGCTTATTTTAGCCGTAACTTTTTGTTGGTTATATCACCGAAATGAAAAACATTGGACTAAAGTTATGAAACTTCGGTTGATGATTTGTGGACACAAATTTGGAGCGCTTGAATGGTTAACATAAGTGTCAAATGAATAATATATAACTTAACAGGCAGAAAATGCGAAAACTCAGAGATAAGACAAGTATAGTCATTATATATAATAATGTGAAAGAGATAAAAGAGAAACATAATTACATATTTGTAGGTAAGGATTCGTGCATTTATTTAACTATCTTAAATGAAAAGTAGCTGACAAAAAGTGGTTTAATCTCTTAAGCAGCAGCAAGTTAGCAAGTCAGCTAGTAAATATATATATTAAAGTTGATTTAGAAAAATAAATTTCTTAGTGTTCTAAATGTGCAAACATACAACTTAACAGCTGTTTAAAGAATACCGTTTCAAAACACTCCTGAGAAATGTAAGAAGAAAGAATGAAAAGAACATTTGGCGTTGAATCGCTTGGCTGGGCCGACGACAAGTGCGCGAGCGAGACAAACAGAACGACAGCAAGGAACTGCTTGCTTGTATATGTATATAAATATGTGTGCATGTGTGTGTATATTAAATGCATAGTATAAATGTGATAGTATTCTTATGATTATGTACATATATAAATAGAGACTGAACGGAAATTGTTAAAAGAAACATTTTAATGAGAGTTATAGCTAAACCAAACAACTATGGAAAGTCAAATAGTGCAGTCTAACAACTGCAAGTAGATAGGGGAGAGTTAAACATTAGATGTTTAACTTAGACTAGACCAGCCCACATCTAAATCAAGAACTATATCAGTTTGAAAGTATCATGTTTTATAACTGATTTTCATAGACACCACGTAACTGTGTCATGGTTAGATAATCTAAATAACCGCAGAATTTTTACGTTTATTTGTTAATGTTAAAATTTTCATTCATTTTTTTTTTGTTTGCTGTAAATTGACAAAATTTTCGAGTTAATGCTACTTGCAACTAACACGGCAATTAGTCGGCCAACTGAACGGACAAAGGGGCTAAGCTAACTTGATTGTCATTTGTTCTTGTTCTCATCAAGAAAGTTATGCGAAAAAACGTTAAGAAATGATTCTTCTTTTTCTTCTTGAATGCTTAATGTTGTTTTTCACATTTAGGCAATTAAAGCTTATTTCTGTCATTATGTCCATAAAAAAATTGTTCTTTATATTTGTGGGCCAAATAATGATAGATAAGAACTTTAATCTCTCTTGGGTCAGTTTTATTGTTTTTAAATGATTGGGGAGTATCGTTAGCGGTAAACGCCTAATGGGTCAAACAATATGTTGGCTAACTTGCCTCAGTCCTTAAGCCAATGCCAGTTGAAGCAGGCCTTATAGTCATCTTGCCGTCATCTCCTTCCACTAAGAAGTAGTTTTATGTGCACATCTAAAAAAAATCTGTAAATTTATGATCACCTCTGCTTAAGCTGCTTTTTAAGTAAATGTTCAGTCTATAGCTTTAGCTTGGGTTATGGTAAATGCATTAACTTTTAATGGCCATTGTAAATGATGCGCGAACATCTTAAGAAGTTGCACAAGTCATCGCATCGTGAAGTATCTATTTGATCCTATATAAGTGAGAAGCTACTTAAAAACTGGTAGCAAAACTTAAGTAAATCAGAAAGGCATCATTACCGTAATAGGTTAAGCCACGCCTTCATAAATTGGTGCTAATGTGACCTAAAATTATAAAAGTGATTTATCTTATATCTGTTTGGATGCTCCGTGATTAAAATTAATTCTGTTTAAGTATATTTTTAATTATAAGGGCTCTTTAAAATGATAAACTAACTAAACTTTCTATGTGTTAATTTTCATTTAATTTTTAATTGCAGAACCCAACGAATACTTACATCAAACCTCCTGCCCCCCAAGACTCAGCTGAAGAACAATTTTGAAAAGGTAAACAATGGGATAAAACAATGGGAAATGATATTAAAATTCCCCTTGTGGCAGTCATAAAGCAAAATTTGGACCCAAGGGTCGTTAATCAAAAGGCATATCGAGAAATAAAACGCACAGTTTACAGTCTCACACATGGGGCATTGCATCATTAACGCAGCACGCAGATAGGAGAGGTGTCTATGCAGATGTATGTACCTGCCACAAATGTACATACTACATAGTTGTGTATACATTCGTATCTCAACAGTGGATAGTGGATCCGTGGATTGTAGTGAGTGAAACGGCGTCAAATTGCATTTAAATTGAATGAAATTAATTTGACATGCAAGTTGTGTTGAGTCAACTCAACTCTCGACTTGTCTGTCTATCTGTCTGTCTGCCTGCTTGCCTGCCTGCCTGCTTGATTGTTGTAGCTTTCAACAAAGCGTTATGGTTACACGTGTATAGATACAGATACAGATACAGATACGCATAAGCACATACACACACATATGCACAGATACAAGCTGCATCTGTAAGATACTCACAAGAGATGAAAGCAGCGGCTCCTCTTGCACATGTCGAGCGAAAATCAAAATGACAGCCCCACAGCCGGGAGAGAACAGGACCGAGACCCAGGCGTGCATTCGATAGATACAATAGTTGTCTTCAGATATAGTATCGCTGTGTGTGTGGGGGATTGCTTATAAATAGCAACAGAAATGATCTATGCCTAGCTGCCGGGCTGTATGCTGCGCAGCTTATAAGATTCTATCTAGTATTCTACCTATATGAAATCATTTTCATCAATTTTCACTTAGAAACGCAACTGTTTTTCCGTTGCATTGCCAATTGCGTAGGCGTCTTTTTGCTCTCTCTTTCCCGTTCCCTCTCTCTCTTTTTTTGCATTTGATTTACTTCATTTATTACACTTTTCTGCCAGCTTTTTCTTGGTGTTCCGTTATTTTCCTTAGTCTTTGTAATTTCTTAATAAATAAAAAAGCATTTGGCGCCCGAAGTCTTTACCATCTATTAGATATGTATCTGTATCTGAGCAATGCCTAGCAATGACTTTTGTGCTTGCTGCAAATGAATGATTGCTTTTCATTTGATTTTGTTTTGTCTTTGCTTTCTAGTCGCCTTTGATCTGCTGTGTGGGTCTGTCTATAATCAGATTGGATTAATCATAAGTTCACGGGGAATTCGTAATGCATTACTTTACTGTATTTAGACGTAGGCAGCACATAACATGATCTATTACCCAATCTACATAGACTTATTTATGTGATTTTTCTTAGTACTGACAGTTAACCTTGTTAACTTGTAGGTAGTTCTTTAACACAGCTTCCCCCTATTCGAGTCTGTTATTATTCAATTTTAATGTCTCAAACTACTTACATTACACCACTGTCTCAATCACAGCTTAACCCTATCAGTTAAGCACTGTAATAAAGGTCAGTTTTGCGTGTAACAAGCGCCTCTCTGGTCGCTTCTCATCCTATGCAAATGCCATGCAAAATAAATACTCAAAAGTCAGCGAAGCATGCAACTTGCCTGTGCATTCATGCAGTCGTCCCCTCTTCCCTACGTCTTACATGCTCGTTCACACGCATAACGCCCAAAATGGCAACCAAAGTTAACTTGCAACATTCGCATGACAAGAGCGCCACCTGGCGGCCTGTGAACAAGCGTTGGCCTATTGTATTGTTAGTCTAATCTGTTGTTTTTACTAGAGTATAAAGATATCTATAACATATGCATACCCTGTAATTATAAAACAAATATATATAAATATATATATGAATTTCTGATTGCAATTTCTCTGATTTCTGCAAAATTACAGTGGTATCTTCTAGCCAAGCAGTTGTTAGCTCTAGCATCCTTGTAAGTCTTATTTTTTCTTATTGTTAATTTCATCTTTAAAATGTTTCTTTTTTTTTTGTTTTTGTTTGTTGCTGCGCTCGCGTAATCAGGGTGTAACAATTACGCGTCTTGAATTGCGGGTTGGCAAGATATACAGATACGTGTCGACTCGCTAGATGGCCAGATAGATAGATAGATTGCTAGATACATATATACCTAACTTGGCTCTGGGTCTGTTACAGACTCTGCCGCGCCCCGTCACGTCTTACGTGTTAGCTGTGCCATGCAGCGAGTATGAGTACGAGCTGTTCTCATTCGATGCAAGCTGCCGTCAAGTCGAGACTTGGCTTGGATTGAGCTGAGCTAAGTTGAGGTAAGACATGGCGTGCGAGAGTGCGAATATATGTGAAATAATTTTGAAATAATAATACAAGTCTCAAGTCTCTCTGGCCTTTGTTTAGATTCTTATTTCATTTCAAAATTTTTGTGGTTACGCTTTGCATTTGATTGTTTTACTTCATGCTTAATTAAACGCCATAAACTTGACTAAGCCAATGTATAGGCCATAATACGGTTTACGATTTCACATCAGTTTTACAATTTACCAGCAACAATGAAATCAAATATTCAATTTTTAGAATGTTCAATCGCTAAATAATGAGCACTCTTAATGTAGGTGTGACGTCGCGTCGCCCCGCCAAATATGCACAGTTAGTTTTATAGCAAAAAAATTACATAAAAATTGGATAAAATACGTATAACATATACTTATAAGATAAATGAGCAAATGGCATTTGCGACGTGTTTGTGGTAGGCAAATTGTTGACTATTAAACAAATTGCCACAAAATGGGCATTATTATTATTTTTTTCTTCTTTTTGAGAAAGGAACTGTCAGGGTTGTTGCCCATATGCGATCGATAACTTATGGAATGCAACTTGGTAACAAGTAAATGTCGAAAAGTAACCCAAGAGGTTTGACCCAATAGAGATATCGAAAAGCAATATGAGAACCAGACAGCTGTGGACTAGAATGAAGGCTGGTTATATTAATAGATTGCAGAGTTGGATGAGAGCACTGTTTGAGTTATAATAAAGTTCTAAGAAATTTAAGCAAATAATATAATGAGGACTAGGGTAAAAACACCTGGCAGTATCAAACAAAGCTCGAGGGTCTGGTATTCGTTTCTGGAATTTCAGGAATCTTGAACCCATGGAAAACTTGTGGAATTCTTACAAGAAATTGAGATGAAATTTCATCTGTTAATAGCTCTGAGGGGGCTACAAAATATCTGAGAAGTAATGTTGTTCAATTTGCTTGGGGAATTGATATGTTGTACGTTCTAATAGAGGGAGTCCGCCCCTGTTTGTTTAGCCATGTAAATCGAAATGATATTAAATACTAAATCAATTGCTTATCGAGGCATTCGCCATTGCAACTTTTTTTTCGAAAAATATCGACAATGTATCTCACAAAGAGTAAAACGAACAAAATTGTTCCACTTCAGTTGGGAAACACAGAAGAACAACGAGAATAACAGCAACAACAAAAGCGGCACAAACAACAAATTAACAAAAGCAACAAGCAAAGTAGGGAAATAATTTTGCTCGATCATTGTGCTGAATCTACTCATTGAATTCTATTTGTAGGTGAATATCCCGACCTCTCTCTATCTATTTATCTGCCTGTCTATCTCTCTCCCTCTCGCTGAGCTGAGCTATCTTTTTTTTCAGTTTCAATTGCGACTTTTGCTTAGATCTCGACAACAACAATGAGAGGGTCGAATAATTCAAATGAAATTGAAATTAAGTATTGATTGCAATTGGAATTGTGCACAGTTCAAGCTGGCCACACATACACAGCTACACAAATGCTTACAAAGTTGCAATGCAAATTGAGCAACGACCATAAATTATAGACGATATGGCAACGCCATGCGATGCGCAGCAAACGAAGGCAGCTATTAAAATGGTCAAGAAATCGACAGCAAATGAATGGCAAAAGTAACTGGAAATCGCTGCAAATTAACTAAATCATCAGTTGTTGCGGATAGCTAGAGGAAAATCAAGAGCGAGTTAAGTCAGTTAGACATACTACTATTTGGTAGCGCGACAGTTTGACAAGCAGCGTAACTCTCAAACTGTGCATTTGCTGGCATGTGATAAAAGAAGGATAATAGAATTTTGTTGGACAATCATAAGAAACACACAAATTTTAATTGACTTTAAGATGAAATCATATATCTATTAAAAATATATTATTTAAAGAGAGAGATTAATGATCAAGCATTTTCTATCATAGGTAAAAGTATTATATTATCGAATATAGTCTTTATACTTGATCAGCATCATTTGTTTTGCTTTTATTATTGTTTTCGCTTTGTTTAGCTTATTTCCCTCTATCATCATCATCATCATTGTCAGCAATATGGCATTTTCGTCATCATCAATTTCTGCTCTCTCTCTCTCTCTCACTCTCTATCTTTCTCTCTGTTGTTGCCTATCTCTGTTTCTGGCCTTCGTCCATGTGTCACGGTTTCGCAAGCATTGGCTTTGAAATGAGCCCATCAGAGCATCATACATTCTCCATTGTTGTTGTCTTTTGCTATTTTTGTACTGAGCATTTAACTAATGCATTTGGTTTGAACAATCTGATTTACGAGTAATGAGCAATTGTAATAAAAATACATATATATACATATATACATGTATATATCTATCGTACATTTAATGAGGTCGTTTCCTTACTTTTTGGCATTGTGGGACGGAATGTTTACAGAATATTTGTCAACTGCTGTGGCTAAAAATATGCCTCGAAATGTTTGCAATTTATGATCTAATCCCTCGTGAGTAATGCGAAATGTTCATTCTATTTTAATTACGAATGGTAAATGGAACTGGTTTTGCATCTAATCACTCTAAGCTGCGATTAAATAGAACTCATATAATTAATTTCAACTTTTTATTAGCTATCAACGGATATCAAAGGAAGTATATTTACAGTTTGACAGCTACTTTGAGCTGTAGTTGTGGTCTAGTCTAAGTCTACTTATTGGGTTACATGTAACTTTTCTTATATATTAAACATTTGTAACATTTCACATATAGAAATTGAAATTACAACATAGTTAAGAATAATTTCAACTGCATCTTATTCATACGTCTGCAAAAAAGCAAGTTCAAGTGCTCGATGCAATGACAACAACAAGATCTCTCATCCAAATGAGCATGACAATAAACAACGACTGAGACTGTCGGACTTTGGGGGCAGCGATCAAGCCGAAGATGCGGTCACATTGAAGTTATGCCGGCCGGCAGCTTGCTGATCGAAGAGCTAAACCCAAAGAGAGATAAAGAGACGGAGACAGTGATGTAGAGGGAAAGAGGGAAGAAGCAGAAGTAAAAACCAGAATCAGAACTCAAATGCTTAGTCATCGAACTTGGCCTAATGCAAAACACAGAAACAACAGTCAACCAGTGGCTACCGTGACTCCATAGGCTCCAAATGGATGACTCAGCCCTGGCAAAATGTGCTACCAGTTTAGCACAACAACAACACCAAGAACAGCAACATCAGCAACAACAACAAAAAGCAGAACAACAACGTCATCATCTATGGAGCTGAATCTCGTCTCGCCGTCGCATCTGCTGCTGTCCTACTCCACTTCTTGTGTGCCGACCAAGAGCACCGAGCACCGAGCACAGAGCCCAGAGATTTTCAACGCTGTTTTTAGTATTTATGCTCCGTCATGCTTTGGCGCAACGCCCTCAACTGGCAATGCCCTCGAGATACACATGTATCTTATGGATACCTACACACATTCCTTCGCTCGTCTACGTGTTGTGGTGTACTCTCTCAATTAGTTATTCATATAACGTGCTAAAAAAAAAGCAGAAAAAAATCCTGTTGTTGATTAAGGCCCGCATGCAGCATTGGTTGGTCGGCTACTTACCGGTCTGTCTGGGGGAACTCATCCTTTTAGCTATACACATTGTTTGCTGTCTGCTGCTTTGACAAAACTTTGCATGTCATGTTGTCATTATGTATGGTTCCTTGCCCTTATCCAACATGTGCCTCTGCCTAAAGCCTATGCCCATACTCGAACCCGAACCCGAACTCGAACTCGAATCGCAGCCCCAGCTCAAGCCCTGACATTGTTTGTCTACTACTTTGGTCGCCTCGTCTGCAAATCTCGTCCCGGATACTCATAGACATTATATGTAAGCACTTATCATCGTATTAGGCTTCACGCCTTTTGTCTCATCCCAGCTTTAATGCCGCGCGCTGTTTGGTTAGCTCATCTGCTCAGCATTGGCTAAATACACTTACTGTTGGCTTTGTTAGCATTCATAAACGTTGGCAATTGTGTGTTTCCCCCTTTTTCCTTCTCCACTTGCATTGCTTGCACTAAATATTAGAATTATAAATTCCTGTTGTCAGTTTTTTTACACTTTGGCCTGGTTTATACTTACCAACAGCAGCATTTTGAAGTGAAAATCACGAGTCCTTAAAGGAGCAAGTTTACAAAACTTTGACAAGAAAAGACATTGCCTCATAGAGAATGAATATATTACTAATACGGAATAACTGACTTCTATAAATAAATAAATATACATTTCTTGGCAATTTAAAAAAATATTTAAAATTAATTAAGGATAAATAAAACAAAAATCAATTAATTTTTCAATTGCAATTTAGCGTACATTTTTATTTAGCTAGCTTAAATCTCTATCTCACTTACATTGGTCTAATTAAATTGTATTCGCATAAGAGCAGTGATTATCAAACTGTAATTGCTGTCTGTCAAATTGCAGTCGCATCGCTGTCAAACTGCCAACACGTCAAGTGGCAGTTAAACTGTAGCAGCACTTTAATGAAATTCCCGTTTTGTTGGAATCTTTTTATCGCTTTACCATCAATTCGATGCGATATAAACAAACTCTGGTTCTATTCTCCATGCATATTTCAATTGATCTTATGAGTCAAGCTACCATGTTTAGGCATAAATCGACGTTCTCTAAGCCAAAATCGAAAACTGGTCGAGATGCTCGGGGTGGGGCAACACTGAAGGCAGACAGTGGGTCGTATGAGTGATGTCTTTGCTTGTGCTGCTTGGAAAAAAAAAACAAACGGAGTTAAATACGAAAAAGAGAGGAGAGAATTCTCGAGGTCAGCCACTTTTGTTGCGCACAAACCGCCACACAAACCCACAAACCCACCCCTCTAACCGTTTAGCTACCTGTTGTTGTGGATGGTGCTATTCTCAGCCACTCTTGACCAACATAAACTCGCATCATTATAAGCATACATATCTATAAGTGTTTGAGTACGGGCATTAGAACATTATGAAGACGTTTGTAACGCATGAATAGAGGTAGAGAACGACTTTAGAATATTTAAGATTTGTATTTTATGGAGATTCAAAGTAAAATAAAAAATTGCATCTGTAATCAAAAAAACAACTATTTGTAATTTATTTCTTTTATTATCAATAAAACCATTATTTCCTAATTGTTTCTAATATAAAATATTTAAAATTATTCAATTAAAACGAAGAATTGTTATTGTTTAACGTTTTTTATGTTTTTTAAATATATTTAAGGATAAGATTTCTAAAGATTTCTTCAAAACAATTAGTTCAATCTACATTAAGCAAGTGTTTATGATTGATACCCTAATACATTTCAATGAGTATATGGTATATTGTATTCGGTTTGCCAAGAGCTGCTACTCTTTCTTGTTCTGTTTCTGTGCTGCCTTCTCTGTCCGGTTTCGCAAACGTTGCAGTTGCTGCTGCTGATGCTGTTCTTGCTGTTGTTGTTGTTGTTGCTGCTGCTGCTGCTGTTGCTGTCGTGTGTGGTTTTTACTTAATTTACTTTACTGTTATGTTTTGGCTTTCCGCTTGTTAGGCAAGCAACAACAGCAGCAGCAGCAGCAACAACAATTTGCAGCAGCAGCGCCAATTGATGTGTGTATCTGTCAGATACTTTTGCTGATTCTGTGTGCAGTATTTTGGTTGCAGGGGCAGCAAGGCTGCTGCTGGAACGATGTCGTCTACACTTGACATTTTCTGGGTGTGCTGAGGCGTGGGCAACATACACACATACACACACACACACACAGACATTGAAGATAATTTCATAACTGATCCGTCATGCCAAACGTAGCAATATAAATATGTAATGTACATAAATAATATAAACTTTAATCTCGAAATAAATGCCAGAGGTTAATGCCAACAAATTTGTACAAAACCACTTAATATGTAGTATATTTGTCTTTGTATTGGGCATTTGTTATTATTTCACATATTTCAGTTATGCAATCGATTTATACTTATATTTTGTTTTCATTTTTTTCACCCACTTTTTCATTAGGTGTACGACACATGGTTTTATGTTCCTCTCCTCTGTCTTTGTCTCGGTTTTGTTTGCTTTGTAATTATCAACGCCATAAAAAATTAATACATAGAGCTTAAATCAATAACGAATTTTGTTGTTATTACTTTTCGTCTGTTGCGTGTTCACGATATGAAATCTTTGATTTTTATTGGTGCATCCATTTCTTACACCTTCTACTTAAAGAAGTGACGACAAAGAGGTCTCTTCATTGAAGCTATTGGCATTAGAAACATGGCACAGATTGCAATTTATCGGGTCTTATTGAATTTAGTACGATGTTTTCGATTGTAAATGCGTTATTGTGTCATAATCAGAGATGACCTTAGCCTATAGGCCTATGGGCAACTTTGACCCAAATACGTTTTAAGCCTTAATAGCCTAAATAGGCTATAAATCTGTTGTTGTCACAGTTGTTGCAATAATTCAATAAACTTCATCAAGTTTAACGATCCACGTTTGAGATGATGATCTAAGAACAGTTTGCGATTGAAATTGATTATATTTTTAACAATTTGTATTACTTAATATAGCTTAGTTCTCTGCTAATACAGCTCTATTTATTTTTCTTTACAGAAACTTAACTATTGACAATAACGTTATTAGCACAAATCGGTGAGTATAATCAAGTTTTACGTTTATCAAACAACATCATCTGTCACTGTGTTCTTGCAAACTGTTGCAATCATTTCGAAAAACATTACACAACAACTTGAATTGTGTCAAAAGAAGCCAAGTTGTTATTGCATAACCATAAACAACAACTTAATTAACATTTGCTATGCGACTTTTTTTTTTGTTTTTAGTTGCTACTTACAAAAAAAGCAAAAAGAAAAAAACAAACAAACCGACAACGTACCTCATATAAAAAGTAGTCAACGACTTCCGTTGCCAAAGTGCAACCAACACTCGAATCACAAGGTGTCTTAAGACCAACTATGAGAGTTGCTCGAGCTGCATATGCCGGGACGATTTCCGTTTGACAAAGTAGCTAACTTTTTAATTGCTTTAGACGAATTGACAATAACAATAACAGCAACAGCTTAGTCGAAAGTTCGTTATGCAAAATCTAACAAAAAGAGGGATTGAATAATTGCAACGGCAATTGATGGAGTAGGCGTTGAGACTAAAAATAAATACAGCTAACTGGAGTAATTTTATAATTTCTTATATACCCTGTAAACATAAAAGAGGGGAATAAGCTCTTTTAAAGCTGAGCTCTGTCCTGTCTAATCACACTCTCACTGTTATAAATGTAGTAGTATACTTTAGCTATTGCAGGGTATCTATTTATGCTCATGCGCCAAACCCTCTGGTTATAGAAATCAATGAAAATAGACATAAATATATTGTGGCAACGATTTGCTGTTGACTTGAGTTTTGACCAAGTTCTGTTGTTAACCCTTTTCAAAATAGAATGTACGAGCATTTAATTTATATTCTATTATCATAATGTGCACACAATTGCCTAGAAGCATTGTGCCCCCACATGGCTGAGTTCTTAGCCTAATTGGAATTGACGATCGAGTGAATGGCCGACAGCAATTAGCGTAACGCCTGGACGCGCCCATATTCAATCCGGAGCGGGCCGAACCGGACCGGACCGGACTACAACCGAGCCCCGGGACCCAACATAAAATCATGGCCCCAAACAATGAGGCATTTTATGCTGTTGCCGCTTGTCTTGTTTGTTGTAGTGCTGTTGTTGTGCTCTTGCTGTTGCTGTTGGTTCTATGAACGCCAGCGAAGCGCATTAAAAACTAAAGTTTAGTTAGCGCATCTGTTGCACATGTGCGGGGCGTGGCATGCGGCATGGGGATGGAGTTGGTGTTGCAGTTGGCAATAGGGCTGGGGCAGCAGCTAACAATTCCATGCTGCTGCTCACTTTAATGATTCGTTCTCTGTGCTTTTATTTTTCGGGTAGGCTGGCAACATTTGTGGACTATTTGTAACCCGGAGGCGCATAAATGTATAAAAATATCTTCTTTTTTTTTAGTTTTGCTGTTGTTCTTGCTGTTGCTGCTCTGCGCATCTCAGGCACATACAAACGGCGACATTAACCTCAAAACCTTAACATATAAGCCAAGCAGAAGAAGAGGAAGAGAGAAAGATGAAGAGTACAACAACAATAACAAAAACACAGCCTACGCATGCGCCGATTTGTTTTGCTTTTCTTTACCTTTTGCTTTTGCTGGGCTTTGTTGTAATGCGAAAACTTGAGAGGCAGACAAAGCGCAGAAATGAAGCTAATGACGAAGCGTGAATGCTCTTTGGACATTGATTTTCTATATGAGTATTGATATGAGTATATATATATATATATTGAGAGATTGACGCTTGGCAGACAATGACCAAAGATGACTGGTGTCAAATATAATCATAGATCATTAACTGATGAGTTCTCTATTGTAAGCAACACTCATGATTGAAGCTGTCAGTTAGACAATGCAGCAAGAAAGAAGAGAAAGATTAGAATTATATAGAGTGTCGAGTATGTCAAGGTTGAGTTGAAGATCATGATCTTGCTGAAGGTTTCTTAAACAGATTTCGCATTTAGTAGTCTTAAAGAAAATTGTTATTAAATCGACAGAATATTTATATATCATATTTACAAATTTGCATGATTTTGAACAATATTTAAATTAATGTTGGCTAGACTATAAATGTTTTAACATAATGTAATATATGTGTGAACTATAATATAGTATTAAAAATTCCATTTTCATTCACATTCCATTTGGATTATTCTTACTGAAATGAAATTATATTAAATTAGTTTCAGATTGATTGAAATATTTCTTTATTCAATGCTCAATAGAAACTATTCACTCTCTATTGAAAAGTTTAGTTTTTTATCAAAATGAGTTTCAAAAGAACTTTAGCAATATCGTGAACTACATAGAGTAATTGATTCTTCTGTCAGGTGAAGAGTGTATAGAGTATAAAGCAGACCTCAACATTCCGACGCACACACTTGAGGTGTTCTTAACATATTTTAATTGAGCGTGAGCAGGCGTTGGGTGAGGGGGGTATAAAGGGGGCTGGCGGCGTCTGTGGGGCGTGTTGGTTGTGGTGGTTTACCTGGGTGGGTGTGTACGAATTTAAATTTTTAACATGTAACTCATTTTTAATGCAAATAATATAATATTTTGCTTTAGTGTTGTATGTATGCCCAGTTCAGTTAGCGTGCAGCTTGTGGCAGCCACAAACAGCGAGGAGTTATAGCAGGCACGCGAAATGGGTCAGGCCTCTGGCGACTTCGTTCTGGAGACTGACTGGGAGACTGAAAAGTGAGCGTGGCAAGCTACAGATTGATTAAATAACCAAGAACGGTTAGCTATTGTTGTTGTTGCTGTTGTCGTTGTTAATATTGTTGTTATTAATGAAGAAATTTGACAGCTTTAACATTGGCCTGGGCTACATTGGGGTGCAGAGGTAGAGGCAGAGGGCGTTGTTGATGGATCTTGAACTGTGGGGCTAATGAAGTGTATTTACTGAATATCTGCACAAGATACTTTTACCCGGCCAGACAGGCCAAACAGATGCAAGCAATTTGCAAGAGTTGCAACAGTTGGCGCAACATGCAAATACGAGTATCTTGCAGATACAAACGGACACTCAAAGCTACGAAAATTGAAAACAAATTGCACGAATTGTTTGATTTGCAGCTTAGAATGCAAATGTTGCAGTTTATAGATACGGATACGAATGCTACTGATACCCTGCAATGATAGCAAATGCGGTATCTTAACACTGAAAGTAATTTTTGTAGTGCAGTCATGTAGTTTTTCCTCTTATGTAATTAATTATCCCAAAGCATTTTTACCTTCACTCTAGTCATATTTACAGGGTATCTATGAGGCAAAAAGTTCATTCTTAGTTGTTGCTGTACAAATTTACTGCTGATTTGGCAAATTTGCAATTGCCTCTCACTCTATTTGCCATTCTCTGACTTGGCTTGAGATACAGATACACATGCAGATGCAATTGCTGTGTGTGTGTATTTGAAACGGACTTGAATGTCGCACAAACAGTTACAAATTGCACTGAAGAATGTGCCAGTGATAAGTCAATAACTATTATTAAACAACACACACGGCAAAGCAACACAACAACTGACATTGTCCAAATGCCAGCTAACAGATACAATATTTGACTGATTTGCATCTAAGTAGTATCTTGTATCTCGTTTCTAGTATCTACCGACAGTTAGCGAAAGTGCACATAGCAAGTGGTCTTATCGATGTTGAAATTGAAATGTTAATGAACTGAAAATTTTGCGTGTCGAATTGTCGATTGTCGATTGTCGATCGTCGATTGGCGAGAGATCGCACTGTTGTTGCCAGAAGCGGCAGCAAACAGCAATAGATTGTAGCTCTAGATATAAAGTAACAGATACAATGATACAATGATATCGAGAAAAAATGAGTATAATAGAAATGCTGAAATACCAAGATTGTTGATTGTTCAATTCGAAAGGTAAGAGCAATAACAGAAAACACTAACAACTACAAGAAATGCCCAACATCATTTCACACTTCACTTTCCATTTGTTGTTGTTGTTGTCTACAAAATATTTCAATTAATACAGCTGAACAGACTTTGGCCAAAATAACAAAAATAAACGAAAAGAAAATGCTGAAAATGTATAAATAAATTTTAATCATTTTATCACGAAATGCGTTGAAAACATTTTCATATCTAATACGACTCATTTCTGATTCCGATTGCTTTGCAACCCAAATTGTTTTCATGACTAAAGTTATTTCTTTTTTCTTTTGTTTTATTTATTATTATTTCTATTTCGGTTTTGTTTATGTTTATACAATTGCGTTTGGCACGTTTTGCGAATGCACTTGAATCCATTGTTGCTGTTGTTATATTGTGTGTGGGATGTTGGTGTAAGGTCTTCAAATATGAATGGAAAATTTGCTTCAAGTTGTTATTTTTGCTGCTGGTCATGATAATCGTGAGTTTATTATTGATTTATATGCAATATTTTAACACCTTCGATCTGCAAAAGCGACTTTTGGTCATAATTTTAAGCCTGATTACATTGATATATGGACCTTTTATAGATTATATGTTCATGATTTCATACCAAATCGTTTCTTGCAATCACGTTTCTTACTGCAAATATTCTTTAGTTGTGCAATTCAGAATTCAAAGATCTTAAAACAAAGACATGTTAAAAAAAATAGTTTAAATGCTTAAAATAAAGTTTTTTGTCTGCAGTTAACTGTGAAATTAGCCAATTACTGTCGATTCTTACAATTAGCAGGCAAAACGACGCGAATCGTCTAATTTGTTTGTTTTTCTTGATGAACACAAATTAATTTTAATTTAGCGTAAAAGTGAAATCGCAACAAAGTTTAACATGTCATAATCATAGTATTTAAACAATTTTTTTTTTTTGCTTAAATCACATGTTTTAGCTTATGTGAATTTGTTCTCTCATTAGCAATGTTATTAAAATGGAAAGAGTTAGCTGAGGCAGCCCATTCTCTCTTCTGAAGTCAAAGTTAATGTTAATGTGTTAAAGAAATTAACAAATTTTGGCAACATCACATTGAAAGTTAAGTTAAGATAAGAGTTGTAATTGTTTAATATGCAGATGAACTGGCAGTTGAGTTTTGATACTGAATTGCAGAACATTAAATAAATCTGATAACGGAACTTCGTTTTAATCGAAAGTGCATCTGCGGACGTGTTGATGCCATTACTTTCCATTTTCCCTCTTTTCCATTATCAGATCAGATTTAAAGCTCTTTAATGCTGAAATCTAAAATGGTAAATGCAACAGACTCGATCATTCCTCCCTTCACTGCCCACTCCTCAGCCCCTTCACAGCCCCTTCGCAACCCCTTTCACAGCTCTCTCTCTTCACCGATCAGTGAACCACTTGAAACCACTTGATTATGACACAACTTTGACAACTGGCAACTAGCATCAAATGTAATGCAAACACAAGTGAAAATAAGAAGCGGACAGGACGGAGATAACGAGTCGTGGTAACTGCAACTTATGTATCTACTAGTTACATATCGTGCTGCCAAATAACTGAAATTCATTCATGCGCATTGCATGACCATTGCCTCGATTTATGGGTCTATACCACCACACGAATTGAAATGGACACAGACTCACTGTCTCACTGTCTCACCAACTCCACTCAACGGTGGCTTTCAGCGGCTCTGACTGATGGTTGCACATCAACATCAATGTTAACAACAACCAAAGGCGCAACGGCGACACTTTCAATTGCACGCCTTCGAGCTCGGCCGCACTTTCTCGCTGGGGTTTGGGGCTGCGCTTTGATTTTGTTTCTTCTGTTTTTCTTTTATTTTTTATGGCTTCTTTTGGCGCTACAATTTGAATGTCATTAGTGTCAGCTCGGCCGATGCGACGGCTAACGGAGCTTCGAGCTGCCATCAACAGCGTGACAGTCCATAGCAAAGAGCAGCAAACGCCCCGCCCCCCGGAGCCATTCTTTGTACTGTGACAATTGAGTAGATATGATATGAGATTCGTTAGGCTTTGGAAAATGCATAAGTAATATTAACAATGTCCATTTTATATCAAAGATACTAAATGAGTTTGTGATAGTCCTAGAAATTATGGTTAATATTACTTATAACATTTCTTTTGATTCTATTGTTTTTCTACTTTCCCCTACTTTTGTTTCTTTTCTTTACAGATATCTTATTATAACTTAAAAAAAGCTAACAAACTAAAGCTAATAAACTAAATAAAAATCGTCTTTCATGAAGAGTATTTGGGTTTCGACTTGATAATGCTAGTTAAAGTTAATTATATTTAGTTAGTTGATCTTGTTCACACTATTCAGGTACGTGGACAATCGAGTTACTTGGCTTTTGTTTAATGCAATTTTAAATTTGAAGTCACGTTAAACATTTATTACAATGTCATTTTCACTTGGTCCGTCTCTTAGCACTTTTAATGTGTCACGCCAACGACAACAACAACAATAGCAACAACAACAACGACAAAAACAACTACAATCGTCCCTCCATTCATTTTGTTCCACTTTTGCTTTGTTACCGAATCTCGGAAAGTGTCGTCAGTTCCATGTTAATTTACTCGATCATTAACACCGCTTCAAAAGCTTATCTAAGACTCTAAACTCAAACTACAACTCCAACTCTGAACTACTGTTATTACCCGTATTGTATGGTTAGTTGCTCTGCAGTTAGTTGATAGTTTCCTTAGGCTTTGGCAAACAAGCCAGCCCCATTGTTCTCTCAGACAGCGGCGCCAGTGAAAATGCTCATAATCTGGCCTGTCTCATACTTATAGAGTAATGCCACTTTGCGTTATGATTTCACTTGCCCGATAAGCTAATATGCTTCTTGCTCTATAGATTCCAAATCGTAGATAAATATTTAATTAGGCTCTTTTTTTTCTATAACAGTACTTTTATTGTTTGTCCGCGGTGCCGGAGGGTTCTCCGCTCCTTAACACTACAATAGAGTTTTGTTTGCACATTCAGATTGAAAAACTAAAGACTTTTAACTGATAGAGTGGCTTAGGAAAAAAGACTACATTTTATAAAAAATGTTCTTGTTTGTTTTGAGTTTGTGGGAGTTTAAATGATAGAAATCCAAATTAATTAAGCCTTTGATTAGCGCTTGAGCCTAGAGGTCTTACAGCTGAAGCCACAATAAGAAAAAATTAGCAAATAATCAGATACTGAATAGATACTGATTTATCTGCAAGGTTGAGATATAGGCAACTTTAAGAAATATTTACATAAATTATATAATGATTTTCATATATTTTCAAAGCTTTCGCTTATGAAAAATATCATAGCAAGTTCTTGTTGTACTAGCACTATAATCCACAGTGTATTTTAAATAAAAACAACTGTGAAAAAACTTTTCATCTGGTAAATGCAACAGACTCGATCATTCCTCCCTTCAGTGTTCACTCCTCAGCCCCTTTCACAGCTCTCTCTTCACCGATCAGTGAACCACTTGAAACCACTTGATTATGACACAACTTTGACAACTGGCAACTAGCATCAAATGTAATGCAAACACAAGTGAAAATAAGAAGCGGACAGGACGGTTATAACGAGTCGTGGTAACTGCTATGAAGTAAATTGTAATATAACATTTTTGTGGTTCCTGTTATGGATTATTTTCCTTCAGTAATGATCTACCATTTGAGTTCAATAAAAGTCTTATTACCCGCAACTTTGCTTGCTCAAATGTGCTCTCAATCGTTTGCTATATATTTTACAGCATTCTTTTACCCGCACTGAAACACACTCCGTTATTTTACGCAATTTGCTTATCCCTTCTTCGCACAAGAATACCGATGTATGACGGCCCCAGCTGCATATGAACGTTGTTGTTGCTGCACACAAAGCATAGGCAAAGAACATGGAACATAAGAAAAGAACATAAGAGGTATTGAAAGGTGTTATTGTAATCTGCATTGGCTTTCACAGCACTTCTCCAAGCAATTGCAATAACAAATATTACAAATATTGTTGTAACTCATGGACTGAATTTAATTTGAAAATTATTAAGAAATAATATTTAATTTTAAAGCCTAGACTCGCTGAAAGAATTGAATTGCAGTTTTATACAAACTTTACCTTCAGTCGTCAGTAATTAACGATCTTTCATACGTAGTATAAGCGTCATTAAAGCTCGCCGAAAGTTTTAACTACTTACGCATTGCACTTGTTGGTGTGAGCTGACAGATTTGACTTGCTTAAACAGATTTGCTTTGTTTAAACAGATGTATGCGATTAATTTGCTTATTGCATTTTAAAGTATTTATGATGCAACCTAGCCTCAAAGCCTTGCCATTGTGCAGCACAATGCGACATGGGGCACGCGGCGCTTTGGTTCGGCCTTTGATGTTAGTTACGCGGCCGTTGCTTTCAACTCTTTTTGCCAGCTTTTAATGCTGCTAATTAGCTAAAGAAAAGAACTGCGGCTGAAGACAAATGCTGGGCATTTACTCGCAATAAGAATTATGCCAGCTTGTCGCCCGTTTACGCTGCATACCCTGTATTTTTCACAACAATGGCGAAGTGTATAAATGATGAATTATGCAACTAATACTATTTCTATTCATATAAAAAGCATGTGAAAAGCGGTTCTTTTCTTATGAATGAGAATATGTAAAAGTTGGCGCCAAATACAGAGCATTTCTTAGTCGTGCTCTTTCTCTCTCGACTTGACCATTCCTTCTTCCTTTTATATCAATTAATTCAGCGCCTGGCTGTGAATTAGACAAACATCTTGATACAATTTGTAGCTAAACGTCGGCATGTTGGCTCTATGTAGTTTTCTTGTTTTTATTAGTAGTTAATTAGAGAAGAGTTTCAAGAGATCTCTTTCTTGAGTTATGTCGCCGCCAAAGATCTTAGACTTGTGTTTGGCTTTGTTTCTGTTTAGGCGCCTTTAACTTTTAAGTTTATCTCTTTGGTGTTTGTTTGCTTGCCACGTTATCTAATTATCATTTTGCGCGCATTGTAGGTAATAATTATTGCTAATCTGCACCTCTCTCTCTCTCTCTCTCTCTCTCTCTCTGTTGTCTCTGTTGCCACACACATTGCGTTGTGTCTTTGGAAAGTTGCCGCTTGTCTTATATAAAAAAGACAACTTAAGTTTAGTTTATGTTACATTTAAATTATTGCAATTAGTTGGTTGGTTGGTTAGTTGATTGGTTTAGTCGGTTAGCTGGTCTTTAAAAGTGCTTTTCTATTGTTGTTGTTTTGTCGCCGACAACTTGACAACTCTGGCAGGCGGTTGCAGTTACAGTTCCCCCCTTTAATTATTACAATTTGAAAGTTTTGCGTTAATTGCTGTTTGTGCATTAAGTTGCAGCGATTTCAAGCCAGCTGCATTTTTATATGCAAATTAACTGAGCACAATCAGCTATCCGAGTGTTGAAAAGCGTTGGCATAAGTGCTGATAACAACATTGCAGATGATCGTATGGCATTGCATACCGCTAAAGCTGACAGCGCCAGTCCAAGAAATATTTAATGAGAGAAGTGTGATCACCATTACCATTACATTATCATCATCATCATCACCATCACTATCATCATCATCTTAGGCCAAGCAATGCCATTAAAACTAGTTTTTCCAGGAATGCCACGCAAAACTTGACAACTCTAATAGATCAACGCAAAGAATGGCAGCTGGAGTAGATCAACAAAGGATGATTTGTTCATCTTTTTGGCATATCTAAGATCTAGAAATATGTTGAGCAGAGAGACAATGATAAATTTCATTTTATCATTGCTTGAATCACCATTAGTTAAATAACAATAACAACATCTACTTATATGAGAACAGTTGTTCTAAAAGCTGCATAACTTTCACTCAACTCAGAGTTTACCTTAAAACGTGCTTTAATTCGAATAATATATATATATATATATATATATATATATATATATATATATATATACAGAACTGAGAGCTGAATATATATATATATATTTATTTATATACCATTATTCAGCTCTCAGTTATGTAGACATTCCGCTTCCCCACACACTCTCTATTCTACGGTTTCCATTTCTATACAAAACAACTGTCGCTTTTTAGCAGCTTAATTGTAATAGATATTAAATGTCTTTTATACGCACTCACCGCCTTCTACTGTCCCCTCCTTCTTACCCCAACGATTTGACCTGTCTGTCGAACCTTTTTGAACTCGCCTAAACAGACAACTTTCTAAAGGCCACGCGCTCTTTGTCACTGGCAGCAATGATCTAGTTGGGAATACTCGACTACAAGGTACTCTGTTACCCTTTTGGGTTTATTGTGTGTTCTTTGTGAAACTGTGAATGAAAATGAAGTATATATTTAATAATATATAATGTATAAGTACAAATGTTAAATTTGACTCATTTGTCTTTCTGAGTATTACCTATTTTAGCTATTTGTAAAAAGTAGGGTATGCATTGCTAAGGGATTAATAAACAAGCTCGATTACAAGAGGCGGTCGCTAAGAACTGAGAAAATAATGCTTAATTATTAATTAGTAGGAGGGCATAAAAAGCGTAACAAAACGATCAAAAAATACCGGGTCACATACTAAAGAAGCGGAGCGACAAAAGACAACAAGAAACAAAAGTCGTAGGCCGACACAAAATGACAATGACTATGATGATGAAGTTGATGATGATGATGATGATGATGATGATTACGATGATAATGTATATGTGTATGTGGATGATGACTGTGGCAGAAGTTTATAAGATTGACCCGCATACCAGTGTGGGGGCCAGCCAGGCAGTCGAGATGGTTTTTCAGCCTGTCTCTCTGTCTGTCTGTCCGTCCGACAATCCGTCAGTTATTCAGACAGTTGCACAATTAGATAAAGCATCTTATGGTTTGCGCTGTGATGAATGTTAATTGAACTGCAAGTTGTACTTTGAAGCATTGTTCGGCTACTGATGTCTGTGAGGGAAATCTTTAAGAGCTTTTTTTTTCGTTATACATCCTTGACGGATGCTGACTGCATTCTCCATTCCCCACTCTCCATTCCCCACTCCCCATCACCAACGATTGAGACAGCACCTGCCCACATCAAAAGCTAATGCCTTTTAAATTATGCACACTGAATTTGACACGAAATTAATATGCTATTGAATGTATCTTGTATCTTGTATCTTGTGTTTTGTAGCTAATGAAACTTGACACCTCCAGCAACAAGAGGAACAACAACATAAACTGCAACCCAAAGTTGATGGCTCTCTGCGTGTGGGTGGCAACAAATTAGAGAGCTGTATCGCTTTTATTGATATCGACTCCGAATCATACTGATGACGATGATGTTCAGAATGACGATGATGCTGTTGTTATTGACCGATTGACCAGCAACATCAGCAGAAACACTGAACTGAGGCGTACGACAGTCGAGCTGCCATGTGGAACGACAGAGAGGCAACACATTGAAACAAGAACAAAACATATTGTGCATAAGAGAGTAGGTGAGAGACAGCAACAGAGAGGAAGATAGAGATAGAGCTAGCAAATATCCAGAGATAAAACATCACATCATGGAGTCCGAGTCCATGGAACAGGATGTTATGCTGGACGGCAACGAAGATCTGATGTCTACATCAAACACATCATCCACAAATGGCGGTGGCAGCGACACAAATGGTTTCTCCAAGAAAACGGTAAGTAGCGACCTATAAAATAAATAAATTCAAACAACCTATCAAGGATTGGAATCGAATACTCGATAGCGACATTTATGACACCATTTGTATTCACTTTCCTATGCTTAATCATTTATATAAATGAATATAACTCAAGCAGATAATATTTAGCCGTTTATCAGGTGTAATTCTTCATTAGTAAACATTAAAATTGAAAGCTGCAGAAACTAAATAATGTCACTGAATTATAGACTCATTCACCTTAATGGAAGTTAAGGAATCAGAAGATTACAGTCTCAAGATTAACAATAAACATAACTTAGTAAAAGGAACTAAACTGTAATCAGTTTATAACTTAGATCAGCTTATTAGAATCTGTTAAAGTAACAATTAAATGAATGGAAAATAATTGAAAGGTATTAATACATCGGCATGACGAAACACGTAGTTATTGCTTCTTTTCATACACAAAGCACTCGTTCAGTCATTCGCTCACTCAGGCATTCACTCACTCAGTCAGTCAGTCATTCGTATATTGTTGGCCGTGCATTGTTGAATGCATTTTGCTTTCTTGGCTTTTGGACTGAGAGTGTGCTTTTGCTTTTGCTTTTGCTTCTGCTTTCAACCGAAACAACGTCAACTGTCGACAACACCTAAGAGGTTTCAGCGGCTCTGCTTAGGCATATTTCAAGTGCTTTGACCCACCCACCCAGGCAAAAGACCAACCACACACAAATGCAATCGCATCATGGGCACTTCCGTCAACAAAAGCGGGGCAATAACTATGACCAGACCATAAGACGATGGCCACACTTGACTGCCACAGAAAGAGAGATTGCCCCAAGTGGTGGGAGAAGCGGGAGAAGCTGGCTGAAGGCACAACGGAGCTGGCCAATGGCATATAGAGCACAATGCAACTGAATGTGGGCAACCAAGTACATTCTATGGAAAAACGTATATGAATACGATATTCCCATTTATTTGTGGCTCTTGTAACCTGACTTTTCCAGCAAATTTTGTAGAGTACTGGGTGCAGTTGTAATAACTGCATGCATCATTAGCTACCACATAAAGGATTTAGAAACTCGCTTTAAATAAAGTCGATGCATATATTGAAATATTGCACATGTGCAATTGTGGCAACGCCATGTCAATTAGGTGGAAACAATGCAACAAGAAGTTGGCAACGCCCATCGAAAATTGTGCAATGTACTGAAAGGTGGCAACACTGCAAATATTCAATATGCTGATGAGAAGAGGATCTTAAGTGTTGGCTGTTGTAATCAACGTATTTGTATTACGAAATAGTCCACTTGACGGCCGCCTGTTTAATAAATAAATAATAATCTGCCCAAAAACTAAAAAGAAGAAGAAGAAGATTTCAACATTGCGTGCATTTTGCACTCAAACTCCATATAAGTCCTGCCAATAAATTGTGGACGGTGACTATCCCAGGTTGTATATTGAACGCAATTAAAGGCAGTTCAAGGCGGCTCTGTTGTCAGCTTAATGTTAATAAAAAGTGCAAAAATAACAAATAAAAATACTTAATAAGCTTTAAAGATCGGCCGAGCTGCCCACACACAACAATAATAATAACTAACCAAGCAACAACTGTGGAAACAACTCTTTAGACTCCGTCGACCGAGTGACATTTGCATTTGACTTGCACAACTTGAAGTCGAGAGTGCAATTGAAACAATTTATGCTAATTACACCACTTATTTCATTAGTATTATTATTATTAATATTATTATTATTATTGCAATTAATTGCAGTCCATAACATCGCCCGATCCAACATCGTATGTGGCAAAGGCGCGTGTCACGCGTCCCACGCCCCCGCCGCCTTCAAAGAATCCCATGCAATTTGTGCAGATCAAGCCATGCAATTTATATCAAACCGCACAGCAGCAGCTCAAAAAGGCCGAGGAGGTCAAAAAACTGAAGGAGGTGAAGAAAGAGGAGCCCGAAGAGTGGCAGAATGTAAGTATGACTTTTGATATGCATTTACAGATCTCGACTAGACTTAATTGCTTTTTACCACAAAGCTTACGTAAATTAGATTTTATTGTTACAATTTGTTCTTAATTATTAATGTGCATTACTATTCGCAACAAATGTGTGGGACGACAAGTTCACTTAAACTTTGTAGTTTAAAGCAGATATACGTCGAGATAGTTTTTCCTTTATAAATAGATATATTTATATTATATATAGATATGTAGGTAGGTTATATAGATTATAGATTATAGATTATGTATATACGGAGTATCTCTAATTTCTTGGGAGAATCTTGCAGTTTGCAATCATTGAATTCGAAAGGTTTTCAAACGTTATAACTTTATGATCTCTAGATTATTTAATTAGTTTTATTTTTTAAAGAATTCTTTTATCTATTTATTTATTTTCATATTGATTTATATATTTAGTTTGCTATAACTATAGACAGTTTACTATGGATCGGTCAGCTACATTATATAATCATTTTACCATGAGCGACTTGAATACAGTTTCCATATGTATATATGCACATAGATATGCTATTACATACATGCTGCTTCTATGTAAGCAAGTGATCTTACATCAAGCGCGAGAGAAACTCAATATGCTTACAGATTTTCAAGCAAATCGTGACAAATTTCTAAATCGCCAGTTAACTTTTTCTATGTGTGTTTACAGTTTTTAAGTTTTAGTTTTTGTTGTTGTGGTTTTTTTTTTGTTTTCGCAAATGTCTTAAGATAAATGACGACGCACAGCTTTTGGGCAGGGCACATGGCTCGTTATGGCCATATCTGTTGTGTACTCTTGTTGTGGCTCTGGCTAATATGTCTTTGTGGTGAGCAGGCAGCCGGGTATGCTCCAGTTTTCAATGCACGTCGCTGGAGCGGACAAATGATATTGCATAATCGACTATTACTTGTTTTCTTTTGCGCCTGATAGTTTTTTGTACACAATTTACGTTGCATGCAAATTGTGTTGTTGCCATAACCTCAAATAGAAATGTCGCTTCAGTGTTGTAAATAGGCATTTGACGTGACTGTACCTCATTACCTAATCAGCTGATTGTGATGTGCATTTGCGCTGCATTTTGACATGCTTTCGCCATTTACTTGGCCAACATTCAGCATTCAACATTTGCAGTACGCGCTACGTCATCCATCGATATTTGCCAACAACTTTTCTTGTTTCCCAGACATAACTTTTGGTTTTATATGCGAAAATCTATTAAAATGCGAATAGCGTACTCTCGAACTGGGTCTGGGCTTGGGTTTGGGTTTGGGTTTCGGATTGGGTATTTGGGCCTGCGACTGGCCCCAAACGATGGGAAAGGAAGTTGAAAAATGCCGTTTTAATGGGCATTTGGTAAGCGACAAAAACAAAACGCACTGATTGTTTTTGCTTTTTTTGTCTTTCTTTTTTTTTAACGTGATTTGTGCAGAAAACTTTTTGTTTAAAATGTGCAAAATTTATAAATTCAAACCAAAGCAAAAGAATATTTTATCGGCAAGTTTAGCAATCAACTGTAACGATTATAAGTGTTCTATAAAGTTTTTAATAATGAATCAAAGAATTTGCAAAGAATAATATAATCGAAAATAAAGTAAAGTTTAGCATTCATAAATGCGAAAATTGTTTATCAATTTCAGATAAATGTAGCGACAATAGAGCATCTCAGAGTCAATCAGTAGCAATCTAGAAACTTTAAATCGGAATACATTGAAATATTCAACGTATCCGGGAAACACAAACGGTGATATCAATAAGAAAAGATAATAAATTATTTGAATGAAAGCTAAAGAATTAATCTAAAGCATAAAGCAAAAGAAGCACAGTTTGAATTTGATTAATCAGAAATTGTTAAGCATTTTTTGCAAAGTGCAGATTAAGTATCATTCATATAATGTTCTAGATAAGTTATTTAAAGCATGAAATAACTGTGACTATTGTACTCTCCATGACTGAAAGTTTATCTCCTTTGTCTCGCACAACAACAATAATAATAATAATTTCACCTTTCTCACGTCTCTGGGGCCAAGCCGTAAGCCAAGCAAAACTTTTTAATTGGCCGAGAGTATAGTTTTGAGTGCGAGCTTATATAGTATATATGTGTATAAGATATATATATATATAGATATAAATATAATTGTTATAGTACAATGTGACTTATTTTGTATGCTAACTTTCGCTACTTTTTCCCAACACAAACAAACAGAACCTTGACAATTGGAAATCATCACGGCGAAAACGTGTCGAACACATCATCGATCGTGTGGTTGAAACGAAGAAGCTCGAACTTGAGGAACATGATCGCACTCGACGAAAATCGAAAACATTTACCGAAATGATGGAGGAGAGGCAAGTACCAAAAGCTCAATTCATGTCAAAGCAAATACTTATTTCATTCTCAAATTGACATTTAAAACAGAGCTGAACGCGGCGGTTCGCGAGCACGCGCCAAATTGGCCTCCCTTGCCGTTTACAATGAGGACGAGGCAAATGATTTTAGCGATTTGGGCATCGGCACCAGCAGCGCCAGTGGCAAGAGCAGTCTGTCGGAGGATTATGATAACAACAGCGTTATGGTGAGTACAAAGTGAATGAGAATAGAATCAGTGATAAGGTGAAGACGAGAATAAGTCAGCTGAAGCTGTATGTAATCTAGAAGATTCAAAGTCTGTGGACAAAGTGATCACTTCTCAAATTGTCAAGGTTTTTATTATAATGAATATCTTAAGAGAGTAAACATAGTATTTTAGAGAAAATATATACCGATTATATTATACTGGCTTAAGAAATTTTGATGCCACGTTTATGAATGTGAAGATCTCAGTAATCTAATAAAATAGAATATGGAAATCATAGGGAAACCCATATAGGCCATACGTAGGTCCAAATAAAATTCAATAAAGAATGGTATAATAAATCTTTGATCTCATAAGAAACCCCCAGAGAATTTTTGGTTCTATAAATCGCAGAAACCAATCGAATCCATTGACACAATTGTAAAGATTTTTCTATTTCGAGTATTATCCACTTTTCAATGTATTTTCATAAGTTTTCATTTATGTGTGAAAACGTTATCCATTTTCTAATTGCGGCTTTGTTTGATTTTCTGCCAACTCCAATTTTTTTTTATTTGTTGTGCAAACGCTTATAAACAATTACAACAAATTAGTTATTAAATTGAGTTTTTAAACAATTTGCCGCTGAGACTTTCAATTGAGTCGAAGCCACAGACGACTGTTGGAAAGTGTTGCGAGCTAATCAACACAAATTGTTTATTAATCAAATGCGTTCACAATCACAATCACACAATAAAAACTTATGAACAATAAACGGCAAACGGCAAACATAAAAAAAAAAGAAAAACAAAAAGCATTTCACATTGCCAACAGATTGAGCAATTAGTCGCGCTTGTCGCTATCTTATAAAATGCAATCATATCATTTATATGGTTTATATTTATGATGGCTGATGGCATCTGGGTGAAATGGGTATGTTAAGGTTAAGCCAAGCAATGGCAACTGTAAAGGGGTGGAAATGAACCAAAACAAGCCAATAAAATTCATAGAGGCAAATGAGCAAATGCAGCTTGGCCCTGTGCGGAGTTTAATCGCAATTTTACCTTGGAATTTTGCCTTTAAAAAGTCAAGAAGAACTGCAACGGAAATATCTTAAAGCATAAGAAACACAAATTAAGTAGCATAATTTATATAAATTTGTTAACTAAATACAATGCTTTCTTTTGTGTTGAATTTGCAGAGCGATAATCCAGTTGAGCTGGACAAAGCAGCTGATACAGCTGGTGGTGGCAACGCAGAACAGCAGCAGAATCACTTCAATAGGAATCGCATTGGGAATGGCAATGCCAACCAGGCGAGCACATCGAATGCCAGCAAATTGCATGCAAGCAATGCAATGGCAGCAGCAGCGGCAGCTAACACAAGAGAATACATCTCATCGCCTGGTTACGACACCTCGTCGAGCACAGCGCCCGCCAGTTCGCCAGATCCTTGCGAGTACACCTATGAGGGCGCCATTCAGGACTACAAGCAGCGAGTGCAACGTGCCAGCAGCAATGGCAAAATATGCAATAATAATGCAGCTGGGAATGGTGAGACCATTGGGTATCCCACACGTCGGGGCAGTAAGATTGAGGACCGCTTAAGTGGCTTTGAGGTGACATCGCCCAGCGACACACAGGAGGGCGCGGAGAAGCCTAAAATGGATGTGCCCAAGGTGGATATATCGAAGCGTAAGGAGATCTTTGAGCAGCGCGATGCAGAGCCAAAGCCAATGCTACCCAATGGTGGTGCACCACCACCAAAACTGGTGCTGCGCGAGCGTCTAACCAATGGCAATGGAGTTGCCACCGCTGGAGCTGCTGTCGGCAGTGCTATGCAGCCCACAGCCAAGCAGGAGGTGAAGCGTCTGTCGGGCGATATAACCAGCATACGGGATCGCATGCAGAGTCTGGAGCAGCAGCGCAACGCCTTTAACTCCAGCAAGAGTGTGGATGTGCCAGTGCCGCCGCTGAAGCAGCGTCTCAATAGCTTGCAACATGCCGTTACCAAAGAGGAGCAACAAAAGAAGCCGCCGCTTGTGGCGCTCATCGATGCGAGGCAGCTGGAAATCATGCGCGGAGAGGAACAACGCATGCTGCAGCAGCAACAACAGCAGCGAGAGCAACGGGAGCAACAACAACAACAAGCACAACAACAACTGAAGAAGATGACGCCACCAGCGTTGATTGTGGAGGAAGCGGCAGCACATGATGACAGCGGCATACAGGCGGATAACCAAGAGGAGTTGCTTAAGGAGCAGCAGCAGCAACAACAATTGAACGAGGCCATTGCCGCTTTGGCGCTCGAGGAGCGTCAACTGGAGGAGGCGGCCAATGCGGTTAATCAAATTGAGGCCGAGTTTGATGAGTTGACTGATCTGCAGCCAGCAGCGTTGCCAAAACCAGCAGCAACATCCACAGCAACAACAGCAGCAGCAACAGTTGCAGTTGCACCTGCACCTGCAGCTGCACCAACACAAACACCAACAACAACAACAACAACAACATCACAGGCAGCGCCAGCAGCAAGGGACATGGAATTTAGTGTAAGTTCTACTAACAATTTTATCGATTCAGCTATGTTAAGTCCACGTAGTGTCAATGATGATGTTGTAGTAGCTTCAGCTTCCAATGCGGTGTCGGTTCTATCCAAAAACAATTCAAACCATAGTCCAAACAATCCCAATTTCTCTCAATCCCCATCAACCTCAATCCCATCCAATTGTAACTTGCGTAGAAAGCCCTCCAATGAAATGGTTCATGCGCGCAATTTGCTTAAAATGTTTAAGGAAACCTTTCAAAATGACCCAGAGCTAAACGAGGTCGCTGAGCAACCATCGTTGGCTCAGTCCCCACCTGGTCAGTTTAGCCAGATCTTTGACTTTACCAAGCCAATAACTACAGCAGCGACCCCAAGCCCAACAGCAACTCCGATCCTACACTCAGCAACCTCAAGCCCAACAGCAAAAACAGCTGCAGCACCACCAGCCACGTCAACACCCACAACCACACCCACACCGACAGCCGCAGTCACACCAACACCCACACCCACACCTACACAAATACCACGTCCATTGGGCAAACCACCCATGTCACCCAAAGCGGTGCGTTCGAAGGTCACAACGACACCGCAACAGTTCAGCATCAATGGACGTGTTGAAATATTCAATTCACGGCAACTAGAGAAACCACCAACACCACCGCCCAGGCGTGCCTTTAAACTTGAACCCCAAACCGTTGATACTCATGTGCCAGAGGTGGTCATGTGTGCACCACCCGTAACCATTGTTAATGCTGATGAGTTGCCCAAGCCCAATACAGTCAAGGCGTTGTCCAGTTGCTTTACCACCGACTGTGGTGCAAACACTGCAAAGGGAGGCCTTACTCCGACATCGCCATCTGGAAGTCGTTCGCCAATTGGCAGCGCTTTGCGTGCTTCCTGCGCATCTCCAACTCCGCCCGTAAGTGGTGTCGCATCTTCGAGCGGAACTGCGGCACCCCAATTGCCCAAGGCACTACCACGCAGTCGCATACCACAGATAACACCACCTGCGTCACCCAAGCCCAATCGTCGAGCACTTGACGTTGTGGATCATGCGCTAATCGATCGCAGCTCTGGAGATTATGCTCCCGTTGTGGGTCAAACTCAGGCTGTAGTGCACACGCCACCAGCACCAGCCAAACCACGTAATAAACCACCTTCAACGCTACCCAACATTGATCCACTGGCACCCAATGACTCACTGCAGGTGCATGTGACGTCTCCTTCCAAAATGCCCACACTCCGGGTCTGTACACCGAATGAATCCAGTCTCTTCAAGCTGGCCAGTTCGGCCCCAACATCGCCACATGGTTCAACGGTTGGAACTGACCTGGAACTGGCACTTTGCCAAGAGTTTCTGGAGGGTGAGGCACGTAAACAGCAGTGGCAACTGTCGCCAGAGGATCAGGAACGTTTAGAGCAGCTTGTGGTGAAGGAGCTGCCATGTGATAAAATAGATGTGGCAAAGGCGCCAAAGTTACCCAGCACCGGTTGCCAGATAATAACCGAGCAGCAGCTTCAAAGCTGTGATGGTCTGATCAGGGAACAACCAGAGCCATCGGTACCAAAAGAAGAGGATGTGGCATTGTGTATAGGACTGCTGGATTGTCTGGCACCTGCCCAGGAGCCCAGCTGTGAGATCATCGATGTGCGAGAGCAACCAATGCCAGCTACAGGATATCAGGACATAAGTGACGCGGATGTGAAGCGCTGTGATGGCTGGCAGGGAGCCAAGGAGCACAGGATGATTAGCAACAACAAACCCAGCCCACCCATTGGCAATGCACGGGCGGCACACTCCAAGGCGCTAATGGACACCTGCGAACAAATCATAGCCGAAGAACGATTGGCCAGCAGTCAAATGATGAAGTCATCGCTACCCGAGGGAAGTGGCAACAGCTCCACGCCCGGTACACCGTTGGTAGCTCGCAAATCCAAGATACCCATACCCAAGTCTTGTTGCATAGCTGCCTCCAATACGGATTCCATTGGACGTACGGGTTACATGCCCGTGGAAACGGAACAGCCCCTGATTGCTCGTACACATGTGGTGGAGACAGAGATTAATGTCAAGCAAATGACACCGCCGACATCACCCAAGTTGGCAAAGGAGTCCCAGGATAAGGACAAGGTCAAGGAGAAGAAAACAAAGAACATATTTGATTTTCTGCGTCGCAATTTTGGGCACCATGAGGAAGCCTCCGCACCACAACCCCAACCACATCCTACACTCAATGAAACCCTTGAGCCCAAAGTGGTGCTCACAAGCACACGAAGTGGTGTCGATGTGGTCAATGTGGATGAGTTCGTTAAAGTGGATAACTCAAAGTTTTACTTACCCACTGAGGAGGCACTGCCTCCTCCTCTGCCCACAACACCAGCTCCCGTCAATATTGAGATACGAAAAACAATCACTACAGATGAGATACTGGAGGAGAACAATACGGAGCAGGCACTGAGCCAGGAAATAAGTGACCTGCTCGATGATGAGCTTAAAAAACTGGAGGCGGGGCCGGGGGCGGTTGTTGGTGCTGGTCACTGAAATAATATACAACAATTTATGCAGTAATCTAAGGATCAGTGCAGATTCAAGCTCGAAACTCTGATTAACTTGTCCGAAAGCTCTGTTAAAAAACTGAAATTGATCTATGAGGTGAAATTTAAATGGGATTCATTCAGGAAAAATACTCGTATATCTGACAGTGTAAGAATCTAGACTAACCTAACTGGAAAGTTTTAGAACTTATCCGAAAGCTCTCTGTTCGATTCACACCCTTCAAAAGCTGTGTAGAATATGCATCGAAATCAAAACTCGAATTTATTTAATGACTATTATCAATATATATATATCTAGTATTTCTGTTATACTTTTTTCATTTTATACATTTCTATTGTGGGGCTCAAGCTACGTAAGCTACAGTTTATTTTATTATTTCTTTTATTTCTTTGTTCTTTCCATTACTAAAACCAATTTTTATGTATAAATACGAAATTTGATTTATGTAAAGCAAAATGTGAAACATATGTTCTATGGTTATATATTTTATATATTTATCGTGCTGATAAAAATTTCTAATACACAAAAATAATAAGAAAGAAAAACCTCAAAAAGCATACCAAAATAATGAACAAAAAAAATAATAATAGTAATGATAATGATAATAATAATATTGTTGTGCTATTTCATGAATAAACAAAATCAACTACAAGAACAACAAACTCCAATACTACAAAATTATCCAAAGCAGTGCAGCGGTAAAAGTTATTTGAAAGTGTATCGTTTGCTATGCAGATTCAACTGCTTGCGGTTGCAAGCAGTGAGTGGCTTTGATTTCCCCCTTCAAGCACTTACACTGCTTGTTGCTCATTGAACTGCTTGTTCGTCTGCTTCATTTAGCTGTTATTATTTCCCAACGTGGACATTTTTTAAAACAAGGTTATTTTCATACCCTTGCAGAAAGTGTTATGATGTTGATACGTTTTTTGCTTTGTCTGTTTATTTTCATCCAAATAAGATTCAATTTGATTTACATGAACTATCTGCAGAGGTATTTAATCTTCGGCTTACCGAATGTAATAAACACTTCCTTCTGAATTGAATTTGATCAATTATGGGAAAATAAAATATGTTGATTTACGAAGGAAGACTTTTTATAATACATATCCAATGTGCCCTGGTCCTTGTCGTCTTCTGTCTTAACCTATCCAGCTGATTTAGCGTAAGTAATCCCCAAGGGTTATAGGTTAATGGTTAAACATTTAAGGCTTTTGTATATGTAAATATTATATTATCTATTAAATAATCTATCTATCGTATTATGATCATAATCTGTATGCATATATCTCTTTTACATGCCTTGCGCTCGTATTGTTGGCTAAAATATATATAAAAAAAATATGAAATTATCAAATTTACATCTGTATACATATATTATATATGCTACTCACATAATTAAAATGCAGTTACATAGTTTACATGCTTACTGCCAGCAAAAGTTGTTGCAAGTATACAATTTTCGAGGTAAGCGGTTGTGTCTCTATCATCCTCTGTCTGTCTCTTTCTCTCTTTCCCCTTTTCCATTTGTATATGTATCTATGCATCTCTTTTGTCTTTTGTCTTATTTCTTGGTTCTTTGCTTTTGTATTCCGTTGTGTTCTGTTTTTGTTATTGTGTTTAGCTCTTAAGTTCCATGCATGTTCCAGCTATGTATGTATACCTTATATTTGAAAATGCCAAAAGTCAGCGTCGTCACGACCTCCGCCCCCGCTTAGACGACCCTTAATGAGGTTTCAGTTCATCATTGCATACTTCGGGGCGCTACGGGTTTGTAAGCTAAACCCAAAACCCCGACGAAGCCTACACAACTACAAATCGTTCTATATATACTCTTTATTTTATATTCTCTCTGTTTGCATTCTTTTCGCGTTTTTTTTTTTTTGCCACTTTTGCTTTATCTGTAAGTGAGCGCGGTTAATGTGACCCTTTGCAACAGTTGCGTTTAGTCGCCTTTGGGCTTTCAACTGTTTTGCTTCGTTTCGGACAACTATTTGCCCACATACCCCAGTATCTGTTCCGTTTGCTGTTTATCTTTATGGTGCCTGTCATATGGTATGTACCAGACTAAAAATAATCTCTTCTCGCGTCGGGGATATACCTATAGAGCAATATGCTCAACTTGATAATAAATTAAAGTGCGTCAATTCAGCAAATTACAAATTGATCGAGACGAAATGGTAAGCACACATATCCGAACAGCAAATAATTTCGTAGAAACTCAAGCTCTTAAGTGTTATTTCAAGTAGTTGGCTAATTGATTGGTAACTTTTCATCCTATCGATTCTCAACTTGTTTTTATTTCATTAGAAAACACTCAAGTTACAACTAGTAATTGAATTTATACATTTAAACTCTCTTATATGTATTCATTTCTAAATAATGGGATATTCCAAATTCCAAATGTGATTTACTTGTTTATATAAAATTCCCTATTACGAGGGAAGTTTTAAAGTAACAATTTAGTGAGCCATTTAAATTGTAAAAGATAGTAATCGTTAAATGGCTGTACAATGTGTGATATCATACATAAATATAAAGAATTATTTAGTTTGATGAGTTTCCAGCACAGATGACAGTTACTATATTATTGGTAAACAATTTTCAATGACCAATTCAATTAAAGCGCAATAAATTTTGCCAAGTTAAACTTTTCTATAGTAAAAACTACACTATACTATAAAGTATATCGCATATATAATGTAGATCGCCTTTCAGATAAGCCGGTATCGCACTAATAGAACCCATTCCCTTAGATTATAAAAGCTTATCAGCCTGTTAAACCTTCTACAATTAGTTCCCCATTTATTTACTTGACGTTTGTTATCAGTTTGAGTTTCTTTTAGGAAATGCATTCCTTGGAATCAGTTATATACATATTTGTATAATGTTTATTAACTTGGCCTGTGTTGCTGTCAATAATGGAACCCTTTCATTGATTCGATCTTAAACGAATTATCTTATCAATTTTGTTTAAGTTGTCTACATTTTGTGTTGATTTTGTGTTGTTGTTTGCAATTTTTATTTTCATTTTATTTATTTTTTTTTTTGCTAGTTCAGAATTTGTGTAAATTAACTTAATTAAAATTTGTGCGATGATGGCGCATTTTTCTCTCTCTTTCGCACGCTTTGCCGCTTTGCTCACTCGCTCGCTCGCTCGCTCATCCGTTCCACAGATCAACGAAGCTCTTGATTTGGCGCTGGAAGCTATTGACAGGGAGTCCAGCAGCAAGCAGGAAGAAGAACAGGAGGAGAAGGGGATGGAGTCGAAGGAGGTGCAACAACAATATCAACAGATTAATGCAAATAAAGTAAACATGGAGAAAGAGGTGAAAGACATCGAGCTGGAGAAGTCAGAAACGGAGACAGAAGCGGAAGCGGAGACGGAGACAACGCAACATCCAATAATCGCAGCAATGCCAAATAAAACAGATGAGCAGAAGAAAAAGGAGGAGGACGAGGAACAAATGGAACAGAAGCAACTACTGACAGTTGATAGAAAGGAACCCATCTATGAGAATGTCAGCTCGACTATATCTATGCAACAAGTAGATAATGAACAGACAGCGATGACAACGATGATCGTTAGGAGAAGCCACAGAAGAAGCATTCCAAATAAAAGCAACAATAACAATAATAATAATAATAATATTAACGAGCATAATCAAACTAACAATAACAATAATAACAACAATAACAATCAAAATGACACAACAACAACAACAGCAACAACATCCGCTAATCAAACAACAACAGCAGCAACAACTAATCCTGACTTGGAGCCATATTATCAAGTACCGAAATCAACAGAACCCTATTACGATGCGCCCAAACATCTGCGTCCCATTCCTGTCTATGAGAACATTGACATCTTCTACACGGGCCTGGAACTGGGTCACAATAGTGTCACGAGTCTTGTTTCAGCACTGGAACCGCCCAAGGAGAAACCACCACCACCGCCCATTGAGGCGCCTACTGCGGAGGGCGTACATACTGATGATGATGAACTGGATGCGGGCACCTGGTCATCAGATAATACGTACGAGACCATTTCCAGCAATACGCGCAGACAGCTACAGAGTCAGGGTCAGGGACAGATGCAGGGACAGGGCCTGGACGAGATCACGCCCATTGCCCAGCCATCGCCACCCATAAAGCGCATGAACTCCACGAAGCGCATCAAGAAGGAACTGCGTAACAAACGATCCAGTTTCCTGGGCATCGAGACTGACGGTGACCTAGATGATGTGGACAGTTATTTGGAGTTGACGGTTGCACCGCCGCCAGATATGGCCCAGTTGCTACAGGAAGAGCGACGGCTCGAGAAACAATTGTACATCAAGGCGGGTCTATGTGACAGTTCGGATACAGGTGAGTGTGACGCATAAAGGAGGAGTGAGGTTAAATGGTATGATAAACGTTCACAAAGCAAATGAGCAAATTGCTACCGGGCTGTCGACAAGCAGAGGGGGAGGTTCGTTGGAAACGAACTGTGAGGTTAAGTATAAATAATCCGTTTAGTGCGCGCCCCATGGAAGCGTTTAAAGGGAGACATAAACAGATAAACAGTGCTCAACTATGTCATACCCAGCATTTGTCAAGTGTTGATCAACGTTTAAGTTAGATCGCCTTTTGAGGAATTTGTCCTTTCTTTATTTTGCCAATTCTAATATATGGTGAAGTTGGCAATACCTCAGCGACAAGTTGGCAAGACGCTTCATTTGAAATTAAAAAAATGCAGATGGCAACACTGCCACCTGGTAAAGTTGGCAATACATCGACAACAATTTGGCAAGGCTCTTTGAGGATACTGATAGTTGGCAACAATGCCATTTTATTTTCAATTCCAAATATTTGTTACATAGAAACTTAATTGAGATGAAGAGAAATAAATTATTTTATATATATTCAAGCTGAAATGCTTGCTGTCCTAATTCCTTAGTCAAAAGTGTTATCAAAGTGTTATACGATAGTTTTGCAACTGATTAATCAAATTCCATTGTTGCCAGGTGAAAGTCGCGACTCAGGTGTCTCGGAGAATCATTCGCGGCAGAGCAGCGAGCACTACACAAACTCTTCGGAAGAGAACGACACACCCTCGGAGGCAACGCCGCCGCCAATGCCTCCGCCGCCAACACAAGCGATTGCGATGACGATGCCGCCGTCGCAGCTTAGCGAGGTAATCTACCAGAATGAAAAGTTGCTGGCGGCACAGACGCCGCTGTTGCAGACTGTGAAGGGCAATTCGGCGGAATCATGGACGGAGTCAGCAACAGCTGCAGCTGCTGCAACGCAATCGCTGAGCGAGGCAACTGCCACAGCCAATGCTAAGATGTTGTCCATTGAGGAGAAGATACGCGAACAGGGTGAAGTGTTGCGTGTGGAGCGAGAGTTGTTACAGTTTTCGGTAAGTGAAGCATTGCCAGAAGAAGCGGTAAGGTAACTGATTGATTCTACAATTGCAGCAGGAGGAATTGAAGCGTCAGCGTGAGAATCTGTTACTTCGTGAGAATTTGGCGCGTCGTGAGCTGCAACATGGGGCAAAGATGCTAATGTCGAACAATCGACGTTCTCTGCAGGATCTGCATCATGGTCTCGGCATTGGCAATGGCATGTTGTCCGCGTTTCAGCCACCACAGCCACAGTTGCCACAGCAACAGAAACAGCAGCAGCAGCAAATCTATGCGAATGTGCCACAGCAGCAGCAGCAGCGACAATTGCCACCAGCGCATGCTCTATCACAGTATCATTATCAGCAGCTGGACACGGACTATCGCAAGTCCATGTCGGATCTGAATGAATTCTCGAAGCGCCTCATGCTGCCTGCGCCACCGCCAACGCCGCCCACAAAGCCATTGCGCGCCATGCACCTGACCACAAATGGACACGGCCTGGAGCCAGATTATGCGGTCAGTACTCGTCAGCGCACCACCAGCAGCAGTGCCTATGGTGGCTCTCTCGTAAAGATTGCTGGTGCTCCAATGCCGGCAGCGCCTGCACCGCGCCTCACAGCAAATCTGGCTGCCGCTTATCATCATCAGTCAGCGCAGAATCTGAGCAATATGTCTCGCAATACACTCCTAGCACTGAGTGCCACACCCAAACCCAAGTACACAGATGGCTGGGTGCAAGTTCAACAACAGCAGCAGCAACAGCAGCAACGCAATCTGGCCAATGATGCAGCTTGGCTGCAGAAGCGCAAATCCATGCCGGACTACAATGGAGCACTCTACAACAATGGCCATGCCAATCATTGGCTGCTCCAGGAGGCTGAACATCGCCGCCTGCTCGAACAGCAGCAGCTGCAGCTGCAGCTCAACAGGCGGTCCATGCCCGCGGCTCCATCCAATGGCAAACCACTGCCGGATTCCATCATACAAACCCTTACAGAACGTGTGCAAAGTAAGGGCATTGGGGAACGCAAGCGGTGAGTTGCTTAAGAACAAATAAATAATATAACAAACAAATAAATATAATGCATATTTTGTAGCTTCGATGGCAATGGCAACTACAGTCAGCTGAATGGTAATGGCAATGGCTTAAAACCGCTCAGCAACGGCAACCACAACAGCAACAACAACAACATCATTAACAACAGCAGCAGCAACAGCAACACAAACACTGCCAGCAATCAGGAGAAGGTGCTCAGCGTTAGTGGCAAGAAGAAGTGCTCCCATTGCGGTGACGAATTAGGTAAACTTTGCTACTACGTTGGTTGTGAGTGTGGTTCTTCTTCTACTTCTACTTCTACTTCTTTCAAAACTACCTTCTACATCTTCAACCATATGTTATTTCATTCTTGAAAACGTTTATTACATTCATAGGCTTGCACAGCGGCAATCAGCTGTATCAGATAGTCTCATAGAATCGTATAGCAGCAACAACGTTTATGCGATGATGCTTATCATGATAACTGTATATTATCAGCTCAAGTTGTTCTATACTCTTCGAATAACTCAGATCTAATGTAGCTCTTTCATTAGTGCTCTGTTTGAAATGGTTTTCTGATCTATCAGTAAATCGTGTTCATCATGTAAAAAATCCTTTCCTTAGTACGCTCTCTCCCTTACACTTCACTATTTCTTACATATCTCACACTTTTGCTCTCTATCTCTTCCACTCTTTTTGTGTCTCTTCCTCTTCTGACATGCCTGCCACAGATTTGGGCTGCACCCACGACAATTGTCGTCAGGTGCACAAAGCGCTCAAATATATTGTTTGGGTCTAAGCCAGACACCATCAGTGGAACATAAAAAGACTTAAACAAAGACTAAATACTAAAAAACTTAATTAACATTTTAATTTAACTTAGCATACTAGCTGCATTTTAAGGCTGTCACTAAGGTACTTGAAAGCCCACTTAAAGGATTGTCTTTATGACTTGCATCGATCCATAATAACCTCTATTTATTTGTGTTTTTCTCAGGTCGCGGAGCTGCCATGATAATTGAATCCTTGCTGCTGTTTTATCACATCAATTGCTTCAAGTGTTGCGTCTGCCACGTGCAACTTGGGGATGGCTTGAATGGCACTGATGTTCGGGTGCGGAATCATAAGTTGCATTGCCAGAACTGTTATTCAAGTGACGATGGCATCAAGTTTAGCTGCGTTTAAGACGACGACTCTGGATTTACTTATATCATATACATATATTGATTAGTTGTTGTCGTTAACTTGTTGTTTGTGTTGCGATCTTCGATTGTTGTTGTTGTACTAATACATATGCATATATGCAATACATAGATATATATGTTAAATGTTAAAAAAGAAAGCAAAGTCAATATCAATACGAAACACTTTTCAGCTTATAGTTAAATGTCATCGAATTATGCAACGTTCAATTCGGGATTCGCAATTTGCAAATTGCTAAATTCAAATGATAAATGTTTTCGATTCAGAATTTAACTTTTTATATAATATTATATGTATATGTATACACATGCGTATTTTAAAAGCCAAGCTCTCTCTCTTTATCTGATGTTTTTGCCAAGTCAAAGTCAAATTCTATACATAAGATTTAATGTGTGTTGAAACCATATAAGACGATAAATTTCTATGAATGTTGTTAAATTTTTTGAAATTTGTATATTACCTACAGACATATATATACCATATATATATCTATGTTCGAGAAATTTATATTGTATATTAATTATAAAATATGCTGAATTGTCTATAAGCAGAAAAAATATACACTGACTAACAAACAAACACACACACTCACACAGACTCACATATTTTTTATTCAAAATTGTGTTTTGTATTTAATCAAATTTGTTAGCTAACTTGAAAGACTTGCAACACGCCCAGCTCCTATATATACCATATGAAACCTTCACGACGTACCCAATGTACCTAAAATTATATAGTACACATACATATATATACATACACACACACACACTTACATATCTGCATAAAAGAAGTAGCAGCGATTTTAATTCTAATTGTCGTTATTATTTGTATAACATGATATAACATTTGTATTTAATATACATACATATATATATATATGTATTTTCTTATTCTTATTTATTGTAATTAAGCATTATCGATTCAAATTATCAATTCATTCAATTTGAATATTGTGTACATCATTTGAATACCAATCTTAACATTAATCGGTATGTGAATCTTTTATTTTCTGTAAAAAGGCAGCTTGAATTTCGTTTAGTTTTAAATAAAGTACATGCATATTTCAATATTACTGTGGATAAATATTTGGGCACGATTGGAAGATCTATATATATTATACCGACATTTCTAGATGATGAATTTCCTGGGAAGGTTTGTTTGACGGCACGGTTTCTTCGTACTAACAAAAGTTTTCCTATCAAAGTCCTTGCATAGATGTGTCCTTTCTAATTTTTAGAAGGCTTAGTTGTCGGTTCTTTGACCATTCTTATCTTCTGGCTAAATTACATTTGAATCGATCAAATCCCGCAAAGTATTCTGAGTACCTGTAATATTTTGAAGCTTCTTCGATGGGTTTCGCTTCTTATTTGTGTTTCGAAGATTTTGAGGACATCAGGACTGTGAATTATGCTCAACCTTATACCTTTTATAAGTAGATTAAGATGACTTTTTATCTCGATCTGTTGATCGCACCTTTGTCAAATACTTAAACCTGTGAAAAGTGGGCAAATGAAACCAAAGTTCTTGGTGATCTGAGCACTTTATTACTTAGACGCATCAACGGTAAATACACAATACGTAAATTATACTTTGCTCTTAAATCCTACCAACCGAAGACTGACTAAACTGTGGGCAGGAATGTCAGTTTCTCGTTGAGTTGCAGCTGCGTTTTAATCAATTGGGAGAGTGTGATGACCATCAGCAGATCACGTACATTGGCGTTGAACATTTGCGTAAACTGTTCGTGAGACATATGTGGCACTGAGTGAATGAGGTCAAGCAACTGGCGTCCAACAGCGTTATCCGGTGTCACTTTGTGTGCAATAACATCATCCACATATTTTAGTATGAGGTCCAACAGCGACTGCAGTTTCTGTGAAGCTTCGGAAATTTGCGCCAAATCTAGCATGGGTGGCACCGTCTTTGGCCGATGGGCAGGTGACACGCCTACTGTCTTTTGTAGCAGTTTCAGGCCAAATGTCTCTGGCTCATAGCTGGTCAGCTCCACGGGTATGGGAGTAAACATGCAGCCTGTCTTGCCTCCGGGCACTCCGAGCTGAATGCAAACATAAGCGCGCAGGCCCATGCGACCACCTTGCAGTGAGGTGTCCACAGTCAAATGTACCGGGTTGTTGCACTCGCGGGCATAGTACTCGTGTATGACGGAACTGTGGTTCGTCACTTCGTTGCCCGTGGCCCACCAGCCAACAACATTTTCGTTGGAGTTAACCTTGCGGTTCAAATCGTACATGTCCAGGGCATAGCTTAACTCAGCCTCCACCTGATCATCGTGCTCCTTGTGCGGCACACAGAAGCAGTTGGTAACCTCGACGACTCCCTTGTCAACCGAGCCCAGCAATGTGCCGATAACACGATGTGAGTCAGCATTGCGGCGCTCAAACGCGTCCACAACTTGGAACAGCACCACGGGATGCACGCGCACGGTTAAATTTAGTGCCGACATTGTTAATTTTTCGTACGAAGAGTGCAAAAATTTATAAAAATTTAGCAATCGCCACGCTGCGTGAAAAGGACCTAGGGATGGTAGAATTCGTGCGATAGCTTGTGGAGGCTAGTCGATACCTAAGCGCTACCAACTTGTTTGAAGAATTAAATAAAAGTGCTGCCACTTGTTGAGCTATATGTAGTTGTGTGAAACAGTTGAGTAACGCTACGCTTATTATTCCAACCAGCTTTTGAAAGCGCACAAACGTTATTATTTGGAGTTGAAATTAAATTTCAGTTGCAGAAAAGCTGAACACTATTATTAAACCAAATAAATATGGCCTTAATTTGAATGAGAAATGCCATTAAATCAAAATTTAATGAACAAATCACAAACAGCATATTAATTCTTTATAAATCTGAAGTTGATATGTAAATGTAATCATACTATTTATTTGATCGCTACGTCTGAATAGCAGAACATTATCAAATGTTTTAATAAATAAAAAATATTTGTGCATTTACTTAAAATAGGCAGCTTACCAAATTGTTCAACTATTATCAGGCTTCCTCCAATGTCAATGATTTAAATGACATCTCAATTAGTGAAGTTTTCCCAAGAATAAATTAAATAATTACACGTGTAAAATACTGGTACATAAAAACAAATTTTATTAAATAAATCTCTAATAATATGCTGCTCACTTAGCATAAATACGCTATGGAAAGTAAAGGTACTTCTACGTGAGATGGGCCCTTAGAATTGGGGCAGGTTCGCTATTTTGTCTTTGTCGATTATCTAAAATACATTTTAGTGTATAACAAAGACTCACACACTTAAGAGAAAACATTTTTATGGAAATACAATCGTACATTTAGTCTCTACCACACTTCACATTTCTGCACGGGATTCATTGGTGAGCCTTCTGGGCATTTGAAATCCTTAGCAAAGTCCTTCATATTGCTCAGAGAGCCCAACACCCGGAACTCCGAGGGCGAGTGTACGCCTGTGGTAATTCTCATCTTTAAAGATTCTTTTCGGTATTTGGCACACCAGGTCTGGCCTGCCGAGATCCAGAACATTTGCTGAGGTGTATAGTCCAGGCCAGGCAACTTCGCTTCTGGTCCGTTCTTTTCCACCCAGCGTTGATAGGCGATATAAGATTCCTTAACGCCACCATTATCAGCGATATTCTCGCCCTGTGTATTGATGCCGTTCAACTGGTAATAAAAGAGATTCGAAAATTTAAAGAAAGAGCTCTAAAAGATTTGGAAATACAATCGAGTATTTACATTCAAGCCTGTGGCACGTTCCGTGTAGTTTCCATACTGATCAATAATACATTGGGCCTTCTTCAGGTACGCCTTCTGTGTGTCTGGCTGCCACCAATCCCGCAAGTTGCCCTTCACATCAAACTGTCGGCCCTGATCATCGAATCCGTGTGTGATTTCATGACCAATCACATAACCAATTGCTCCGTAATTCATGTACTTGGGACGCTGAGCACTGAAAAAGTGACCCTGCAGTATGCCAGCTGGGAATTCTGCGAGGAAGGAGGAGAAACAACAAGAATATGAATAGATTCTTTGAATACTACATGCCATTAGCTTACGTATGCTGTTCTCCAAGGATGAATAGAAGGCATTCACAACAGCTGGACGGGCATGACGAATCCAGTCGGTTTTGTTGACGGGCAAACGGAGCTTGTTGAATGAATAGTCCGTGCCAAAGATGTTCATGGCCAAGAATGATTCAAAATACTTGTCTGGATTGATATCCAGTTTCTCAAAGTATTTGGCCAACTTGTCATTGTCGAGCATCTCATCGGGATAGCCAATGTGGGTGGCCATGCTGTGCAGCTTCTCCTTGGCCTCCTTCTTCGTCTTGTCGTCCATCCAGTTGACCTCATCGAGTATATCGTTGAACACACTGCGTATATCATTAACCATCTCCAGGGCATTCGCCTTCGATTCCTGATCGAAATGCTTACGAACGTAGAGCGAGCCCACGGATATGCCAAGGCTGGTATTTAATATTTGGTTAATTGATTTGAATTATTCGATTTGTTGCATGTGATGTTGTTGTTGTGTGGTTGGTTGTAGCAGTTGGTTGTTGTAGTTGTTGTTGGTTGTTGTTGATGGTCAGTGCATTATTATTAAATATTTTTGGAATGGTGGAACAGTCGAGGGATTTGACGTGAAAGTGGAAACATAAAATGATAATTTTAATGCAAATATTTCGCATAAATTGATTAATAAATGAATTGGCATTCGAAATTCAACAAAAATAGAATGGGAATACCTTTACTGAACAAAGCAATGGGACACCTAAGTTCGGATTTCGCTAACACTAAAACTACTTAAAGCGAAACTTAATGCAAGCAATACAGTGGAGCTGCCATGTAACGAACGCATTCTGATTTAACGGTTCGTTACAAGGTGAATCGACTGTGGATGGAAATAAAACCGATGCATTCTCATATACATATACATCATATACATGTGTGTGTGTCTGTGTGTGTATTTGATTACCAGCTTTGTTGAGTATCTCGAAGTCGTATTTGAGTTATGATAACGATTCAATTTGTGGTGCCTGTTGTTAACACATGTGTATGTGTGTGTAAGTATGTGTAGGTGTGCATTTGTGTGTGTTATCTATACCCTGTAGATGATTACAATTTTGGAATGTATTTATCTGAAAATACCTATCAAGATCTGCTTCAAGTTCCTCAAAGTCACTGCAAAATCACAAAGAAATCAATCAGAAAAAAGAAAGAAAGAAACAAAAACAAGGAGAAGAATTTGCATATTGAGCAACGGAGCGGAAAGTTACCACATCACCCAAAAGATCATCTAGATGAACACTCCACAGACTAGCTTGACGACCATTAAATGTTGTGATTACTAACCTGCCAGCTGAAATATCAACGCATTCTTTCCAACGTGCCTCCTGCTCCTGGCGACCTGACAAGGCTGTGGCATATTGCAGTTGCCGCTTGCGGAACTCCTCGCTAAGGAAGCCGATGGAGAAGGCGTGTATGCGCCACATCATATAGTTGGCAATCACACGATTTGGCGTCTTTTCCAGCAACTTGCCCAGCTGCTCAAAGAACGGCGGCACGGTCAGATTAATAATCTCATCCTCCTCTACGTTGAGGCCTTCCGGCAGCAAGGCATTCATGTAGTCCACCCATTGAACGTATGGATAAGCGGCCTGCAGCTGCTGAGGGGTGCGTGGATTGAACAGCTCCGAGGAGTTGCGACGCTTCTCATTGGGCCAGGAGATCTAACAATTACAAAAGGGAATGATAGTTACAATAAAATGGAATTACATTTGAATTCTCTCAAGCTTACGTTGGCAAGTGCCATTTCAAATTCAAGAGATTGAAGCAGCTGCTCCTTAGCCTGTTCCTTCTTGGCGCCAAATAGCACCGCAATGTCCACCATGTAATCGTAATAAGCGCTGACCAAGGTCTCATTAAAGCCCTTCACCAGATACTCCCGACTGAGCGCCAATGCGGATTGATCCAGCTAAAGAATATTTAGAGCATTAGCTAAGATCAGAAGATATATGTATATATAAGCACTTACGTCCATAATGCGTTTGGTGCTGTTCTGCAGATCGACACCAATGGAGAAATCAATGATATAGTCCATGCTAAAGCCGGCAGCGCGGAATTTCTTGACCTGCTCCTGCCAGGTCCAAGTGTTGTCAGCATTCCAATTGTCGCCCTCGATCAATGGCCAGCCGCCCAAAGACTTGGCAATCTTGGCAATTGGCGTGGAGCCCAGAGATTCAATCAGAGCTGCAGAGTAGATTAGAGATTCAGTGTAAATAATTACGTTTCTTTGAATTCATCACATCACTCATGAACACACTCACTTTTATTCATACAGGCCCTGTAGAGCAAGTTGGGCAGACGGAAGTGCTTGGGTTCGGTGTCAGGACGATCGGCTGTTATAATGTCCTTCAGCTGCTCCTGCAGCTTGTCCGAGATGACGCTGAACGTGCTAATGGACACCTTATCATCGGGTATGTTCTCTTCCACAAGGTAGGAACCGCAAGCGAATTCATAGAAATTATCGCAAGGTTCCACATGCGGGTTAATCTTGCTGAGCACCTTGGAAGCAGTGTGAATGCACTCCTTGCTGAGGCAAACCTTCTCCGAGTCCGGTTTACCCTTGTTGCCAAATGTGGGCACCCTGTTTATAGTGATGCCATCGTCGCCATGCAACGCGGTTGCCTGTGGCGTCGCCATTGACGGTTCAGAGTCGCCACTCTTCATCTTGAGTGCATCAAAGATCCATAGCCCAAAGCCAGTGGCGGCAATCACGAACAATATGATGATTCCAATGAGCAGGCTCCTCTCCAACTTGGTGCGTCGTCGCCACCAGTTGGGATTCCTGCAACATAGAGAGAAACATACAAGTTTACAAAAAAAGTGTCACATAAATCTCAATTAGACAACGGCCCCCACAGCGCCACAGGGGAGGAAGAGAGGTAGGTGGCAGGATGGGAGTGGAGGTGGTGTGTGTGAAGTAAAAGTCAAGTAAATTTCACTATGCGTCAACTTGTTTTCGATGTTTCATTGCCTCGCCTTGGCGTCATCCATCCATAATCAATTCACTTTTTCTTTTTCATTTCTTTCTTTTGCTATCACCCGTTGGCCATCTCGTTTATCTTGTGTCGGCCTCGTGCTTTGCCTCTTAACTTGTTTATCAACATTGCCACCCATATGCAGACACCGACGACCCCAGTTCGCCACCGCCATCGCAACCAGTTAATACTGTGCTACAAATATCCGTAAGATAGTTAGATAGAGATACATATATACAGCAAATTTCGACTACATGCTATAGCAATATGATCTTGAGCTAAATTCGATTCATTTTTATTTAAATTCTTTATCAGTTTATTTGCAATTATTATAGACAATTTACCTTATTAGAACGACAACAAATTTAGGTAACTTGACATAATATCGTCATAATATACACTAATATGACGTTTGTTAAGCAATATTTAATTAAATCATTTTTCTACGTTTTGAGATCGATCGAGTTATAAATGTTAAATATTGAAAAACCTGTTGCTCAGTGTGTATCTGTCTAATTGGTTCCTTCCGATTAACAAATGCCAGTGAGATTTGACAATTTTGAATGAGTTGTATTAATTATTACTGTTGTTGTTTTAGTTGTTAAACAAAAATAGATATCGAGCGATAAATATCAAAACTGGTTACATATTGTGGGCCAATTTAAAAGTAATTGAAGAAACGGTTTAAGCTTTAAGCCGCTGAAATAAACAACAGTTTCGATACACACGCATACACACACACACATCGGACAGTGTAATATTGGCCAATGTATTTTTTTAGCATTTCCGTGGCCGCTTTTTGCACGCTTCAATTACTTTTGAAAATTATTAAATAATAATGATGCGCACTAAAGCCAAAAGTTATGAGCCCGAATACGCTTTTTAATGAGCGATTAAGCCAGGCTCTGTAAATATATTTATGGCTGATTACATACATTATTTGCTATTGTGCCAAAGGTCATCATCATAACTCATTTGCCACGTTCTCCTACTATCAACATGCTGGCCACGTTGTGTTGCACATCTGCTTAATTTCAGACTTTGTATCCCAAAGAGAATTACAACAAAAACAAATCTATTAATTAATTATCTATCATAATTATCCAAATTCCGGTTTGGACACTTCTCTGTCTTTTGTGCTGTTTTTAGCCACTTTTTAATCTATTCTTCTTTACGTAAAGTTAAGTTAGGGCAAAGAGTTTTTGAAACTCGTAAGATTTGATATATTAAGGCAGAAGGAGACCTTATAAAGTATACATAATCTAATATAATAATAATATATAATAAGCGCTAAAGCTTTAGCTTTATTTAATATGTGAATTCTTTGTATATTCGTAGTTCAACCATAAGCTGAGTGCTATGTCACTTAATTTTAGAATTTACAAACACTTAATTTCCGAACATTTAAGGGATTTGATATTCCTTCAGCATAATTTATACCCGATGTATTGATCAGCTGAGTCGATGAAAGTGTTAAGAAGAGGATAATAAACTCGAAAATTATGTATGCAAGATATAATATCACAAAGCATTGTCGTTGCATTATTGAAATGATTAAAACATTTACAAAAGCACATATATGTACTTATTGCCATGTGTAAGTGTATACGCGTATGTATGTGTGTGTGAATACGTATTAGTGTATCCAAGGGTATCTCGGCACTAGATCATTCACATTTGTTTAGCTTGTCTGTGGAGATTCTACCTGTTTCGTTATGATGACTCACACTCTGATTTTATTGTAGGTTGTTTCTGTTTTCCTGCACTCTCAATGCTTAAATAAATCAGCTTGAAGACGCATTTTATGTTTTCAAAATATTTCGAAATACGTGTGATACAATTGGTCGAAATTCTGTTAAGTTTATTCTTTGTACAAGCGCCACGCTTGAAAGAACTCTGTAAACGAACCACGCGTTTTAAGCTTTAGTTTATAATCTGATTGCAAAAAAAAAAAAAATTAACTCAATCCACAATTTATCAGCAACAACAACATTACAACTATACATTACTATTCAGTATTCAAAGCAATTACTTTGTTTAATGCGGCTGAACCCTAAGCTATTGTTAACTGAACAAATGGAACACACACCAATAGCAACAACAGCAACAACATTAGCAAAAACTGAGCAACAAACCAAATGACGACCTCCATTCAAAATATTCACAAAATAAATAAATAAATAAATAAGTCTTTTTTTTTTTGTGTATTTATCTATTTACAAAGTCATAAAAAAATGGTTGAAAATCAGAAGAAAAAACTGCAAATATCTTTGGAATGCAGGCAAGATTCTCATAAAAGAAACAATGAGGAAATTATCAATGAGCAAAGCTGAATCGCAATATTTGTAGATACAAACAATTAAAAGGGAAAAGGAATAACGTTGTAAAGAAGAATATATATTATATATTATATTTAGTACTTTAATTTGAAAACTAACAATTAAACAAAAATATCATTCGCAGATCGAGCACATCATGAGGTTGATAACAACTCGATAGATTAAAATCAATGCATGTGTCGTAAAAAGTCAACAAATTTGTTTTCACAAGCTTCAGTTGAAGTTCTAATTGAAAATAAAAGCATTACTTATTATTTGCCTTAATGATTTGCACATTGTTTAAAACAATTCGAACAAATGTCAATTTCTATAATTAATGTCAGCAAATGTTATAAAAGAAAAAAAATTGATCATTTAACCAGTTTGCAAATGCGTTGGCCTGCTTTTTTGTGATGCAGTACGTTATTCATTGAATTGTGCATTATGTTAATTGTACATCATAAGGCATTTTACTTAAATGAAGTTGAATGACATTGCCAGAGTTCACTGTAGCCCGTAGAACAACAAATTTCATGCAATATTAAAATTAGTCAGATCTCAAGTATATTTTGCAATTGAATTCATATTTGTTCTACTCTTATGTGAGTAGAGTAAACAAATATATTGGATATACTTCAGAGTATTCAAAGGAAGTAAGGCATGTTAGACTAAGCAGACACTCTGTACAGATATAGTGGATGTACATCATATTTAAATTTATACTTTCTCAATGCTTGAGGACTACAGAACTAATGTGTATTGACGTAAACTAGCAGATACCCTGTCGTATAACTATGTTCACACTACAATCGAGTAAATTCGGTAAGGAGAACTGACCCTAAGCTTAACTACTAAGTGTACTTCAGCTAATGAACACTTTAATTATGACTTCACTTGCGTCATCGATTGATTTGTTTGTTAATTTTCTTGCAGTTACATTATCTAACTGCCTAATTAGTTAGACGCAAATCGTGCATTGGGCATTGACCAATAAGATCAATCGATTGTCGGCATTTCCGAACACGATACTCTTACCTCAATACGGATTCATAACGCCCGATCCGGGAAACCGGCAAACAATTGCATTTGTATCTATTTGGCATTCGTATTCGTAGTGGCAAAATCTGAGTTTATGCAACTGATTTGAATGCGCCTTATCACAGCGATATCAGCTGTCATATAATACTTTACTTTCTGTATTCTGCAGATGTTTCTGTACCTGTATCTGTATCTGTATCTGTATCTGTATCTATATCTATATCTGTAAATGTATTTGTATCTTTAGCTGTGTGTGACTCGCATCGATGGGGTGTGTTGCGAGAGTTGTTGTTGTTGGTCGCTTGCTTGGTTGCTTGACTGTCAATATTTTTTGAATTTTATTCATGCATATATCGCCCAGGTGATGTACCCTACAAACTTTATACAAGTGCCTCCTATTGGGGGAAGGGGGCGTGCCAATGGGCGCCAGTTTCAAGCTGTGCTTTTGTCTATGAGTTGCCCAATAAATGTGTCAAGTGCAGGCGGCGTTTTTGCCATTGACGTGACACTTTGTTGTCACCATCGTCTTCGTCATCGTCATCGCCACACACACGTGCAAGTGTGTGTGACTGAATGTGTGAATGACGATTGCCAACTTTGCTTACTTTTTGGAATTTTATTTGTATATTTTATATTATTATTTACACCCTAACAAATAATTCGGTAATATACTAAGCAAATGTAGAAAGCTGAGCTTAGCTGAACGATATAGCAACTTATCAAATCTGTTATTGGGGTAAATAGTGTTCTATTAGTTAACTAAACTTAATTCCCTTTCATTAAATCCCACAGATCTGCATTACACTTAGACACATATAACTTATAACTAAAATATGAAAATTTAAATATGTATAACTCTGCAAGAGTATCGAATATTCGGTATTCTCTGTGCTGCTGTCTCTCTATTATTATTTATCTTGTTGTTATTCTTATTTGTTATTTTTTAATATGATTTTGATCGTTTTTGGTGTCACTTGTCGTTGGCTTTATTAATATGCAATGCCTTGATTGACACAGCACACTTCGAGTTCGATTTTTTGGTGTTTGATAAAAAACGCAAATGGTATGCGCACTTCCTAAATATCTTAAAGGTTTTAGTGTTAAGCCAAATGGGAATTAAATAGCACAATATAAATATGTAGCGATATCTGTTTGTTGATTAAAACATTTGTGAATCATGTTTAGTATTACTTAGTACTACTCGACTGATTCAAATGATTCGCATCTTTGACTCTACAAACGTTAAACGTGCTTGAGATGCAATTTCCGAATAGAGTCTAGTCATTTTTGAAGGGATTTACTAGTTGAAAGATATTTGCTCGATCAATACAACGAATACAAAGAGTTTATAACATGATCTAAGGTCATCATAAGACAACTTTGAATGACGAGAAACGTGAACAACGAAAGAGGCTGCTAGATATATTGGATGTTGTAGATTTTTTATGTGATTAAAGATAAAGAAGGAGGATCTTTTAGAAGAGACTGCTTACTCTAAACCTTTTGCTTGTTATTCAATCTGACAATGGAATTACTAATGCTGTAATAAATACAAAAACAAAAAGTTTACATTTATTTTAGGTCATAGTATATGAAGTCAGTTCAGTTAGCAATCATGAACTTTAGTGGTTTTTGGACATGCCAGAAAAGTGACAGATCCATTACGTATACCAAAAATTGTAAAATATAAAAACCAAACAACTGATGGGCTCGTCCATCAAATTGAGTGGCCTTTGTAATATGCACACTGCTGCTGTCTGACTTTCTCACTAGTTTGTGCTTTTTTGTTTGTTTCATATGTATATGTAAGGCCCAAAAACTGAAAAGCAACGACAAATTGCCTTCCAAGTGTTAATTTGTGCCACAGACACAATTACCTAATACATTTTAATTACGCCTGACTTGGGCCCGAGATATGAGATGAGACTTACACACGAATGGGTTTCTTTTGTTATTGTTGTTGTAGTTGTTACTGTATTTAGTTTGTGCTTGTTGCTTTAGATGGCATTTTTAATTGCTCGAAATATTAGAGCTGTCATATCATTTAAGCATTTAAAAATCCGGAATGCAGCTGCGACGCATTTGGGAAATAAAAACATATTTACTTCTTGATAACAACTCAGACAACTTCATTAGTAACTGACTCAAATACTAAAAATAATAAGGTGATTGCCAAAAGTTATAGAAACAATAATACTTGATATAATGTTGTAAATAGATAGGATAAAACAATTACATTTCTTGATATTAAATATTTATAATTTTATACAAACAAAGCTTAGCAGCAAATTAACATATGTGCAAATAAAATGTCTTTAGTTTGCAGATGAAGCACTTCGATAACATATCGACAATGCGATAATTCAGCATAGCCTCGTTCCAAATTTCGTTTGATCAAACAGACAAGTTCCACACTCGGATTCCACACGCATTTCTTTGTTATTCCCTTTTAGCATATTTGATAGTCGATAATTCTCGGCCATTTAGTTTCCCCTTTGTTTGCTTACGCATTTATAATGCTGCTTTTGCTTAGTTTGCATTAAATTTCTTTAACTTTCACTCCGTTACAAATTGAGCTTGCCGTCGTCTATAATATCATTTCTTTATTATTGATCTTGGCCCTAACTTGAGTGCACCTCAAAGCCCTTTAGAGGGACTTCGAAATCTATTTATCAACAGGACGCGCGCAATTTGCAAACAGGAAGAAATCAGCGACAATGCAATTGTCCGGGCAGTGGGAGTTGGTCGTTGGGCGTGACAGGAAGTTGTGGCAGTTACTTTGCTACCTTCAGTAGGCAGCCAGATGGGCAGGAAAAGCCAACTTCCTGTGGCTTCCCATGGAAAACATTGAAAAGTGCAGCGACAGTTGCCATTTTTGCGCTTTTGCTGAATGCAATGATGGCACATAAATAACGGTAATATTGCATGCTTGCCAAAAACTTAAAAAATAAAATAAAATGAAATAGATAAAACTGCGGTGAAACCAAGGTTGTCATAAGTCAAAATGTCTCAATGAGTTTTTCATTGAATATTACGAGTTGCGTTTTGCATGTTAACCAAATGGAAACCTTTTTTTTTTGTGTGTAGTAACAAGCAACAATATTGGCAAGTATTGGGAGTTACGAATACGCTTAACAATCCCCCAATGGCAAGGCAATATCATTAAGTATTCATTCAGCATTTAGTGTCTACAACAAAAGGCCAGCAAAATTTCCAACTTTTCAAAGATTGACCTTAAAATCTAGGCATAATGTTGTAAATATATAATATCAGTTAAAATCAGAAAAATGCAAAGAAAACACAATAAGAATAGCAAAGCATTTGTTGATATTCATGTATAAATTGTTCAAGGAAGTTGTTTGTTTTATGCACTCAAAGTTTCAAGTTAGTGAGCGAGAGGTAAAGCAAAATCGATCAGGTAAGCGATTGTTTACGTTGCGGTAAATTACCTTTCACGTCAAATAGATATTCTGTCCATAATTCACTTTGCACTCAAACAGATTCACTTAGCGGCCTCACAAAAACTGACTAAGGTACTAAGAAAGCCATAAAACGCGTTGAAATGACGCTAATCGTTATTGGGATTGCTGATCCCATATCAGATAAAGTCAAATATATTTGAACTTCAAAATTAGACAATTTAAATATAATAATAATTTGTCTTTATATTATATTGTTCATTTTGTGCTCAACAAAATTTAATTTATTTCTATTTAAATGGCATTCGATTTGCGGCCAACTCTTGCAGTGTAGGCCGTTAGCCGGGCTACAGCTGCATCTGTAAACATTTAGTTAACATTGTTAGGATCAAAAACTGGATACGATATATGCCTACTTATATAATTAGCTGTTATACGAAATACTTTCCGATTAGTTTGAGTCGTGCCCCAAATGAATGTTTGGATGGCACGTACGGAGCATTATGTTTACCGACTAATGGGAAAACATTTTCAAAACAAGAACAATAGGTGAATAGGTATTTTGTAACTTATCTTATTAGAATTAACTCAGCTACCGAGTTTCCAAACTCCAATTACAATAGAAGTCAAGTTCAAGGGGGCTTATTAATTTATCTTCAAACAACCGAATTCAAATCTAAGGGCAGTATCTGAGCTTTCCTATATAATTTAACAGATACTTGAAATGATTTAGAGTTAACCTGATGCGTGCCCGATTTTAAGTTGTTTTTGGGTCACGTACTGATCTCAACGCTTCCCGGTTCCAGTAATTCCTCAAAAATCCTCCTGTTCGCATCAAATAATCACAATTATATACATAAGCAAATGAGTACACGTAATTGACTTCAATGAAAGAGTTACTGAAACCTGGAATCTGAACCTGAAGCTGAATCTGAATCTGAGTCGGGCTTTAACATCATCAATCACTTGGCTGTGACAAATGCCCCGCATTACAGTCAGTTGTCTTTTATTATGTGTAGAATGAGTAATAATGCTGCTTAAGTCCAAAGAAGTCAAAGACCGAGCCTATTACGTGCGCTACACGCTCCAAAATCTCTTTCAATTACGAATCATGCTTTGGCATTTTGTTCTTGGCCTGATTAACAATGATTCACGTGCTTCGTCCATAAGGAAGCCATGCACCTGAAGAATGTAATGACGAGCCCCAAAACCGACACAATTACCAAATAAAATTTCTTGTTATTATTATTGTTCCAAAGAACTTATCCAAAAAGTGTGTAAATTTAAATACTCGCTATACCCTTTAGCGAGCTTCTGACTGTTGGGTATAATGCGCTTTAGTGTCTCTAGAAAAGTCATCATCAAATATGTTTTCAATTATCTCAAAGTTAATTGATATTTGATTAATAAAATGAGTATCACAGAATTATACTACGTTGCACAGTTACCAATAACTATTAATCAGTAGAGTAAAGGCATTTAATCGCTTTTAAATGGTGTGTGACTCGTTACATTACCGTTTTCTTAAACGAGATCATCACAAACTTAAGTTATAAACCAAAACAGTTTCTTAACTCTCGTTGTCATTCTTATAATTCAATCAATTGTATTTATGTATATAAGAATCTTTTTTATTTTCAAGATAAGGCGATAACCTCATTTATCTCATTACGATTCTCTTAATTTCATCATTTTTTGTATGTATCTAAGTAGAAAGTTCAACTAACTCCAAGTATCAATGTTCATTTTCCCAGCTGAAAAGGCAGGACTTTACACTATTTTAAGGCCAAGGTAAGGCAACAACCCAAGATAACGATTCCAATAAATGGAGAAAAAATACAATTTATAGCTACACAGTTAGTATAAACAAAGCGTAGAAGATAGACTGATGCAAGACACAAATACATATAATTTATGACTAATATGAATTGAGGTAACAAAAGTTGAGTCTACATTACAATTTATATATAAATAAATATATATATATATATATATATATATATAAATATTTATATATATATGCATACATGTATATTAGGTATGGCCATTTAGGCCTTGGGGGCGTGGCAGATTTCAACTGTAAGCTTCACCTTCGACAAAAAAAAAACCAAACACAAAAAAGAAAACGCAAAGAAAACGTAGACGCATGGCCAAATGAGTGACCATAATTGGAGTTGCAGTTGCCGCTGCTGACCACGTTAAGGTCTGCGTGCATTTAATTATGCAATTTGAGCAAATAAGCAACTACAACTGCAAGTACGACAACAACAATAGCCACCATAAATTCTTAAAAAATAACAAAAAAAAAAATAAATAAAAAAAATAAAAACAAACAAACGAAAAGCCAAGACCTGAAAAGTTCAGTTTCTTAGTGGATTTCTTGTTGATTTTGTTGGCCCAAATACCGCTCAAAAAGAAACAAATAAATTACATACACGGTTTCAGAATTAGTCAAAGCTGTAAAACCGGTAAGACGCTTCCATCTCAAGCCCCAAATACCAGTGCGTACATAGGTGTGATATTTTTTTGGGGATCCATAAAGGCATTTATTGTTGCGACTCTCAACTAATACTGAATGTTGCCTTTTATAAACAAACGACTGCTCGAAGTACATTTTAAAATAGATGCAAAAATCAAATAAACAAACTTTTTAACTATAAACATACTCTTTGGGTGTAGAAATAAAAAAACGTTTGTAGACATAGCATGACGAATTTAAAAATAATAATACAATGGGAAATGCATCTTGTTAAAATGGAAAATCATTTTCATAAGTATGTACCATTAGTTAATTAATATTTTATATATAATATGAAGGGCTTATGTAAAAATACGGTAAAAATATTTAATTGAAATGCCTGCGTTGTATTATAAAATAGGAAACTTAGAGGAAATATTATAACATATATTTTAAGTGAAACGTTTATTTTATAATATTAAAAAAAGGCAAACCGCGATTTAGCCTTTAGTTCTAATGAAACAATTGAAACCCAAACGCATCTGAGCAATTAGAGAAAATTGCTAAGTTACGTGAGAATTTGAATTGAAAAAAATCTCTGACTTTTTTCATTGTACAATAAAATACATTAATTGTAATTGTTGTGAAAATAGATGTACTAACAACAATTTCAGTGTATAAATGTTTCGTGTTAATATAATTTTATTTTTTTGAATATGAAGCACGACAACGATTGTCAAATGAACAGCGTTAAAACAAAGTTGGCCAAAACATGCAGGGAATGAGATGTTGGACAAGAATAAAAAATTCTTCCAAATAACAAACAATTTGATTAATATGTCAAAGGGAGGCAAATGAAACAGATATCAACAAACTCTATATACATCAATATTCGTTTTTATAGACTGCTAATTTATAACAATTAAACACTTCATTAAATAGCAAATAAATAATGGAAATCAATGTTTATCCCAAGTCCCCAAATGAATATCAATGAATTCGATTGTTTTTGGTATAAATAACCTGATGACAATCATAGCCGGGGTCCACTTTTTGCTCTCTTGATTTAAAAAACAATAAAAACACAAATCGAACTACCCGGAACGTGTTTTTAATAAACATGCGCAACTTTCTTTTTTTGACTACCAACAAATATTACAAAAATCGAATGTGATGGGTGGGAAGGTAAGGAAACTGGCTTGCACACTAAGCTAAAGAAAATGCAGCAGCACAATATTGAAATAAATATATGTAGGTTTGTTTGCTTTGAAGTATGTAGCCAATATGTTTGTATAGTACGTTGTTGGGTAGGGTACGGTAGGGAAGGGCGAGTATAAGGAGACAACAACTTACTTAATGACTGTTTGCATGTTAACCGTTTTAACAATATTGACTCTAATGTCCGGAGCAAGTGCTTGTTAATTTTTCGTTGTTAACGTTAACGAGACGCTGCTTAGCTGTTAAAGATAAATTATTTTTCATTTAGTTGATATTCAATGGTAAGGAACATTTAAAGACACAAATAATAAGAATGCACAAGCAAAATTAACACAAAATTCCACACAGATATTTCAAATTTAACAGCTATTGAATATTATCACATGCAGTCAACGTTAACACGTACTTAACCGCGAACGACGAACAACTGAGCTCACAAACCGCAAGCGCAATTGTATATAAAAGATTTTTCTTGGTACCAACTGACCATCAAACTTCTGTGCGCAAAAACATACAACAACAAAACCTAACAGAAACATGAAATGTTATTAACAGAGCGCGCGTTTTGGTGAATCGATAATCGACTTTCGATTTCTCAATACTTATTCAAGTAAGTTCTTACCCAATTGTGAGAATAAATGTTTAATAAACATTATTGCTATATTATTGCAGCTATTGATTGTTTTATAGAAACTGAAACAGCTTAGATATTCGTCTTATTTATATTGAATGCACTTTTGTCAGAGATTGCCACATTGACATATTTAATAAAATTAAATATTTAAGCTTATAAGGACCAAAATGATTATCTTATCGCTAATTTCGTAAAATGTGAATTTTGCTGATAATTTAAAATCGATCATTATTGAATGCACACACTGTTATTGCACTGTTAACAACGGAGAGCTAAATGAATCGAACTTGTTCAATTGTTCTTGTTAAGAGGCAGTCGTTCGGTTGAACTTATTCCGAACGATTCGACACAACTCCAACCCACGCGACCGACGAGTCGATTGAAAATAAATAATTTTAATTGTAAAAAAATTGTTAAGATTAGTTCATAGGCATAATGAGTAATTTCTAGAGCGGCAAGTAAGTAAAGCACGCGCGATATACGAGCATTTACTGAACGGAAAATAAACGACACGCGTTTCAATTGCGTCCGTGTTCATATGTGTGTGTGTCTTTTCTTGATCCATTATTAAATGTTAATGGATATTCGCAAAACGGCTACTGTAATTAATTTTGATATTTATTTGGACGTAGCACACTCGGACTCAACAAAAAATAAATGCTAAGCTATTAGAAATATTTTGCTTTATACATTTGCTTTCAACTACAAATCGTAGCAGTCTGCATGCATCGGAAGCGTAAAAAAGAACTGGTTCTGCGAATTTAATGTAAATTCTATACTTTAGAAATTTTCTGCAACAAAAAGAGAAAGGAAGCTTCAATAACAAAACAAAAAGTGAAGTCAATTAATTGGAAGCAATGGACTTATCACAGCCACCACCGCAACTATTGACGGCGCCATCGGCACTGGCCACAAATTTCACATCCATGCCGCCACCGTCAATGGGCGGTCAACACTACAGACATTATCATCCGCATCATGGAGCTGGCAAACAAGGCTACAATCACTTTAAGCCCTTCATGCCAGGCGGCTTTCAACGTCCATTTGGCATGTCTCAAGATGACTTTGATGGCAAACGGCTGCGAAAAAGCGTCATGCGAAAAACTGTTGACTACAACGCATCCATTATCAAAGCGCTTGAGGTGAGTAGAGAACGCTAAAGATAAACAGTGAATGACTGAATATTAATTCGAATTCGATTCTTAGGCACGTCTTTGGCAGCGAGATTATCGAGATCGTTTGGCTGTACAGCCAGACAGCATTTATGTGCCACAGATGCTGCCACCCTCCAGCTATCTGGATAATCCAGCCAACGCGATAACGACGCGGTTTGTTAAAACGGCCACAAATAAAATGCGCTGTCCAATCTTTACGCTGGCTTGGACACCAGAGGGTAGACGACTGGTTACCGGCGCTAGCTCTGGCGAATTTACCCTTTGGAATGGACTCACCTTTAACTTTGAGACAATTCTTCAGGTGAGTCACAGAAATTGGAATTTGAAATGTCAATTAATTAACTATATACTATCTATTTCCAGGCGCACGATATATCCGTGCGTACGATGGTTTGGTCGCATAACGACAGCTGGATGGTAACCGGAGATCATGGCGGATATGTGAAATACTGGCAGTCGAACATGAACAATGTGAAGATGTATCAGGCGCACAAGGAGGCGATTAGGGGAATAAGGTATTGCCTAATGATTGTAATTATCAATTGTATTTACCATTTCGCAGCTGCCGTTGCCGAAAGCATGAGGCCACCACCGAACCACCCAAGTTTAAATCGTTTACTGTTGCGCAGTTTAGCATGCAAATCTCTTAACGTTCTCCTCGTATTTATCGCCATCGTCGCCTGGCCCTGGGTTACATTTGATTAGCCAACAGTTTTCTTTCAATTCGTTATTTCTCGGGGGCTGTTGCAATTTACTCAATAAAGCCGTCACTTGAGCAACATGCCAGGTCTTTCGATCCACTATTTTGTCAGCTAGTGTAGTTGCGTGCGCAGTATTTTCAATAAAAATCCTCTAGTCCAAGAGCTTAAGTTAATAAAAAAGAAGAAAGTCATTCTAAGAATGTATTAACTACTGTGATTCCCTAGCCTTAAAGTTATACAAAAAAAGACTGTGAGCAACCAACAAAGAAGAAAAAAACCAATTCAATTAAAATAAACAATTTATTGAAATTCTGTCACACAAGATAAAATTAAAATACAATAAAGGCAAACTAAAAAGAAAAAAAAAAACAAACCAAAGAAAAACCTTTGATCAATTTTTATTTTTGCGCGCTAAGGCAACAACACCAACAACGATAATAAAAATGCTAAATGCAACATTTTTTATGTTCAAATTCGGGGGTTCGAGTGTTTTCTTTGACGCCTGCTGATTCTGCTACTGCAACTGCTGCTGAGAAAGTAAGAGAGTATGAGAAAGAGAGAGGGGAGTGCGTTAAGGGTACAATTCACTATACAATCGGAAGTATGAATGAATGCTATCTTTAATGAAAGGCGCCTAATAGAGAATCAACATGTTGCTAGCAGCTTGGCAACTTGTTGCTAACAGCTTGGCAACTTGTTGCTATCCTCAAGGTTATCAAATGTTTACTTCACTCCTTGCACTTTAAGCACATATATATCCACGCATTCTCTATTTGTGTTTCGTTTCCCGTTTTTCTAACCTCGCTGTCTCCAAACCAACTCAATGTCCAATACGCAGTTTCAGTCCAACGGATAGCAAGTTTGTAAGCGGCAGTGATGATGGAACTTTACGCATTTGGGACTTTATGCGCTGCCAGGAGGAGCGAGTGCTTCGTGGTAAGTACATAACCGATAAGACCTCCCATCGAATCCCATTCATAATTGAACACTTGATCACAGGACATGGCGCGGATGTTAAATGCGTGCATTGGCATCCTCAAAAGGCGATGATTGTCAGCGGCAGCAAGGATAATCAACAGCCTATTAAGATTTGGGATCCCAAGAGTGGCATCGCGCTGGCTACGCTGTAAGTAGAGTTTTGTTTGATATATCCTTGTCAATGTCTCCACTATTTGAGCGTGATTTTTAATTGCAGCCACGCCCACAAATCAACGGTCATGGATCTCAAATGGAACGACAATGGAAATTGGTTGGTGACAGCGTCGAGGGATCATCTGCTTAAGTTGTTCGACATACGCAATCTGCGCGAGGAAGTTCAAGTGTTCCGTGGCCACAAAAAGGAGGCCAGCTCCGTATCCTGGCATCCCATACATGAGGGTCTTTTCTGCTCTGGCGGCTCCGATGGCTCTATTCTCTTCTGGAATGTGGGGTGCGTCTGAAACCTATGGTGTTGTAGTTCATCCGGCTGATACTTATCCTCCTTATGATCTCTTGCAGCACGGACAAGGAGATTGGTGGCGTGGAGACAGCGCATGATAGTATTGTATGGACACTTGCTTGGCATCCATTGGGTCACATTCTATGCTCTGGATCCAACGATCACACCATTAAATTCTGGACACGTAATCGGCCTGGAGATCTTATGCGTGACAAATACAATCTGAATACGCTTCCCGCCAGTTTAGCTGCCCTGGATGAGTGCGAATACGGTAGGTGTCATCAACTAGCCGAAGATTTGCACTAGTTTAACGTGTGACACTTTTTTAGATGATGCCGTGATTCCTGGCATGGGACCCGAGGACAAGGTGGAGTTCACAGAGAGCCTTACAGCCGACAAGGGCTTTATTCCAGGTCTAGATCTCGATCCAGCCAGTAGGTCGGCCAACGATCGGGATCGCGAGAAGAAAGTGCCCTACAGTAAGCCCATCCCACGTAACTTTCAAGTCCAGTGGGCAGGTCCGCGTCGCGCGGATGACCCCAGCGTCCTTAGCATACACGATGAGCTGGCAGCGCGCGAGTCGAAGGACTCAAGCAATGGCCTTAGCCATCAGCAGATCAGTGAGAACACACTCGAGGGTATACTGGCCAGCGGCATGCTTAACGGACTTGATCCCCAGACGATTGTTGGTGTATTTGTCTATGGTCGCTTCGTACGCGTGCATCCAGATTCGCGTCTGATGGGTGCCATACGTCAGGGCGCCGAGTACCTGAATAAGTACATTGATGCCGGCAAGCTGGAGGAATTGCGAGATGTAGTACCAATGCGAGAGCGCGAACGGGAAAGGGAACGTTCGCGCTCGCTTTCGCCTACAGTGGAGACGGCACAGGCACGCGGTGAGGTGTCGCCACCGCTGAAGAAATCACGCTTTGAGCCGAGGCAACACAATGCCCAGTTGGTGTGTGTGCGTGAGCTCCTGCTCCTAAAGAAGCCCTTCCTGCCGTCCCTTCTTACTGTCAAGGCGCAACAGCCAAAAACGGAGTTTATCGATGATCCATCGAGTTACGGCAGTGGGTCACCCATGGATCAGGCATCGCGCGAAGATGCAAATCGACCGAATCCTTGGGCTTCCAATGCGCCCTGGTCCAATTATGGCAATGGCAATGGAAATGGTGGCCCATCCAATCAAAATGGTTATGGCAACAACGGCGGTGATAACTATAACGACCGAGATCGTGATCAGTTCCAAAAGAGCGGCAACAACAACAATAACAGCAGCAGTGGACAACAACGTCGAAGGCGTGGCAACAACGGCGGCTCTGGTGGAGGCGGCGGTGGTGGTGGTCGAAATCGGGGCCGAAACAACAACAGACGGTTCTAGTCTACAAAAATCGAACTGCACACACCAAAACAACAACACATTCTGAACGCTCGTTTTGTAATTATACAAAAAATGAATCAAATACCTATTTGGCATTGCAAAGTCAACTCCATTTTAAGCTTAAAACAATTTATATAATTATTTTAGAACTACTGTAAACACAACTGATTGTAAATTGTAACTGTAGTTTGCTTGTACTTTTTAGCCGGGCGGCATCGATTAAAGTAAATCGATACAATAATGGCTCATGCGATAGTTTGCAAAGTAAATGAAATGGTTGGCCGACCGCCACAATCTATCAGACATTGTAACGGCCATACACTATTTAATCAGTTAAAAAAAAAGAAGCAAAGGAAACGTCATCTAAAAAATGTTAATCTAATGCATTAATTTTATCTTAAATGTTTTATTTTGAAGTGTGTCAATCATGAAAATTGTAATTAAGTTAACTATGCTATGCGGCCAGAGAATTACGACGACTGCTCTGCTTTCTGCTACCATGTCTATTATCTTCTCGTGCTTCGCTTGATTTTTTACTTCCATCCGACGTTCCTTTAGCATCTACATCGCCATCTACCATATGGTTATCGCACAGCGGATTAGAGCTTCTTCGTTGATGACGAAAGTTCTGTTTGATTTCACGAACCTCTTCAAGCATGCGATCCTTTGTATGCTGTTCAATTGTACGTTGAATTTTCTCTGCCGATGCCACCAGCTTATCGGCTTCCAGGACGATGCGTTTAGAAGAATTGCTGCGACTTCGGCTACGGCTTCGACTACGACTGCGACTCCGCCGCTCACGACGTGAGTTGGAGCGTTTGGAGCGTGTGCGGGAGCGTGATCTGGAGTAACTGACAGAACGTGAACGACGAGTGGAAGCCAACTTGCGGTTCTTTCGCTGCGCCGGAGACTTGCTGCGACTGCGAGAGTGGGAGCGACTATGGCTGCGTCTAAAGAATATAGAACACATATTATTAACTAGAATAAAATAAAATATAAAGCTCTTTACCTGGAGCGTGATGAGTAAGACGACTTGCGATAGTTTGAACGACTGCGACTTCGACTGCGACTTTTGCTACGTGAACGCGAACGCCTGGAACGACAGATAAGACTAAATATGAATTGCAATAAAGGATTATGTTCTGTAAAGTCCTCAGTTACTTACCGTCGACCACGTGAACGACTGCGACTCCGTGAGTAGGAGCTGGAGCGCGAGCGATTCCTGCAATATTAGTAACAATTAGTTCCTTTCAACGATTGTTAAGGCAAATACTTCTTACCTGCCGCGAGAGGACTTATGATAGTAACTACCGCCTTCGTCGTCATCGTATCGATCGCCATCGTAGTGCTTCGGATTGTAGTAGGAAGACGAGTGTCCATCATAGCCAGTGCGACTGCCGCGCATACCTCTGCCACGCCCACGACCGCGTGGACGCGGTGCAAATCCACGATAATTGCTGGATACTGGGAACGGCGGTGGCCCCGGTGCACGGTAAAGTGCTCCGCCTGGAAAAACTGTCGGCATGCCGTAGCCAAACATGGATAACGATTGCATCCATTCATTGGCAGCCTCGGCACTGTAAGCGGCAGCAGCAGCTGTTCCTGGCACAGCTCCAGCGGCCAAAGCAGCAGTAACAGCCTTAAAAGGATTAAGCACTGCATCGGCATTGGCTGATTGAGCAGCTTTGAGAGATCCAGCAGCTGTAGGTACAATAGACTCAATATTGTTGCCATTTAACTTATCCTTCTTGTTTGATGTCGACAATGTTTCATCTTCTTCGCTGCTGGCTGGTGCAACTCCACTCTTCTTGGACTTACTCTTCAGGAGACCCATTAGTGGTGTATTACTTTTGATCTCTTGCACAATCTTACGCTGATCGCTGACCAGTTTCTCAGTGGCCGACTTGTATTTTTCAACCAAGCGACCGCGTTGCAAATCCTTGGCTTCATTGTGATGGGCACGATGGGATTTCTCCTTTTGCTTGAGCTGCACGAATGTAAAAGGTAATTTAGATACAGTCTTTGGAGTAGATAGAAGCACCTCTCACCTGTATCCGCTCGAAAACCTGCTCTAGGATCCGTATGCTCTCCAGCTTACGTTGGGCTATCATCAGTTTACGCTCCTCAATGCGGATCTTTTGCGAGATTTCCACCTGACCGCGTTCCTGTATCTTTTTCAGATGCTTCTCTTTTCGCTTCTCTTCGCGTTCACGCTGTTTCTCCAAATCGGCCAATTTCAATTGGTCTTGTTTTTGCCTGTAAATTTGTTGCAATTTTGCGCATGTTTTGGTTTTCTTTTTTTTTTTTTTGCTAGAAACTTATTAACTGTTTCGTCTAAAAGAGTCAGAAAACGGTTAACTCGCCTGGCTTGGCCCTTAGAGGCGAGATTAAGTAATAAATGAGCAGGAAATAGAACCGATGCAGATTCTTTATGATAATCTAATTAAAAACAACCATTAAACAGGGTTTCTTCTATGTAATAATCAGGCTCTCTAAATATTCAACATTCATTTAGCATTTGAACCATGTTCTTAATCCCTTCTTGAGAAAAGTTATTCGTATTGCTCCTACTCAATTATCTACGTTCGTTTCTTCACAAAATTAATCAGACAACATTAACCTTTTTCTCTAGATAAAAGATCAACCAAACCTTGTCATCGTCAACCTCTTGTTGGCTGTAATCGGTGCGAGTTTTATGCCAGCATTCGGTTTCATTTCCTGCTTCTGCATTTACACATAATAAATGGCAAACCTTTCGCGTTCCACCTCCTCGGCTTGTTTCTTCTTTTCACGTTCGCGCTCCTCATCCTCTGCCTGAGCCTTGGCGATACAGCGCTTCCTCATGCGATCGCGACGTTGCAGATGCGAATCGCTCAGATGCTTCTGCTTGTCGAAATTGACATTTATGTTGATGGCCTGTGTTTTATCAACAAACTTGCGCACCAGTTTCGTGCTTCTGAACTCATCCATGGCGCGCACAAAGCTCGAATATTCCTCGAATTGCACATAGCTGTGAACGTTGTAAATTGATTAGTTACTTCAGTAAGATCTCACTAATGGAACTGATTACTTACGCCTCAAAGAGCACATCTTGTTCGAAGCTAAATGTACGCATCCCGCTGATATCCGATTGCATGCTCTTTCTATAAGGATCACAAATGGGTATATCGACTGCACGTACGCGTCCAAACTTCTCGAAGATGCGCTTGAAAATGCTCTCGCTGGGTTTCACCTGCTCGTCGTGCTCTACGTGACGTGGACAGAACCAACGTATAGGCAAGTGGGTCATGTGAATGGTATCGGGACGTTCACCCGCTTTCATTTCATCCATATTGCGGGCATCGCGAAAATACGAGTCCCAATCGTGGCGTGTGGGAAACTCATCCTTTGCCTCCGTGCAACGTACTCGAAATGCGGCGTCATTGAATCCAGATAGTCGCAGCGTGACGCCGTCCAGACGTTCAATGGCTAAACGCAAACGTTTACGTTCATCCAACTCTGCCTCGAAACGTATATAATTAACGGTGCTCTTGGAGACCTGAAATAAAATATGATAGATATGATATGATAGTTAAAAGTTGCTCCGTCTAATGACTTCATTAATATACTCACTTTGAGCACCAGAAATTTATCCGGTTTGAGTTCAGCACTCAATTTATCCATTATCTCCAGATTTGATACGGATTTGCCCGTTTTGATTTTTTCGGGTAATGCAACTGAAATTTGCATCTTAGCCAGAGGCTTGAGATACAAACTATGCGGCAAATAGAGCGGTGTGCAGTCCGCAACATTTTCTATTGTCTGAATGTGGATCATATTTTTTATGGGGTTTGTTCGAGTGTTTTATGTTGTAATAAAATACAATGCAATTAAGGTAAAATACAATAGTAACATCTAAAAAATTATCATCTATTTACATCTAAGCTTAACGAATCTCAAGAATTGGACAAATGGGGATGTGTGTGCTAGTATGCGTGTACATGAAATGTGTTTCCCCCGCCCGTGTCAATTGCCTATTCTATCCGACGATGACGATTTTTCAGTGTTCGCGAGTAAATCGGTGTTTTATTTTTTTATGACGAAATCGTCATCACGGTGATAAAGCTTCTTAAATCTAATAATGCTATGATTTTCTGTCAAAGATTTCCTAAAAAGAGAGCAATTTTATAATATTTTTTCCACTTTTGCTGCTTTTGCACTATTCTTCACTATTCCGAGAACATTATAGAAAAAAAAGTACAAGGGTTTACGAAATGGTGTCGATATTTTGTGGTTATCGACAGTGCTGGGTTAACATTCTCTTTTTGCGTTAAATGTGTTATCGATTATTGCTGTTTTACATCAAAATCGTCTATTTTCTTCTAAACTAATGCAATAAACGTTAGTATTGTAATGCTTACAGTGTCATTTTATAAAAAAGTATATAATATATGTATATAAAAATTTGTTGTATTTCCGAAATACAAGTAACAATATTTATATCAGGTGTTCGTATTTGCTCACTTTTAATAACAGTTTAGGTAATGTTAAGTCATTGTAGCTGTTATATTCGCTGTTATTATTAAGTAAGAAGAAGAAGAAGGAGGAACTACGAAAGTGCGTTATTTCATTTTTATACCATTTAATTTAATTAGAAAATTAAGTAATTCAACAATATGAGTGTGTGAAATTTGTATAATAATAAAAACTAACAAAAGCCCCACGGCAAAGCGTGTAAATGGCAAAAAATTGACGTGAAATATAACTGCCAACAACAACAACTACAGCAGCAGCGACCAGCACACCAACAACAGCAGCAGCAAAGCAGCAGCAACAACAACGCAATTGTGATAGACAAAGAAATAGATTAAGAAGGGGAGAACGACACAGCAAAAGGCCCAAAAAAAAAACTCAAAACAAAAACAAAACGCAACATTTTTAAATATTAAGCATATCGCGCGAATATTTGGGCAGCTTTTACAGATGATCAGCATTTTTGATGCGAAACGAAAATAGAAAATTAAACAAAACAGTTTGCGAACACGAAACAAAAGCAATGCGATAAAAAATAAATAAGAATATACATAACTAAGAGAAAAAGGAAAACGCTGGCGTTGACGCCAGGAGAGAAAATAAAGGAGCAGGAGTGGAAGGAGAAGCCAAAGCTGGGGACCAGCAGCTTTTGTTTTGGACTGCGACTACAACGTCGCTGCTGCTGCTGCTGCTGACATACACATACAGAAACACGGACACACATAGTCACAGCTGATGTCAAATCATTTGCAGCGTTCGTGTTCGTGCGCGTTTACAATTGATTATAACCAAAACACACACGGACTCCACAAACAAACACTTACACACATACACACAAGCGCGCCATTGTGATTGAAATTGATTAAAGATTACAAGGTAAGTGCGAGAGGCAGGCAGCAACCGCCACATACAGTTTTAATTAAGCCTCATAGTTATAGTTTATAAAACAAACATACGCACAGAGGTGTACACACTTATACAAACAAAGAAATTGTCGATGACGCCCTTTTTACTGCATAAATTTCGAATTGCCGCCCACAATCCCCTCCCCCAATGCAGTCCGTTGCCATTCTCATTCTCTCTTTAGCCAAATGCAGCTCTGCACCTGCTGCCATTTTCTTTTTGAACGTCAGGCAACCCTTGTTTTGCTGTGGTATTGCTGTTATTATTATTATAATATTGTTATTGTTGTCTTTGTCTGTTGTTTGTGTGCGTCAGTTGGTTCGAGCGGAATTGCAACTAATTGCAACAATTTACATATTTTAAGTGTAGTGTATTTCTAAATTGGTTTTCGCAGAAATTATAACGCTGGTAATTGCAACTGTCATTTTGTTGTGTCTTTTGTCTCTGCATTTTCTCATTTCTTGTTTTATTTTGTGTTGCTGCATGTAGCCCAAAACATTGAGTATGTAGGCAAAATGCAACGTAATGGAAAATAAAGTGCAGGCCAAAACAATACACAAACACTCACGCACATGCAAATACACACACATACAGATACTTTGTGCTGTTGGTGGTGGCCAGTGCTGCCAACTGAACGACAAATCTATCATATGTACATCATTGCATGTTGTCATTGTTGTTCTTGTTGTTACTGCAGTGTTAATGTGGTGTGATCAAGCATCAGCTGTTCCCAAACAGCTGCGCGACGGCCTCGAAGTTTTATTAATATTTTCGGTAAATCCACTGGCATATCCATGTGTGTGTGTGTATCTCTCCATCTTTCTTGCTTATCGCACTTTACGCGTCGTGTTGCCTTGAAGTTTTGCAAACTCTAGGCTCTACTTATTTAGTTTACATTGATGTATGTATGCATTTACTAATAACCATAACAAACAATAATAACAATATTTACTAACCCACTTAACTACGCAGCAGGACAATAACAAAAACACCTATAAAATTAAATTACATCTATATACACAAAATGTGACATTCCTAATTAATGACTACTTCACGCATATGTGTGTGCTTGTTCCTCTCATCTTCCTCACAAGCTATTGAAAGTGTTTTCGTTGTTTTTGTTGTTATTATTTTTGCTCTCCTGCAACGACTGAGCGCTGGTAAACTGTGACGTTGGCGTTGACGCTGCGGCTGCTCAGTTGTTGTTGTTGATGTGATTAACATGAAATGTAATCAGTTAGCAGTCTGTAAAAGATGGTGCTGAATGACCCCAACAAAGTTCAGGGCAGTCTGCATAATTGCCACCACCATCTGCAGCTGTTATCTTCTGTTTATACAGCAAACTTGATTTATATGCCTTAATTACACTACACATCACGGGTACATTCGTAAATGTGCATTGGTTGTACCTACTGTTATATACAAACATGGTATTTGTACTTAATTGGGTTGATAAGCTCTTATCATTTGGAGAACATGCGGCGATCTTACATTTCATTAATGAGTAATCGTTAGCTAATGCTGTCATTTGCCCTTGCATTTGCTATTTCATTTAAAATCGTAAGAATATTATACCTGTGTTGAAATTTAGCTTTTCTCTTCATCAGTAATTTCTGGTTTTCTTCGTAATTTCGGATATTCCATTATTTAGAGATGTGTTGTTAAAATTTTACAAGAGGTTGTCGCGGCTTAATGCAAGTCTAAGAAAAATGATGCACTTTTTCCAGAAACTTATGAAATTCGCTTAGGTAAAAGAGAAAACGATGGTTAGAAAGGACGGCGCAGGTAATCCAAACGTAGTTCCATCTCCCTTTAACTCCTCTATTGCTAAGTCTATTTGTCTGTGTCTGTCGCTCTTTGACACTCATACATTTAAATTGAGGGATCGTGAGAGGGAAGCACACGTGTAGCGGTGCTCTTAACGTAAGCGTCGGCGGCGACGGTGGCTGCGACGGCGACAGTAACAGCGACAGCGAAGTCGTCTATTGTGGTTGTCAGTTTTATTCGTTACGCCTGAATGTCTAGACGTTGTTATTTTTTGTTAACTAAGGTGCGTTGATAATAATAATATTCTTGATATAGTAGTGCGCGTGTGTGCGATTTACATACATAGCCAGAGAGGCGCTATTTTTGAATTACCTCCTTATCGCGCTACAACATCGTTTGCACCACAACCAAAGTTTGCCAGACAAATTGTAAACAATATGTAGCAGTATGTGAATGTAAAAATACAAGTTGAATAAACAGCAATAACAAAAACTAATTATTTATTGCGACTTTAAAACGCCAGCTGAGAAGCGTGAGCAGCGAGGCTAGCTGCGTTCGGTTTAGTCATTAACATTTGAACTGCTGCTCGCCCCCAGCAGCGCCACAATGTCTAATCTAGCTGCCATGTTAACTGGCGTTAACAGTAGATCATTTTAACAGCGACTGTTTAGTGTATAGAACCCGCACGTGTTTATTGACCGTAATTTTAATATTCTCTGCAGAGTTAATTGTTTAATTCAAATCCATGTTGCTCTATTTAACACTGTGTTTATATATATTTAACCGTAGATCATTTTAACACCTTAATGTCAACTGTTATTCTATTCTATTCTATTCTATTCTATTCTGTTAATCTACGCATAATTACTGTAGATCATTAAATAGAGGCTATTATAGAATTTTTTTATGTTAATGTACGCATTGTTATATTTTAATCTGAAATCCCTGTTTCACTACGCCACTGTTGCTCTAACATTCTGTTTCTCTCCTTGTTTTATATTTGCATTGCAGCCTCTCAACGCTAGGTGGCGGCACAGCAGACATAAACATACATAAGTGAACATTGAAAGCCTTAGCACTGCCAAACACAGAAATCTAAAGAATTAGGCGAAAAAAGTAAAAGTGGAGGAGGAGGAGGAGGAGGAGTAGTGTGATCAAAAACAGTCGCTCCATGATGCTGTACGTATTCCATGTGGACGTCGGTCGCATGCTTAGCTTCGACATGACCGTCGCTCTCTCGTCGGTGGAAAATCTAAAGGAGACTATTCATCGGCTGCATGGGATACCCGCCGCTAACATTGTGCTGCTGGTGAGCGGCGGCGAGATGTTGACACACTCCACACAGGTATCCTGCTACTCGGCGGGCACGGATACGAATCCCATTTACATGTTTCTCACCGGCGATGAGCGTCTGGCGCCGACGATAGCTAGCGGTGGTTCCAATGAAGTGCCGGATGCTGAGCTGCGGCGTCAGGTTGAGGAGAGTCACAGATTGCCCGCCGCGCTGGAAACAGTGCGCCAACGGGCACAGCTGGCGCAGCATATGCGCGAGCTGGGCAGGAAGGAGGAGCAGCTCTGCGAGCGTCTTGTCCATGAGCAACATTTGCAGCAACAAGGTTGGTCCGCGGTAGTGGCCAACTTGGAGGATCTGACAAATGAGTTTGTTGAACGTTTTCACAACTTTTGCCAGGCCTTCGATCGGCATCTGCAGCAGCGGGATAGCTATTTGGAGCTGTTGCGCAACTTTGGCGAAGATCTCACCCAGCTGGCGCGCATTCCCATATTGCCCGCATTGATGGCACAAGCGGAGGGCGATTTCCATGGCTTCGATGAGTTGCTGGACAATGATAGCGAGGGTGTCGAGCAACTGCAGCCAGAATCTGAGGCAGAGCCTGGTGACAACAGCGTGGAGAAGAGCAGCAGCAGCACATCACCCAACAAGAAGCTTAAAATGGGACACGAACAGGATGAGACGCAGGATGAGATGCCAAATCAGCAGCATCAACTCAATCTGCTGCAGTGGATCAGCTCCAAGGGTAACCATGCGGCACTTCAGCAGATGTGCGATGAATGCGTTCAGGGATTGGACACGTTCTCCCTTGACATCTATGAGAAGCTGAAGCAGGAGGTGCAAAACATCATTAAGCTGGCCAAGCAGAGCGATGTCAAGGAGATTAAGGGACTCAGCGAACGGCTGTATCGTCTGGATGAGTTCAAGTATAAGATACAGAAAATGGTGCAGGATCAGAGAGAGCAGGCGACGGCCTTGCAACAGAATGAGGCACGTGCCTTGAACCTAAGGGACAATTCGGTGCTACCCGATCTGTGCCTCTCGCATCGTTCCCAGCTCCAAGTGATGCTCGAAAATCATCTCAAGATACGCGAATATTGTCGCTGCATTGCCAACTCCAAGGATGAGCTGGGACGCAATCTTCATTTGCGTTTGCATCGCGTCGTTTATATTGAGAACGGAATGAGCGAGTTCGACAATCGATTGCTCTTCTACCTCCGCTGCCTCCGACGTGCTGAGCGTCACATTAACATTATCGAGCAGATCCATCGTGCTCCCAGCACGTATGTGGCGGCCGTGACGGAGGTAGTGCGTCGCAAGATCTTCTCGGATGAATTTCGATTGTGGGCAACGCGTTTGTCTGTCGACTTCGATCGCATTCATGGCGAGGAGCTGCAGCGACGACACCTCTTCAATGCCAGCTTCGATGGACACTTTCTGAACATCCTATTTCCGGGCATGGCCGACATACCGCCCGCGTTCGCCAATGAGCATCCCGAGCTGAGCTTCGACACACGTTTGCCTCAACTGAACCAATCCGACATTGAGCTGCTCTCCACGCAGCTACCGGAGTTGGCCACACAGCTCCAGTTGCCGGATATGACGCCCGTCTTGCAGTTCTTTGTGCAGCGCCGGAAGTCGTTGAACAAGCAGGATTGCGATCCTGGCAAGCAGCCGACCGACGTAGCGATTGAGAAGATCGCAACGCAACAAAGTGTCAGCACATCCACCAGCCTGGATGTGGAGCGAGTGGCGAGAAGCACGGAAACGGAGCAGCTGCTGATGCTCAGCGCAGGAACGTTGACGGATGAGAATGCTGGAAGTGTAGAGCGGTTGCGTGAGGCATTGCAGAGCATGTCCAAGCTGGCACTGCAGTGTCTGGCCATGGCACGCTCTAATCTGAGCAGTCTGCGCAGCGAATTGGCCACCAACTATCAGGACGAGCTGCAATCCGAGCTGCAGTTGCTGCAGGATAAGTGGCAAGTGTTACGCATGCAGTGCGAGCAGCGTGACCAACAGCAGGCGGATCAATTGGAGCAACTGCGTCAGCAGCTTTTGGCAGCGGAACAGGAGAAAGTCACAGCTGTGGCCCAGGCACGTGAGCAACTTATCCATGAGCACAAAACAGAACTGGAATCGCTGCGTTGTCGGTTCAAGTTGATGACATCGATGGAGCGTTCACCCTCGGACAGCAGCCTGGAGAAGCTGGAGCGGCCGACCAGCAGTGCCAGCGTTGCCAGCCTGGATGTGGAGCAACTGTTGGCCCAACAGCGTCAGGATATGCTCGCCCAACGTGAACGCGCCATCAACGAAGCCGTTGAAGCGGAGCGCGCATTGTGGCAGTCACGACAATTGCCGTCGGTGTCGCAAATGAACTCAGAATCTGTGATGGCCAACGTGTCCATATTGAAGGACATGTTGGAGGATAAAGAGCGACAGCTGGATGCGCAGCGCGAACAGAATGTATTGCTACTCCAGGAGAGCTACACTCTGAAGACGCGCCTCGACATGCTCACCAATGAGGATGGCAACAGTTGGCTGAAGGAGAAGATCGAATATCTGAACCGCGACAATTGCCGCCTCGAGGAGGAGCTCAACATGGAGAAGAATATGCGCATCGAAATGGAGTCCAGCGTGGCTGCACTGAGAAAGTGCGTATTGCATCCATTTAGATAAATTGTGAATACAACTCTAATATCTCTTTTTACATTTGTAGTTCCACTTATGAGCTGGGCACTGTGGCAGTCGGAGGCACCATGACGCGCTCCAGGTCAAGCGGTGCCTCGTCGAGTCATCGTTTCATTACGCTGGAGAATTGCGCTAAAGGAGATTTGGTATTTGTCGTGTGGAGCATGCGTCATGGACAGTTTATGGTTGTGCAGGATTCACTCACCCTATACTTTGTTCATGCGGACAGTCTGGCTGCACTGCAGCTAACGGCACCTCCTCCTCCTCCTACTCCTCAACTTCCAGCTGCCATCGAGGCTCCGTTATCTGTCGCCGAACTAAATCAAATACCGCTGCCCTATTACGCCATCGGACGTGTCATCGACAAGGAATACTGCCAGGCGCGCAAGGTGAGTATTCTTCGAGTGGTTGCTGTAAGTTCTAGCTAATCCTTCGATTCCATTCCACAGGATGGAAACCGTTATCGCGTCACGAAGGGCTCCAAGTTCTATCGCATCAGATTGGCGCCCTTTTTATCGCGAAATCTGCTACGTCGTGAGCGTTTGGAATGTAAGTGAGTGAGAGCGCTGCTTAACAGTTAATAAGTGAACGTGAAGAAGTTTTGAACTGGTTCGCAGTCCAACTAAATGTTTTTGAAACTGAAAAGAACTCTTATTCGTTTAGCTAACAGGCTAATTACATTTCTCTGTGCAGTAAATGTTAGCTAACATCTGATACTTCGCATAACAGCTGATAATTGTAACTGTTTTAAACTGAGTCCTTATATATTAGTAACATTAATAGTTGAAACAAATGCTTCTCTGTTCTAAAAACTGTTAGCGAACAGCTGTTAAAGTAAATAACAGCTGTAATACATTTTAAAGTTCAATTAACCAACCGATTTTCTTCTCTTTTAGCAAGCGGCTCGGCCGGAATTATTAGTCGATCGCAGCTGGCGACGGCGGTCAGGGAAGCAGTGGATACTTCGATGGTGTCTGGGGCAAGCATTGGTGGCAGCAGCGTCTATCAAAGTTTCAAGGAGCGCACGGTGAGCATCAGTAGCGTTAACGAGGAAGAGGATGAGTCAGCCTCCTTGCTCAGCGAGCGTTGTCGCTACATTAGCGTTAGTGAGGAGGGTGAATTGCCGGCGCTTGCTGCTGACAGTGACGGTGGCGGCAGCACAGAGACAACTATCGCAACAACAACAGCAGGAGGATCATCAACAACAACAACGGCAACATCATCAACACAATCAACATTAACATCAAAAATAACAGAAGCGGCAGCAACGACAGCAGCAACGGCGGCAATTCAAGCACAGTCTGTGATAACAGAGCAGCCAACGGCATCAAGAAAACTCAAGTTGGATCTACTGTTGGCCTCTGCTGATATAGTAATACAACCCTTAACACAACAACAACAACCACAAGAAGAAGATGAAGAACAAGAGAACGAGAAGTTGGAGAGTGAAACACAGTCGGAAGCTGTGGCGGACACCACAACAACGATTACCACAAATGATCCTAATCCACAATCGGATGTGATTCCAAGTGAACTGGCCGATCAACCAGTTAATATATATGTAGCCACAACAACATCAATTGCATCCAAAGCAGCAACCACAACGCCATCAACAGCTGCAACTACAACGGATGTGGTTGAGGCTATTGTGAGCACAACAACGGCACCAATTAGCGAGGACTCCGATGAGTATCGCTCGCTGGAGGGCAAGGATGAAGCCGATTTTCCCATTTCCGAATAGTGTACGAAAATCGCAAGAGTTATATATATATATATATATATATATATGTATGCTAATGAAGCAAGTGCGAAGTCGTGTGTATCTAGGCTAACACTCTTACTATTTATATAGGACCGATCCCAATCCATAGGACCTTCCCATTTTAACAACTAAGCCACAGAAGAGCCGACGGCAGGCACACACACACATTCACACACATACAGCACATTAAGATGAAAGTTATATACTTAAATAATTTAATGTTTACAAATTCAGCAAAGATTGCACTTGCAAAAACAAAGAAACTAACGGCTAACGTTCTAATGTAGTTTGTCTATAGTCTCTACATCTACTATAATGTATAATCTTGTATCAAATCTGCAAATCGGTTTGATAAAAGTCCCACACAACACAGCACTCTTACACACACCCACACACACACAAACTAATTTTTATTTCAAATAAAAATTACCACAAAATATGAAATAATCAAATTAATTAATTAGTTTTTTGTTAAAGCAAAAAGAAAAAAAAACATGAAAAGAAAAAATAAAAAGTTTAAAATTCCTTTTTAACTTTTTAGTGCCAAGAAATTGTTTGCAATTCATATTGATTTCTTTAGCGAGTAAATAATATTAAATATATACACATAAATAAATTATATTTTTTATAGGAATTTTCACAGCCCAAAAAAAAAAAAATTAATAAACATTTTCACACACATACACACACACAACACGCTTTTTGCACATCCCACCCAAATAATTGACAACATCCAAAACTGAGTAGATTTCTTCTTTGGGTTACGGAGGCGTAGCCCCGCCTATTTAACACTTATTCTCAGCTCTCACACTATATTGAAGTCCTTCCTCGATTTCGATTTCTATGTAAATATCAAACGACGAATATTTTGCCTTTTTTTAACTTAAATATAGATAAACAAAAACACACACATTACATAAAACAACACAAACTTATACAAAGTTTAATGAAATTCATTAACATTAAAAACAAAAATTAAATGCTTAATTAAATCAAAGCGCAATTTGTAAATAGACAAAAGAAAGAAAACCAACTAAATTTTACTTTAAACAATTTAAATGAGATAAATAATTAAACGAAAATGTAACAACAAATTGTCAAGCATACAACAAAACGTGTAAAAACGAAAATCAAATAAAAAAAAATTGTAAACATATTAAACATGCATTTTCTATATTAGTATTGCATTATTATTTATTATCTACTTGCAGGTTTAAGGAAATTTGAATTTTTTTTTTGTACTTAGCTTAAGCTATGAGAACTAGAAGCGTGTTGCAAAGTTCCTACTGCAAGGACTATATTTAAGTAGTCCGTCTAGATCTCCAGCTTCGAGAAATGCCATAACTTGATTCATTTTGGATTTGGCCATGCGCACAGCAATGCGGTTTGGATGGTTCCGTAAAGTGGCTGCTACAGATTTGCCCCAGAGCTCGAACTCGTCCTCGTCCTCGTCCTGTGTATTATCCCTTTTTACGACTACGCTACGATTAGCATTGGCTTCTGCCAATCTTCGTCGCTTTCGTATTGGCTTAATCGGTAATGACGGCGACGAGGAGGGCGTTGACAACAGAAGCGAATCAACAACACATCCTTCATCAGGATCCTCTGCTGACATGATTGCTGCCAACTATATGCTCAATATCTGTATGCAAGAAAACATTTCAAATAAATTGTAGTTACTTTTAGTTGCCTACTACAACATGTTTGTGTTAAATTTAAATATATTATAAAAAGAAAGTTGAACTGTTGACTTTGAAATTTAAAATGTTTGGTCATTTCAGTATTCTATAACAGAGTGCATTTATATATATTATTACAAATAGTTGTAGTATTTTCTTACTAATGAAATATTTGCATTGCTTTTATAGAATTTAATAAAAACAATTCCAGCTCTCTCTGGCATATCTACAAGTAAAGTAACTTGCCCATCTTTTATTTAAACATCATCTCATTAGTTGCAATAAAAATGAATTATCAATAATATAAACTTTTAATTTATACAAAATACTTTATTGTAATACTTACCCAGTTTTATTTACCCCGCTTTTGTTTAAACATATCAACCTTAGTAGCAATAAAATGTTATTATCAATAATGCAATCTTTTAATTTATACAAAATAATTTATTAGTTTAGTAATCATAAAAATATGCTTAATAAGTACATATCCATATATAGTATAATTATTTAGTTACATCATTTATATATGTTGTTAGATGGTTAGGTAATATTTTGCATACTTTGGGCTGTCGAGTTTATTCTCATGCCATTTGCATATTACATTAGACCACACAACACTACACTATACGACATGATTGCGATATGAGATGCCACTTAATTAGCTATTAATTATATGAGTTGAACAATTAATTGCACTTTAGCCAGGGCTAATTGGCAGTGGGTTTCACACGAAACACCCGCCCGCCCACAAACCTATCTGAGCTGAGGGGCGTGGCGTGGCGGTGTTAGCGTGCCATAAAAAGCTTTGTCTATGAGTTTAGAGTAGTAGGAGTATAATAATATAATAAATACATACATAATTACACACATATCGAATGCAAGTGCCACATCAGTCTCCGTTATAGAAAAGTCGGTTATATGCTTATCTATAACTAATTAGGCTCAAAACTATAATGAATGCATATGTTTTGCTCTATTGATTGCATATACTCTTACAGACGAATGGACCATAAGACTTTTTGTTGTGTTTGCTAACACGAACAAAACACCAAATAAATTCATAATTTTGGATAAAGCAAATTTCAGTTTAAGTTGCAAAAGTGATTTTCAAACTTCGCACATCAATGCAGCTGCAGTTTTCCACGCTTAACTTTAACGTCGACTCTTTAATGCGGAACTTTTGAGCTATATATATAGACACAGCGTTGCCAAATCTCCTGAAGATTAACATTAACATGGAGTTGAGAAAGAAAACAGCTTTGTATAGTTAGAGTATAAATTGTAAGTCTGCAAAGGCATTGCAACTGCAATGTTGCAAAGGTTGCGTTTCCTTCGCTATCTGTTTGTGAATTTGTGCTTGTCTGTACCCCCCTTTTCCCCACTCCACCCTCCCTATTCTCACTATCCCCACAATCCTCTCCACACACACACGTCATGCAATAACAGCGCACATTGCGGAGTCTGTGCACTACTAGTGAATGGCTCTTGCCTCGGTGCTCTTGGCTGTGGTTGCGATTGTGGTTGTGGCTCTAACTGTGGTTGCATCCAACGCTTGGCTGGTTACATGTGGCTACAACTTGATTTGGGCTCTAAAATAATTAAGCGTTAAATATGCTCCAGTTATTAATTGCCAACATCTGTAGACATCTCTCTATCTCTATCTTTCACTCCCTCTATCTCGGCTCCTCCGTTGCTTCCCTCACAATATTCCACACTTTTTGAGCACAATTTTGCGCTTTCGCGCCACACTGGAACCACTGCCCTTTTTGGCGGGACGAAGGACAATGGTGCCGCTGCTGGACTTGGTGAAGGTCGGACTGAAGGCGCTGATTGTGGGCGTGCTGCTGTAGGGCGGATGCGTTGCATGCTGTTGACTGTTGCTGCCACCGATTGCCTGCTCATAGCTCTGTGTCATCAGTTGATGGCACTTGGTGGCCAAATAGCGAAACACCGACGCCACATTGATGTCCTCCTTGACGGAGGTGCGTATCAGGCGACAGTTTAGCATCTTGGCCAGCGTCTCCACTTCATCTGCACTTACTACCGCCTGCTCGATCAGATCGATCTTGTTCTGCACTATCACTGTGGGTATCTCATTGCATTCGTTCTCCACTTTGCGTTTCCATTCCTTAATGGCATCGAAGGATGCACGATCTGTCGTGGAGAATACCAGCACCGAGGCCTGTGCTCCCCGATAATACGCCTTCGTAATGCAATCGAACTCCTCCTGACCCGCTGTATCCCATAGCATTATGCGCACATCCTCGCCATCGATCTCGATTTGACGTTCCAGAAAGTCAACGCCTATGGTCTTCTTATAGTCCTTGGTGAAGATGCCTTTGCAGTAGCGCTGGATCATTGAGGATTTGCCAACGCCTCCATTGCCCACAATGACCTGAAATTGTAAAAGAGAAGTTCCATTTGAGATATTTCGGAGGCGAGGGATTGATTTAACAGAGTTTACGAATTATAAATAAATGGATTGAAATAGAAAACATCATTATAACATTATGTCTTAAATGTTTCTTAGACAAAATATGCCTGACGGATCTTAAGAAATATTAAACATATCGACAATATCATCATCAACTTCATTTTATTTTATGTATATTTCTTAGACATAAGATTCTTTGACCATGGATTAAGTTTTCTTAGTAAAGACATTGTCATCAGTAATATAAAGAACATTAGATTATTATTACAAATAATATTCAATTGAAATCCAAAATTAAACAGGAAAATGTTCTAAGACAATATGAAAATATGAATAGATTTCGAAATCAGAGTTCGTCTACAGTCTCCCTACAGTTGCTTTTGCTAATTTCTTCAATTCACATTAACGCGAATGATTAGCTATTTCTGTATATTTGAAGTGAGCCATAAATGATATTAGGAAGTCTCCACTTAATTTGAGTCTCGACAGGTGCAAGTGTTTAAAAAAGTTTAGTGTAATTTGACATGCATAGGGGATTTGCTGTGGCTTAATCCTCCTCTCGAGGCTACATGGCTTGAAACTCACACATGGTAGTCACAATTCCAAAGAATTCTTTGGAAGAAGCAAAAGAACCGTTCCGAATACGACTAGGTAAACGATCAGTGATTGTTCTGTCTGCCTATTAACGAGTTGCCGCTGTATAGCATGCGGTTATTATTTAACGCTTATCCATAGCACATCCGATATGATATCTCTGTGTAAACCATGTGTCGCTTAGCGGGCTTGTGGTGGTGCATAGCAGAAGGAACAGGTAACAGGTGGGTCTGCTTAATAACTTACCACCTTAATGGCCAACTCGATGTCGTCCTCACGCATGCTACTGTAATTGTATTGGGACTGCGAGTGGGACTGTAGAGCAGCTGCAGCAGCGCCACCCGTTGCCGTTGCCGTTTGGATTAATAGACGCATCGGCGGCCGCAACGCACCGCAATCAGGTGTAGCCTCCAAATGTGCGTTTTTGGCAATATCTCCCCAGTGTCCAGTTAAACCACGCAATCTTCAATGCTTTTCACTTTCTTCTGCAGGTCGCTTTTGCGTAATGTCAAGTCAAGTCACAGCAACTGCAATTCACTTTCTACGCATTGATTTCACCAAAATCGAATACTGAAACTGGAACTGTGGAAAAGAAAATTCAACATCACAAAAAATACACGCCGAGACTGTTGTATGCAATGCAAAGTTAACATAAGTTTTTCTTTCATTTTCACAATAACCGGTTTATTTTTTATATTATTTCTTTCATTATTATTATTTTTTGGTCTTTTTCTTTATTTCCTGTTTTGGATTCGTGGCGGGCGAAGACGAGTGCCGCCTCAAATAAGAAGCAACTTGAGCCGGTTACATACGCTTACAGCAGGTGCCTCCAAGAATACACACCACACTGCGCGTGCGTCGGCACACGCATCGCCTCGTCGCACGATGCTTGCCATTAGAATTGAGAATGTGGCAAGATCAGAGGTGAGACAGAGACCTGTACATGTGTATATGTCTATGCTTGCATGACATTAGCGTGTGTTTATGAATTCTATTGAAATGTAAAATCTTGGGGATTAACTGTGTGTGTATGGATCTTTTGGTGGGCGAAAGAAACTGCGTTCTGGCTCTTTGAATTAGCATATGTCATATTCATACATATACAAGTTTATTAGCTATAGAAATGCAAAAACACTTCAATTTATGAGTTTTTTTTATTAATTTTTATAGCCTAGCTAGTTGGACTCGAAAAGCGTTTAAGTTGTTATTAATATTCAAAAGCTTCACACCGATCCATAAGATTCAAGCTCACGCAGTGTCATTAACCAATCGCAGCCATTCACTTCAATCAATTCATCATCCGTTTGTTTCTTACACTCTATCTCTCTCTCTCTCTCTCTCTCGCTCTTTCTGCATGCTCTAAGAGCCAATATCAATTAGGTTGGTCACACTGCATTTGCATTTAGATTACATTCGGCCTTTCAGCTTTCATCACCTTTTGGCATTTTGTTTTGTCTTTTGCAACCCACTGTGCAACATTTGACCGCGCGCTCTTTTGTTACCTTTCGCTCGTTCTAATTATGTTGTGACTGATTCTCTTTTGGGCCACATTCTTCTACACTGTTCTGACGCTGTGCGCATTGGGTTATTAGTGTTTGCGTCGCGTTTTTGTCTATTGTGATGATAATTAAGGCCAGTGGTTATAGATTTAACTAGTTCAATACATACGTACATACATATGCATGTGCAGATGTGTGGGTCACCAAGAGCAACTAAGAACAACAACAAGCACAAGAGCCGAGTCGTGTCAACGAAGCTTGACATAAAATCCAAATGTATTGCGTGTGTATGAGTGCGCGTGTGGGACGCAAGAATGAAAAACTGCACGCAGTCGCTGACGACGCGACGCTGATTGAGCTGGACTGCCTACCTGTTTCACCTGCATGTGTATTCGTTTGTGCGTGTGTGTGTTTGTACAAATTACAAATAATGCACATCATTGCAGTTTTCCACAGTGCTCAGTTTCTTCGTGCCTGAGCTAAATTGTCTAGAATGCGCAATTATTTTGAAATTTGCTCAAACTAATAGATAAGTTGGTGTTGTTTTGTTGTTGGTGCTGTAGCCGCGCGGCTACTGCGGCGCTCGATTGGCGTTTCTTTTCCACTTCCTTCTTGGTACACTGTATACTGTGGTTGTTCTTTTGTGGAATGTGGATTCTAACTTGTCCATTTAAGTACACAACGAACCATGCAACAGTGTGAGTGCAGCCAGACAACAACAGCAACAGCAACAACAAATGCCACTTGTTGTTGCAGTTGGTGGTGCTATTCTTGCTACTGCATTGGCAACAAAAGCGAAGCGAATTTTCTTGACGTGTGTTTCTGTATGTGTGGAAAATTATGCAAATGCAAGAGCTTCGTTATAGTTGATGCTGCTGCTGCAGATGTTGCTGTTGCTGTTGTTTGTTGTTGTCTGTTGCGCTACTTAAATCAATTATGAGCGCAAATTCCTCATTATTTAAATTAACTTTAAATACTCAACTCGCGCACTAACGGAACTTTATAAAACAGCACCTTGGCTCGGTGTCGGCGACAAAAGTCTCTTCTTTTTGTTGTTCCATATCTTTTTTATAGCCCTTTTCTCACATAGAAAAAGACCTGACAGCGCATTGTGTTTGTCGGTGAGAAATTAACAAATATAAGCTGAAATATTAGACAACATATGCGAATGCGAAATCACGAAACTCACACAGAGACGAAGAATGTAAAAAAAAACGACTCATAAGCATCCACAACAAAAAACTTAAATCAACTCTTGGAGTTCGAAATAACGACAACGCGTGCGAAGCGCATTAATTAATGTTAGCGTTAGTTACTGCTGCTGGCTGCCTTTGGGCTTTGAACCGTAGTGAAAGTCTCTTCTTCTACACGCACACCCAGAGAAAGAAACACTAATAACGAACCCACGAATCACGCAGTTACCACGAGCGCAACAAAGTCATCCGTCATACACACCTGTTGCTCGACGCGTTTCAGCACAAACTAAGCAGCAAAAACTTGGCTTACAACAACTTGGCCATAAGCCGAAGCTGACAAGCAAGCAGAAGAATTGAAAGAAGAAGCGAGCGACCGGCAGCTCAATTATGGTTTTTAAAGTACAGGTGCTTAAAGTTTAATTCATTAAACAAACGCTTCTGTTTTAAAAGCAATTTTGTAATCTTCTAAAATTTAATGTTTCTTATAAAAAATGCATCTAATCACGATTTGATTTTAAATAATAACGTCTCTCTTTCGTATTTATATTTATAGACGTTTTGCAGCACTCTTGCTTGCGGTAGCCAGTAAATGGCAATAACTGTCAGCTGTTCATCAGCAATCGATAACTTGAGGTGGTCGGCCGATAGTCATGCGCTGTCTGCGTTTTGTGGAAATGGTATCTCATTGTTTATTTGGATTCTAGCATTTGTTTGGCGGGCGATAAGTTTATTGCAATCAAAAACAATTACATTTTGTTCGCAGCTATGCAACTTGAGCATATGAGACCAATCGTTAGCGTAAAATTTATTCACGTAAAAAGTGCCCGCGTTTGCTTATTGCCATCGGCAACATTCTCAATTAGCAACGCATGCGCTCAATACACAGGACGAAGGACGTTGTGGTCGGTTGCTTCATCGTCATAGAGAAATGTCTCGTTGTCGGCATTGGAGCCATTTGTTGTACCGATACCGATTTAGTGCTCTACGTAAATTCATAGCGTTTTGGCGTCTCCGTCTCCGTTTATAGGACCCAATCGGTTAGTTTGACTTATTATTTGGTTGCAAGTCTACGCGTCTGGCTAAGTGTGTGTGTGTGTAGGTGTGCGAGTGTGTGTGAGAAAACAGCAAAAGTAAACTTAAAAAGAGAAAAACATTGTGAAACCATAGAAAAGTTAAATGTAAATAAAAATGTTTATGCAAAAGTAAATTCCAACATAGCCATCGAGTGACTTTTTTAGGGGTGACTCTGCCTCAGTCGCTTCCCCTGTCCCTGCGTTTGCCTCATCCCCCATGCCAGCCTGCTACTTGTGATGGTAGTGGTGGTGGTGTCTTTCGTCCACACATTCCTATTTCTGGCAGTCGCGTGCAAAAAAAAAACCCCCACAAAGAAAGAAAGAAGAAGAAGAAGCAACTGCTCCGCTTTTTGGCTTTTTCTTTTGCGAATGTGAAGCGGCAATAAAGTAAAGTGAAAATGTTAGAAAGGAGAGGCGGGGAGGGCGGAAAAATCAATATTGATAGTAAACTTGACTGCTGATGAGACCCAAAGCTAAATAATCTATCATTACAAACATCTAGCGCTAAATGGAGCCGTCAGGTGGTCATTGTCCTTAGGGCATAAATGCCGTTAGTCTCTGTCCATCGAGTGACTCATACAAGACTCGCACTCCGCTTCCCCCTTTGCGGACTTTATACTCTAAAGTGGAGCGTCGCTTTTGTCGCATGTTCATTTCAATATTGATTTAAATTTAATGTTTTTTTCTCTCGTTTTTTTTTTACAATTTTCTCATGGAGCAGCCAAAACAATTAAAAATCAATTAGAATAACAACAGCAACAACAACAGGAGTCAAAAACCAAGCAAGCGGAAAGTGAATTGCAAAAAAAAAATAAATAAAATAAATAAACAAAGTAAATGTACAAAAATGATAAAATGTAATTTGCATGCTCAATTTAACTTGAATTGCATTTAATTTTTTAAATCTAACATTGAGAATATTAAAATAAAAATTAAATACAATAAATACGTTTATCTAAAAGTAAGAAAAACTTTCGAACAAAACAAGATGAAAACTCGACTCGTTTCGTTGACCTATCGCGGCAGTGCATCCGTGGATCCCCGCTACTCGGCGTCCATGTTACCCTGGACAATCAATGATATACGATCCACAGAGAGCTACACAAAGGTGAGTTAAGTCATAGCTATATTAAATAACTTTAAATAAACACAACAAATATAAATATATAAATGATGAAAACAAAGCAGAACTGCAATTATATAATGATGATTAATTTAAGAAAATATATGCTAATCAACTCGACTGGTACTTTGTAAACTTCAAACAACATTATACATAAGTCACAGCTATATTTTTAAACAAAATAAATGCTGTGTTAGTTATCAAATCAATCATAATGAGGCTTTAAATAATCAAAAATAAAATAACATATTTTTAAATACCTTTCAAGAATATTTATATAAATATAAGTATTTTTAATGAATGATTTATACAATGTCACACATTTGTTCGTTAATTGCTTCTTATTTCATTTGTTTAACTATGTTAACTATGTACATTTAACACTCGGACCATCTCAAATAAGTAAAGAATCACATCGTTAATGATGTGTCTTAATTTGACAGCATTTCCCCGAGCTCATCATAAATCGCTTTATTAAATCAACAACATGAATTATTAAGTGCTATAGTTAAAGTTCTCTCAAACTCCCAGCAAATTGGGTTCGCCTTTCTGTTAGACATGATGCCAACGCTTGAGGCGTTTTCATGTTAATCCAATTGCATTTAGTGATATCCACAATACGCTTCTATCATTTTCAACAACAATTAAAAGCAATTTGCAATTATTACGGCTCAATAAATCAATTAAACAGCCCGCCAGGCAAAACTCGATAGCAAGCACAAAGGATATGAAATTTTATTAATAATTTTGCGCTCCATAAACGATAATTACCCTGATTAGCTACCGTTGGCAATCGCTCTAAGCGAGAGAGGAGGGAACTGCCCAAAATTAGACCCACAATTCCAAAAGGTGAGCCACTAAACCTAAAATCACAGTTGTATTATGGGACTCGTAGCTAATTGGAAGCACAACGTCATACCTAGATGAGCATATGAATATGATTGGTACAGAAGCGAGGGTTGTTTCTAGGGTTTTAAAAGATTTTATTCCATTTAATAAATAGAACAAGATTATCATACAACGGTATGTAAGCTGATTACTTATCAGTGTCGGCCGAGTGCCCAGAGTTAGGACTTCTTTCTAGTTGAAGCAAAGTCTATAGTTGAGTTATTTTTGTAATAATTGTACTTTATCCGAGTATTCCAAGAAACTCAACCACTACTTTATTTATTTACTCTGAATACAGTATATATATGTAGCGTTTAAGTATACATTACTAATGTAAATTAAATATTTCAATCGAGGTTCGTTCTTTAACTTCATAAATTACTGAATCCGCTCTCGCTGCTGCCTACAACATTCATTTCTACTCGTATAGTGATATCACCTATCTGCCAAATTACGCATACGTTGCGTTGTGCACGTGCGACGACAAGTTGTCCGTCTGTATTTTATCTCTATCTCTTCGTATGGCTCTCTCTCTCTCTCAGACTCTGCTGTCCCATGGCTAATATTATTTGAAGCTTGAAATTAATTTTAGCAAAGCTTGCAATTAGTCGCCCATCAGCCGCATGTGTGTGTGAGTGTATGTGTGTGTGTGGGTGTATGTATGTGTGTGAGTGGGCTTATGTGTGAGAGGTAACGATGCTCTGGGGTTTTCTTAGGGACTTTTCAAGTCGGGCCCAGTCCAGGCAAGCGCATAATTAAATTCCCCACAGCTGCCAACAAGTTGTGCGTTCAACCTGAGTGAAAGTTATGTAAAAGTGTTGGCTGCCAGCAGAATCTCCTGGATTGTCCCAAAGCCCCCGTCCTACTTACCGTGGCCATGTCCATTTCGGTTTCATGTTCTCTGCTCAGGTGGCAACTTGCCGCATTAAAATGAATCCTTTTTACGTGCTTGCGCCAACTGGCGTCGTCTTCACCTCCCCCTCTGTGGCAGCAATTGTTGTTGATGCTCATTGAATTGAAGCCCCCGAGCAGCTGAGGAAATGGCCAGAAAAAGTTGGGTGCAAAAAAACAAAATATATGTTTATAAAGGGGCAACTCCTGCTTAATGCTTCTGTGGTCAAGTGTTCATATTGCTGGCTCACTCTGATCCTGCCGCAGCTTTGCGGTCTCTTAAATGGGAAATTATGCGAAATCGTTGTTAGCTTCGTTGACCATCAAGAGGATTTTGATTAACTCCAGTTGACTGATGCTTATACCTGGTAAATAGTTAGACTCTAGAGCATTAGCAATGCAGTTTCTTGGTATTGGATAGTATACCATTAAATTAGTTTATTTTATTATCATATTTATTATAAATTCAAGAATTGAAAATTAAGCAACTTAACAGCTTAATTTTTCATTTTTAAGTAACTAAGATATTGTTGTTTAAACTTTATGTCAACATTTATTCTTCTAAGTAGATCGGTTCACACATTTCTCTTATATATTTGTTTCGAAGCGTTTCTAAATAAATTATGCATGCACAACTGACACACACACACACAAATATACACTCTCTCTTTACTTTTACCCTTTCTGTTGCTGTTCTCCTCCTCTCCCTTAACACTTAATAAGCCAGACTCTACAAACCCAGAGACCAGACCATTATTTGATGCATATTTTCTTGTATAAATATTTACTTAAGCATGCACTTTTGTTTATTATTTCATATATGTTGCTCTGAGTTCCCTCCACACAGCCACTGTAAATTGACACAACACAGCACGCACAACAAAGTGAGAGAGAGAGAGAGAGAATAAGATATAAACTAGATAAAGAAAGAAATGGAAATAGAATTGTTTGCGCAAGCTCTTCACTTCTTTGACAAATGCTGTGGCAGCTTATTGCTTTATTATGTTAAATAGCGCATGAAAATTACAACAAGCTGCCTCTTCGCTGTCGCTCAAGTGTGATACTTGCCACGCCCACACACCTCACAGGCCATCAAAGTTTTATGTGAACTTTTGCCTCGCTTCAATAACCAAGCAAACAAACAATGTGCGTGTTTGTAGCTGTGTATGTGTGTGTGTGTGCGTGTGTGAACTTTTGTAAATATTTGTTTTGCATATTGGTAAGCAATTAGTACAACAAAATTGATGATATTCCTAAATAATGCATATATCAATAACTATAAGCTATGCAAATATGTTAAGATCTCTATTTAATGATTTATAAAATGCTTGTTGCGGATCTTGAATAAATAAACAATTTTATTGTTAATAATCTATCAACAAATGATTGGTTTATTAACTAAAATTGTGGATTGTATTTTACATAATTGTAAAATTTCCTCTTCGATCTTCCTCCTCCATTGGGTAATTTGATAATTTATAGTAATAATTTATATTTATAGTTATACTATATTTAAATTTATTGAATTGTACAACTATCACTCTTTCTATAAAAGAGAGATAGAGATTGGGAGTGGGAGAGGGACAGAACTATGCCTCTGACAGGTATTTACCTGCGCTTCAGCCACACGCATCCCAGCAGACGCTTTGTGGCATGCTTTTCATTGACGTCACAACGGCGGGCGGAGTGTTGATTTGACAGAGCTGGGGGAAGGAATGAGGAAAAATCAATAGGCCGCTTGTTTCATTTGCCAGCAGAAAACACTTTATATGTAGTTTTTTTTTTCCATTTTCATTTTCTTTTGGCTGCTGGTTGGGAAGTCACTCAAGTCCCAGCGCTAATCCGCTTCTGGTCGGGTCGAGTCACTTGAGTAGCTCTTACTTCTCCTCCCCCTTTTGTACGGTGCAGTGTCGCAAATGGTTTCGCACTTCGCAATCGTCATCCTCTTCGCCATTGCCGCGAGTGAAGGACTCTCGCTTGGGCTTACGCGACGTATGAGTTACGTTTTTGCTGTCGATGTTTTGTGGTGTTTTGGTTGGCCGCCCACTCGATTCCGTTTGGCTGACGTTTTGCATTTGATGTTGCACACAGAGAGTTGTGTGGCCGCTTGATTTCTGGACTTAACTCCCACTTGCCACATGCCACTTGGCCAGCGACTCACTTGACATGCTTTAAATCAGAACTGTACCACATTGCAAAAGCGTACAGAGTGTGGAAATATGTGTGCCATACAGTCAGCTGAGGAATTTTGAGATTATTGAATAGAATTATGGGATTATCCGACAGTGCAGAGTATCTCACAATCGCTCACTCCCTCTGTCGTTCTGCTCACTTGTGAAAACATTTTCATTGGGATTGTTTCTATTTCATTTTGATTTCATTGTTTTGCTTTCCCCAGTTCTTTGTTTACTTTTGCCGCATATGAATAACACAACAGTAGCCCACACTGCGTATGCGCTATAATTATCTTTTCTTGCCCATAACTGCCAACAATTGACATCTTGGCCCCTTTTAACGGTTACCGCATTGTTTGCGCTGCCCATCTGCCCCTCTCTTCCCGACTCTAACCTCGTCTTGGCTCTTTGCAACTCTAATTGACGTCAAGTTAAAGGAAACTCGGACTATGTCTATTTTATTGTTTTATGTTCTATTCTTCAAGCTATTTTTTGTTGTGCCACACATACTCACACACACACATATACAAATGCAGTTAGCGCCATGGGAAAACAATCCCCCAACGATAACGATATTATTGTCCATTGTTTAAGTTTTTGTGGTTGCTCGAATTGATATAAGAGATGGAACAATTTATGCTTGTAAATGTGAACAGAAATATTTGAAAATTTAACAATATCATAATTTGTAATAGGAATAACTTCATTGTTTAAGAGTTAACTGTAAAGAAGTTAGACTGTACATTAGCTTTGCTAATAGGGTATCTTCTAGCCAAGCAAACACGACTCTTTTCTCATTTCTTGCTTTACTTAAGAATTGTTTTACTTAAGAACTATATGTCCCAATCAAACTTTCTATCCTATTCCATTCCATATTCCATTTAAGTTGAAGTGCTCACGAGCGTGTCACGCGCTGATCTCTAATTGGAATCACGACGCCGACGTGCCGTCAACGTCGCGTGTTATTGCTCAGTGATTTATACGTTTTAACTGTTTCTTCATTACGTTTTCATGTGGTAGCTGACGTTTGCTGTTCTTGTTATGCATGCAATTTGATTTGTTATTGTTTTTGTTGTTTGTGTTGTAGTTGTTGTTGCTCAATAAATTGCCTACAATTGCTCATTACATTGCTATTGTTGCTGTCAGCATTGTAGCCATATAATTTGCATTAACTGCCTCAACTGCTGTTTCCTAGAGAAAATGGGGCCAAAAGGGTCAAAACGGGGTTCTAGGTTCTATGTCTAGCACTACTGCAGTTGCCATAAATAATATGCGATATATAATGTAAAGCGCCAATCGGATCCAGCTATAATTATCGGCTTATGTTCAACTTGGGGTCAATCTTTGGGACAGACTACAGAGCTGATTTGCATTGGTCTAAATTAAAACAATAATCTAGTATGACTTGGATAAAGTAGAGGAATAAAGTCTTAAAGTCGTTCCCATTCGTATATTTGATTTATATATTTATTTATTTATATTTAAACATAATCTTATACATAATCTGTCTCTTTTCCCCTGAATGATTAGAGCATAAGTCGGAGGTATCATTTAAATAGTGAGCCTTCTTAATTCCTTATTCTAAACAGTTTTTCTCATATTTATGCTAATCAGATGTCCCTCATTCCAATCGAACGCTTTTCAATCCCGCACAACAATGAAAATGATTGCATTACAAAGCAGAAGTTTAACAAATTGGCAACTGATAATTGGCAACTGGTAATTGGCAGCTGGCAATTGGTCTGGGGCATAATTGGATTTGCTGTGTCAATGTCAAACGCGAAACAACAGTTAAATGAATCTCTCGATTCTCGACTCTCGACTATCGACTCACCTCAATTTAGCTGGCAGCAACAGCAACGCCGCCTCTCTATGCGATTCACACAATCGTCCAACATCTATGGCATCGAGGGGAAATCACAAATTAATTGAAAATTGGCAAAGCGGGGGTCGTACAGAGGCAATAGAAGCGTCATCAGGCAGTGCTAAAATCTCGCTGGAGCTTTGCCATTTGAAAATTAATTTCAAATGCCAAAGGTGAGCCGCACTTAAGCCAAGGTGGCATCCCTAATGATTACCGGTTGCCAGGTAGCTTCATTAGTTGCTCTTTCATCCTGTTGAACCCAGCAACTTCTATTCTTTCTCTTTTATTTTTTGCTCTCTCTAAAATGTTATTAATTGCAAAGTTTTTCTCTCTTTTCCCTTGTTTTCTTTGATGCTCGCAGGTTCTCTGCCTTTCCCCAACTGCCTGTGCTTCCAGTTCATAGTATGTTTAAGTAGTTCACGAGCTAACGCCCCCGTTGATAAGCAACTAAACATGCAGAGCATGAGGACGGCACATCAACGATTATACCCTGTATTCCGTACCCATAGGACATATCCATTCTTAACTTTAGCCACAATTTGTTACCTCGCGTTTAACATGACCTATTAAAGGGTTAAATTTTGATTTTTGGAATCTTTATCATCTTTGTGTTATGAATATTTTGTAATATTCACATCTACAGGCCGTCTTCCAGTCGATCACTCTCAACTGAACTGGTCGTAATACCACTTTCACAAGAACTTATAATCTTGCGCACCGCCTGCGTCTATTCGTCGTCCTTTGCACAGGATTCCATCTCAAGTTGCTCAAGCTGCTCCTTGCCTTTGCCTCCTTTCTTGGTATTTTCAACTTTGTTTACGTTTTGTATTCGCATCTTGAGCCTCAATTAGTGAAATTAAAGTCTATATTATGGATTGATATGTGAGAGCCTTAAGGGGATTGTTTATGTTCCTAATGGACAAATATGCCGCGAAATTAGTTACAATCCAACTTAAATGAGGAGAGAAATATGAGTAGATAATAATAATAAAATTGATTGAAAAGTATAAAACTCAAACAATTTATAGAGTTATTCAATCGTTCAACTCTCTCTTTATGTTTTCTTTATTTTATTGAAGAACTTTAAATCGATGTCGCAGATTTAATTTCCGTTTACTTGACGCATCTCGTCCTCCTTTACTTGTTTGTATTTACCACTTCCTGGAACACACCGTGGACTTAACTAGCGTCTGCTTAACTAACTGAACATAAATTTCATTTGCTTCCCTCTTATTTTATAGGAAAAAAACAGAAAACTTGTTATAGCAAAAAAGCTAACCGACGTTCCACATGGGTCGACCTGTTTTCTGTCAACTACAGTTGCAGCCACAACATCGACACACCCATTCAACAAACCCCGTAATCCCCCACCTACCCTACATTGACACTCCCTAGCTACCCTACTAACGACATTGTACATATAATAAAAACTCTACATAAAACATGTAACTGTGTTATAGCCGATAGAGCTCGACTTGGAAGTACCCTAACTTCTTTATGTAGTAATCAATTCTTCCAAAACTTATAGAATATTAAACAAATTTTTAATTATCTTTCTCGGTGCAATATTAATGTCTTTATAGTTAAAATTATCTTTCTTTTAAATATTAGAAATCGATAGGAAATTATAGTTAAACGTCTATAGATGTATATGCTTCATTTTAGGGTACAGGGTATTAAAAGGGCCAAGAACAGAACGAAAAAAGCAACGAACATTGAGAATGGCGGCACATGTTGACGGTGATGGTGACGGTGACGGTGATGGTGACGATGACGGTGATGTTCGCTGTGATGAGAACGCCGGAAATGGAGCAGCCGCCATGTTTGCAATGTTGTCAGGCTGCTGACAGCCTCAGCTTGCTTGTCTATCTTTCTAACCATTCGTCTGTCTTTCTGTCTGGTCTGTTCTTCCGTCTCTCCATTTCTCTGTTGTTCCTGTTCTATATGTCTCTCTAAGCGAACCGCTTTTGTACTTGTGCATGCAAGTAAACTGATTAAAAGGATTTAATACTGTTAATCTGCTTCGTCTAGTGGAAACTGTACGACATGGGGCCATGTTGTCTCATCTCCCTTGATTATTATGCCGCGTTGCTTACTGTAAATGCTAGAGATTAAACGAGTCGTGGAATGTGTATGCACAAAAATGACAGATAAGAGAACGGAGTTCGATTGTCTTTATTCACTAATACTGATTTGAATTTGTACTATTCATTAAAAATACATTTTGCAAGATGTCTTAGAGGCAGCGTGTCTCCAATTCGGAAATGCGTTGTGTTAGTCGAACTATGGTCTCCTTCATTTCATTTATACAAGATCGCTTAGTCTGCACTTTCTCCACTGTCTCATCATAGTCGTGCATCAGAGCTGGTAGGGCTAATAGGCCGCCCTGATATGAGAGATCCGAATACTGTTTTCGTAGACGAGCACGATCCACTTTCGCCTTATAGAGACGTTCCCGTAGAACACGTTGTTTTTCCAATGTCTTCTGCAATTTAAAGCTATGTTGCTTTAGTTTGCAGGAGAGGGCATAAGACTTCTCGCGATTATGTTGAGTCATATGCAAGTCGCTATGATAGTTAAGCCGAAGCCTTTTCAATTCAACATTACGTTCTAAACGAGATTATTATTCAAATATGAAATTATGAAACACTCTATAGTAAAGTATTATCTTTTTACCTTCAATTTTCTTATTTAGTGCTGTAACTTTGTTTTGTATGCTGATGAAGTCCTCCATGCAAATGTTTTCGTTGATTCTTTCAAGCTTGACGATTTTCTGCATAGAAATCAGTAAAATAATAAAAATTTGAATCATATAATCGTTTTCTTTACTTACATCTGTGATTCGTCCCAGAGTGTGCTTCCTTGTGATTAGATTTAGGCGAGCATCGCTTAATTCATTTCGTTTCTCTCTCATAATTTTGAGTTCATATTCAGTTACCCGTCTGAGGTGCTCTGACTTACTGCCAATTACTGTGAGCATTACATTTTCCAGATGTAACTCCGTCTGCTGGACAATATTATTTATGTATGTGAGGTCCATTAAGACACTCGACATAAGGAAAGCGTTCTTTCTCTTAGTCGCTGTTGCTAATTTTAAATAATGATCGAGTCGAGTTAAAACTTGGTTATATTTTGTATGTTCTCTGTCGAATGATGTATTAGATAGCCTCGCAAATGGCCGTAGATTTCGTAGGCGTCTGTAATAATCACTCATTCGTACGTTAAGAAATGTATTTAAATCTCTTTCCAAAATATAATTATCCTTTTCCTCTATCAACGCTACAATCAATTTGTGCTTATCAAATTTATTTTTAATCATAGCCTCTTTAACCATCGCCTCAGCATCGTAGACGACAGAGTTGAACAGGTCGTACAAAAAGTCCAGAGTTATCTGAAGCATTTCTTTTTGGAGATTCCTTGCTTCACGCTCTTCATCATGGTCGACAGGTGCTTCTGTGGTTATATAATCCTTGGTAAATTTCACAAAAATATCTTCCTGCTCTTCGTTTATAACAAAGGCTTTCTTAATTTCTATCAATTCATCGAATTCGGATATTCTGCGATCGTCGTCACCCACCGACTCCACTTCAAGATGGGTTTCTGCCGATCCCACTGATGATGATGATGACGATATTGAAGAGCTTTCTATGCTTCCTCCAGTAAGGGGATTAACAAATTTGCCCTTGTCCGTCACTTCACTGACTTGAGAAGCATAAGACGCCGATTTGCGTAGAACAAAAACCTCTTCAATATCCTCAGAAATATCTGATAACGAGGGGATCTCAAAATCATTTAAGAAATTGGCTTTCACTTGCAATGTATCTATGTCAAGTTCTGGCTCCCGTTCACGGTCGCCGTCATCATCCTCATCCTCAGTGTCACTGTCATCGAAATGCATAAGAATGTCATCAACTTCGTCTTCCCCGTCTTCAACACTGGTTTGTTCCAAATCATCAAAATGTAAGGCCGATGATGCCCGTGCAGGAGTGGAAATGGCAGTATCGCTTACAGATGGAGCATCGCTATCCTCAGAATTCTTAGCTTTATGAATTTTATGAGGCTCATTGGGTTCTTCAACTGTGAATCGAATATTCATTGCTCTCTTCAATCTTTCCTTTTTCGCCTCTCGGATTTGTTGATCAACTCCTAGCTTCAGGGAGTCCCGTTGTTCAGGTGTCGCCTCTGACTTTGTTGCTTTTAATGCACTACCACCTTGTTTTGTTGGAGCCGATGCTTCTTGAATTTGAATGCCTGCCTGTTCATCCTGTAGATTGACTGGTGAGGCAGATTCCTCTTTATCTACTTCAATTACAGCATCTTTGGCATTTGCATTAGGATTTGGCTGATGCTCCTGAGGATCTGTGGTCTGTGCATTGCTTTGGTCCAAGGGGACAGGGACATCAGCAGGTTTTTCTACTTCAGTGTCCATTAATATAATATAGTTTTTTTTTATTATTTTTTTTTTAATTTTTTATATATTTTTTTGTGTTTTGTAGATTTTTTTAAAATGTTTTTGTCTTATCCACAATAAGCTAACATTGAAATCTGAGGCAATTCGTTAAAACCCAAGCGAGGAAGAAAAACGCAGGGACTGCTAGATAACATAATTGATTTCTGGTAATGCTTTTAACAGAATGTTTGTCTGTTATGTTACAGCAAAGATCTGCCGCGTGCGCTTAATACAATTTCTGTTATACAGTCTGTATGTCACATTTATCTGTGCTACGGCTACTTATCATGACTTTTGGGCAACCCTTAAATAAAGTGAATATATAATAAACAATTAACAAATGAAATCATTTAAATTTTATAGAATATGTTTATATTGTTATTTGTGTAAAGAGTATGATTACATCGTATGTAAGGGATATAATAATATGAAAGACTTAGGTTACAGTTTCTACCACTGTTAACTAATTTATAAATATAGATTTACGATCTCGTGCCTCAAAGTCAGCGATACGTTGACTTAAACGTGATACGGTCTCTTTCAATTCATTAACAACAGCTTGCTTCGCATTCACTTTCTCCACTGTTTCATCATAGTCGTACATCAGGGATGGCATTGCTAATATACCACCCTGATAGGTGAGTTCAGAACTTTGATATCGTATACGTTGACGCTCCAGTTTGGCGTTATATAGAGCTTTGCGTAGCGTTTGATGCGCCTCCAGTGACCTTTTTAATTTAAATTTGCGGACTTTGAGCTTGCAATTAAGCGCTTGAGTTACATCTCTACAATGTTGGGATACATGCAAATCGGAGTGGTGTTGATACCGAAGCCTTTTCAACTCCAAATTTCGTTCTGATTCGTGTATTTTATAACATTAAAATAAATTCACTTATTCACTTTCACTTGCTTACCTTCGATTTTTTTATTCAATGCCGATACTTGATTCTGCAAGAGAATAAAGTCATCCATGGAAGTATTTTCATCGACTTGCTCCAGCTTATTAATTTTCTGCAATGAAAATTAATAAATAATAGCGGTTGTTTTCTTTTTTCTTTCTCAATATTAATAATATTTACCTCTTTCATATGTCCCAGAGTGTGACTTCTTGTGATAAGGGAGAGTCGAACATCACTGATCTCATTTCTCTTTTGCCTCATAAGTCTCAGCTCGCGTTCAGTTATCCGTGTGATGTAATCGGATTTATTGCCTAAAGTACTAAGTATCTTTTTAGTGAGATAATGCTCTGAGTAAAGGGAAATGTTTTCTACATAGGATAGATCAATTAAAACACTCGTCAAAAGGTAAGCGTTCTTTTTCTTAGCCTGGGCTAATAAATCTAAATTAAAATCTAATCGTTGAAGCGTTGTCATATATCTCTCGTATTCGTATTCATGCAATTCGGGTGGCAGTGCTGTGATAGCACGAGTGTTTCTCAGGCGTCTGTAGTATTCGATCATTTTGGTGTTAAGATACTCGTTTGTCTGCTTTTCATGTATAAATCGTGAAAATTCTTCAGACAATCTTTCGTGAAGCTTTAATTTATCACACTTTTGGTTAAGGGCCTCGTCCATTTTTATATTCTCAGCAATGGTGACCACATTTGCGATGATATCGTTTAGAAAATCGCGTGCGACTTTCTTCATATCAGTCTGCTGGTGGATGCTTCTCACTGATGGTTGAAAATGCAAAGTCTCTGGGGTAATGAAGACCGTCTCAAATTGACGAAGCATATCATCGTTTTCAAGGTTGGATTCTTTTATAAAAGACACGAGACTCTTCAAGTCAAGTAAATCTATACTCGAACTTGACTCATCGAGAACGATCTCTTCTGTACTTTCTGTACTCTCGATACTCGATGATAGATTTTCTCCAGTCAGTGGATCAACAAATTTACCTGGGTCCAATGCCATAAGCGATGCAATCGTTCGATGTTCAGAAAGTTGCGATTTAAGACGCTCGAAAATTTCATCAGTATCGTCTTCAGAAATGTCTTCCAATGATGGTATCTCGAAATTATCAAGGAAATCCGACTTTGCTTTCACTGAATTTCCCCCCGTTATAGGCTCTTGCACAATTTCATCATCATCTGAATCATCTACAAGTAACAATCCTTCATCTTCTGGCATCAGATTGTTCTCGACTATTTCCTCAAGAGGCGTCTCTTCTCGTTCCATTCGTGTAGGCGTAGAAATGGCAGTACTCTTAGATGCATCATATGAATCACTTAACCAATTATCTGCAGATGCTAAATCATACCCCTGTTTGCTCCCAATATCAAGATCAGGGCCAGTTTCTCCAATTGTGAATCGAATATTACGAGCTTGCTTCAAACGAGCTTTTCGAGCCGCTCGTCTCTCCTCAGTTGCTTGTGTTTCTCTTTGGTGTGATTCCTGCTCTGTCGCAGCCGCAGGTGTAACTTCCTCTGCACTCTTTTCTTGTACTTGTGCCTGCTGGAGGTTTTCTTCATTATCATCAGCAGGAGCTCCTTCAATAAGTAGCTCATTAGTGTCCTCCACTTTGGACTCGGTGGGCTGTTCGAGTTCATTGGAAGCTGTCTCTATAATTGCGTATATTTCTTTTTCAGTGTCCATTGTAGTGTGCTAATTTTTTTTTGTTTGCTTTACTTATTTAGTGTACATGTATGTGTATGTGTGATTGTTTTGTATGTTGTGTGTAATGCTATGTAACTTACATATTTCAATTAACATCCAAGTCGATGCTAAATAGTCTAGTTTTATCAAAAGGTTTACAAAACATTCATTGAAATTCGAATTAAAATCATTCTTTTTTACTTACAGTTATCCGTGGGCATCGAGCATGGCATACTGGAGTCCTACAATGTGGACTTTGAGCTACAGTTTAGCCATCCTTTAAAGCATATCGTGGGCATGTGCCGTATCATTCACAAGCCACAGTCGAAGGCAATTGGCAATGGTTTCATGCAAATCAAATCAAATGCTGCAAGTGCAACTCTCACCAACTGCGCCACATCTGCAGCAGCTGCAACAGCCGTTGCTGCTGGCAACTCATTAACCGCAAGTGGGGCACGTCAAGCACTGACCACATCCACATCCTATGGCTCGCTCTCGTCCAGTGCTGCAGCGGCTTATCAGTTGCAACAGCAGCAGCTGCAGCAGCAGCAACAACAGCAAGCAGCTGAAGCAGAGCAGCCGCAAAACTTTATGGAATTCCAGGGACCCATCACTGGCCTGGTCTACTTGTTAAAAGATCCCAAGGATCCGCTGCTCCACATCTATCTATTCGAATGTGAAACTATTGAAGAGGTAAGTTCAAGTTTCAATTTTAGCTGTTCATTTTGCCCTTTTGTCTGCGACATTTCCTCTTTTTGCATTTGTCTCTTCTTAAATGCATTCACATCAAAATGTTGTTTGCAACTTTTCATCCTTATGTAGTTGTCCTTTTCTAAATGCATTCAAATGAAAATGTTTTCAAAAGTTTGAACAATGCTTTTTGTTTTAATAAAAACCCAGTTGAGTGAAATGGCAAAGAGATTAAATGCAGCTAACGATTTGTGAGCGAATGCACAAAGTTTTCCCATGCTATAAATAAGAAACTTTTAGTTGAATTTCACAATATGTGACTCTATATTAAACCCTTTTTCCCACCTCAAATGTAATGAAAAGGTTAAGGGATTTTATGCTGTTGTAATTTGCAGCTTTGTGCAAACTTTAACAGCACAAACACACCTGAAGTCCTATTGCCAAATTCATTATATAACAAAATCATCCCCAACAGTAATTAAATGGCCAACTCATTTTCCAAATAACAGGCGCTCAGCATGGCATAAAATGACTTCCGATTCTATTTCTAATTAAAACCCAAACAAAATAACTAAAACTGGGCCAAACAAAGTGAGCCACAGTTCAGAGCTGACCTTCGTGGTGCGAGGAAAAACTTCAAACGTTGCTGTTTCCACACGCAAAATGTTAATTTCGTATAAACAGACTGTCAAAAGCAAAAAGCAACAATTTCCTATTGCTGACACGCCCATTTCGAAGAGCACACAATGAGAAAGCTCTTAATTACTTGTCTGTCTGTTCTCAAATGTTCCCAATTCAAAATGCAGAAAATGTATTTAAATACAGTCTTCGACTAGTTATGTAACGTGTAACGAAAGCATCCTCTCTTAACACTGATGGAAAGCTGTTGACTGCTTAGAACGTTTTCCGAATATTTTCCTGCATTTGAAAGCAACAAATTTTCTGTTTTAGTTAAATATTTTTTTAAATTTCCTAAAATTAAACGTTTTTGTGTCCACCATTATTGTTATTATTATAGTTGTTGCTGTTGCTGTTGTTGTTGTTGTTCTTGATTGCATGTCAGAAGTCATTTTAGGCAACGTCAGTTTGCCACGCCCACCACGCTTAATTTACTACACAGAATGAAGCACAAAATAGTTGTGTGTGTGAATGTGTGTGTTACTTGCTTTGTTTAGAAGTTTCGCAGCAGAATTTATGGGTCAAATTGCTGAATGCCTGAGCGCCTGAAATGAAACTATAAAATAGTTCAATCTTGATTAATATGATGGTATCATATTGTACGATTTTAGTCTTCAATTTTATTTAATTTTGTAAATACATATAAATAATAAAAACAAATGAAAAATACATTTCAAAAAGTAGCAAGTTACTTTTGATTAGAAATTATGTCGGGCTAGAGGCTCTAATAAATCTCAAATAATTTGTTAATAAACATATAAACAAGATCAAGTAAGAAGCTGTTTGGTTGACAGGAATTTAATGCATCTGTAGATACTTATTAAAATCAGTTGGCGTGACCCACAGAGCAATACTTAATCTTTTAAAAACTGCATTAGTTCTAATAGTTTTAGAATTCAATCCATCAAAGTTGTCTGTTATAACATTAAATTTAATGAAGCGGAGAAGACGAGGGCCACTTTAAGCGCTTAGCGTAATAATTGTCCCTGGGCAACTCAGCTGGACAGCATCCGCCCACGTTAATAGACATTATTAGGTGGCTAGGGAACAGCGACAAAATAAAAACATAATATATATATATATATATATATATATATATATATATATATATATATATATAAAGGGGAAAGCATTAGAGAACCCGTTGAAAGCCTGCAAAAATGTGCCTAATTGCAAGGCAGAGATAAGCGTAGCACACTTTCAGTACAGACTGTTAACAGCTGTGGTCTCTACGGCGTCAACAATTTCACAAGCTCTTAGCTTTTTTTAAATGTGTATATAATACCGACACGACACACCAGCTACACACATGTGCCCCATGGCGTATGCGTAATGTGAAATGCGATTTTTGTTTTATTTTTATATAATAAGCGTTCTTTGTGGAAAGAATTGTATTCCCCTTCTGTGCGTTTAAGTTGTAACCTGGCAACAGACCAAACAATTCACATTGATTGCATGTCCTCTGAACTGCGGCAAGTCCTCTCACTGTTGTTGTGCTGCGTTATCGCAAATGACGCACGACGCATGACGCTGAGCTACCATTTGCATGGAGCATCATCATCGCTGTTTAAACATCTCTTTTATTGTTGTGCTGCCATATGGGTCGAACTCGAACACACAGCCAGTATGCAGAGGGAGTCCTGCTCCTGGCAAATACCTCAGACATGTGAGAGGCATTCAGGAACGTTGAGCAAATGTTGTTTCCGCTGCCATTGCCCATAGTAGAGACATCATCGTTGTCATTCGCAACGCTCATCTGACTTTTAATGGCCTTTAAGAGGACTTCCTCTGCGTGGCTCTGACTGCTTGTGTTCAGATCGAGTGTAGGCCACAATGTAAATTGTAGATAATTGAAAGAATGAGAGAGAATGTAAATAAATTAATTGCATTTAAAATCTGTGGTACATTGATTAAGAACAATTGCAAAATATTGATCAGAAAATTATGAAAATTCTGATAATAACAGAGGAGACTAATCAATAAATGTTAATAACATAACATGTTAGTAAAATCCAGAGAACTTAACATTGTTTTCTCACTTTCTGGCTTGTCCTATTTTTCCATTTATAATATATTGACTACGTTCGACTTGTATTTTCTGAAAAGTAATTATAGGGTGTATGTTGTGCGAGCATTTCATTGACGTCACTCACTTCTGCTCTAATCTCAACCACTTTTCCCTTTAGTAACTTCATAAAATGGCACAAAGTGCACACATAATGCAATCAAAAGTGCTGTGAAAGGAAGGGGAAGCGGAAGTGTGGGTATTACGTTTACAGGCAAGAACTTTAACCTGCATTTGTGCCACATTGGATGCACTGAACTGAACTTTTTGGCCTGTTTGCCTTCTGTCGACATTTGCATATGCTAGAGCTTTGCTTCAACTCAAAGTCCTGCACGGCATTGTTGGCCTTGGCCTGATGCTCGCTTTCTGGCCGACAACTTTTGAAATTGATATTGATATTAAAGTTTTCGCTTCCCCTGTACTGTCCGAGTCAAAAAATCTAATTTTATCAATTGTTGTTGTTGTTGTATTCGTATGCGCTTCCCTTAAGTTTCCTTGCCACTTCATAGTCTGCACACGACAACAAATTGAATTTATCGCACATTTTGGCAGGGAAAAGCATTTTACATTATTGAAATCAAATTGATTTTACTTTTCTGTACTAGAATACAGTTTACCTTTGGCTTTATTGATAGCAACTTTTGCATTACAAGTTTTGCATATTGGTTTCCCATCTCTCCCCCTATCACTCTCTATCTTTTATTGTGTTTGTTAACTTGATATTGATAGAGTGCTTTTATTGAAACTGTTAGTCTGACCTTATTTAATTATGTGCAGTTTTGTAGAAGATATTTTATTTAATTCAGCATTGTATAGCGCTAAAACTGCAAGCTTCTCTCACAAAAGTAAATCCAGCAAAGTAAAAAGTAAAGTAAAGGTATATAGCAATAAATCTTCGTAGCTTAAGCTTAATGTATATTAACTTAAGCATTTTCTGTAATGTATGAGTTACTATTATCAATTTCTACTTAATTTCTTATTCTTATAATCTCTGTTCTTCAATGTTCGCCCTTTTATCCCCGTACAATAAGTGCCACAGATCACACATATCGCACTTTGTCACATTCATTCACGCTCTCACTCGCACTCATTTTCTCTTTCTCACACTCTCAGTATCCACACATACGCTCAATGCTTTTCACTGCGACTCACTCAATGCTCATTGAGAAACGGTTAAAACTGTTTTTTTTTGTTGCTGTTTCTTTAAATTCGCATGCGCAGGTTGCTTCGTTGTTGTTGTTGTTGTTGTCGTTGTGGCTATTGCTGTTGTCTGTGAGCGTTTCTCTTTTTGTTTGTAGGATCGGAGACCAGCGAATGGGATCCCCGTTGTCAGTTGTCTGGCGGCAATTGAAACGCGTGCGCGTTTGTCTGAGGGCAGCGACAGCTACCAAATCACAAAAACAACAACAGCAACATAAAACCGTTAACAAAAAAGTAATAGAAACAAGTTCAAAGAAATAACCTTACATTCAATAATAATTAATTGATTTTATGCGAATGCGAATCTGAGTGCATCTGCAGTTATTTAGCATAACTGATAAATAAATATAAACTTGTTTATTCCGCAACTTGTTTATTGTACAAAGTGCTTAGCGAACAACAAGAGAAACAAAAACAAAAAATATATATAAAAAATATAAATAAATTAGTTACTTAAAAGTGCGAGCCAAAAAAATCAACACACATCAAAACAATGTTTCAATTTGTATAAATGGAAATATATATATATATATATATATACTATAAATATGTGTATATATATTTACATATGTGTATGAAGCGAGTATCTATCGAGCGTATATCATCTTCAAATTGCGCCATTTAGGTATTCTTGTCTTTTAATAATTAATTGAAGTCAAATACAAATAAATTGGTGAAAACAGTTATATTATCTGTTAATAAACTGCGAGTTCTATAATCCTTTTCGGTGCATTCAATTTGTGTTTAGTTGAGTAAACAAATGTTACATAAAGCACTTAAAGCAAGTACTCGAACGAATTCTCGTATTTGCATTGTCCCAAATACTTAAAATGTTGGCGTCTGTCAATGGGCAGTGCAAACATCTCGAATTCAAATCAAGTAAATGAATTAACGCGACAATTAGCACAAAATACAGTTACATATATACATGCATACGAGTATATATCAATACAGCTATAGAACAATGCCTCAGCATTCACAAAGCTTCACTCTCAGTTATATCGCTAAATGTATTCGTCATTGTGTGTTACCTCAGGGAATACTTAACTAAATACGTATCCATAATGATTTTGAGTTATTTTATCGCTTAAGCGCAACTAAGAATAATGTGAATTCACACTACATAGTTGATTTGCTGGTTCGAAATAACATGAGAATTATCGTGATTTACTTTTCTTTTTAGTTGTAGTACTGCTGGCGCCCTTATATGTATCCAAATATTATAGAAACCCCCACGATTTGCGTTGCTGGCAACCGGCTACAGAAACTTGCAAAGCAATCGAAGCGAAACATTCACATGATTCGTTTGCTGTTCTCTTTTCATTTATTTATTAATAATATATTTTTCATTCAACATTTGACTATAACAAATTAATTATTGTCACAAGGTTGCGATGGGCAGAATATGACAATCAATTGAAAAATTTGTTGCTCTAGATATAAAATAATTCGTTTTTAATTAGAGACACAATTCGAACATTCGCTAAATACATTATCAATGTAAATACATAAATATATAAAAATAAATATATAAAAAGAGTTATTAACAAAAAGTTTATTCAAGCTAATAAAAAAGAGTCAATTAAATTTTACAAATTGGACAAATAAAACCAATTTATAATTAAAATGAAGTGAAAAGGAAAACCAGTCATTGTATAACTAACTACTGATAACTAAGTGGTAAAAATCACATTAACTGTAGTACAATAAAAACGTTTAATAAAATATTTAAATAATAAAATAAAAAAGTCATCAAACGCAATAAATTCAAATTTCTTATAATTACAAAATAATTTATTCTACAGTTAAATCACAAAGATTGTTTATACAACATTCAACTAAAAAGTAACGTGATAATCAATAAAAATCCACAAAATCAAAATGGCAAACATGATAAACTTGTGATAGTTGTAAACGATAAAAGAAGATATTGTGAGCTAAAGTGCAGCAATAAATTGTGAACTGAAACCAAAGTGCAGCAACGCCTGACGGCAATTGCAACAGTAAGTTTCGTAACTGTAGCAATATCAACGTCAACAACAAAAAGAACTACAAAACAACAACATTCACGAAAAGGAAAATCATTAGCAACAACAATAAGTGAAAATATAATACAATGTTTACGGTGCCATTTCATCGGGACACAATTCTGACGGCCTCCGTTAGCGATGCATCCGTGCTGAATAAAAGCCGCACCGTATGTAGAGGGTATATCCGTATACCCCTCCCGCCCCACACTCCTGCACTTTCATGATATTCCTTGTTATTTTCTATGCTGCCGCCTGCTTCAATTGATTTCAATTTCAATTTGCTTTTGGTTTGATTTGATTTGATTTGATTGCTTTTTATTTGTTGCTTGTGCAATTCGACTTTGACTTTACTTTTTGTGTGTTTGACTTTGCGTTTGTTTACTTTGTTTTCACTCTTTTTTTCTCTTTTGTTTTGTTCATCTTATGCAATAAATCGAACTCTGCTTATGCATGTACTTTACTTCTCCTTTCTGTTCTCTCCACAATAATTACAGTACTTAGTCGCAGTTAACTGGTCTAGTGGAGAATGAACTGATAAAAAGTGAAGCATTCCCCGCCGCCCCGTGGCTAACCTTGACATTGCCGTCGTTCCACTTCCACTTCCATTTCCATTTCCACTTCCACTCAACTCTAATTGAAATGCCCTTGAGTGGCGTCTTTCAATATTCTTTTCCATCCAGATTCAATTCATCGGATGTTTGGCAATTCCTTTCCAGTTTGCTCTGCATTTTCATTATTAAAATAATTTCTATGCAAATCGAGCGCTACACAAGTGCATTACCATATAAAATGGTTTTTATTTTATTTGCAGTTTATTTATCTAATTTTCTTCATGTTCAAATGAAATTTCCTCGCGCATGCCAAGAGCCAAAATTGAACAAAGTGACGTGTCAGCTATTTGTTTCTCCTCTTCGTCTGCTTCTTGTTCGTTCTGGCCCAAACGGGAATACAGTTGCCATTTCTTTTTGTCATAGGCGCCAAAAAAGTTGCTCGGACATTTCATTTTTTATCGCTTTTCAACTGAAAATTGTTGACTCGCACCACAGCACTTGACCCTGACCATGGTGTGCTTAAAGGAGCGTAACGCTTCGTAAACAGTTTTTCTGCAAAAGTTGAAGGATTGTCCAAACTGTTTTACAAATTTGTTGCTCAACTTCAAGTGCAGATTGCTTAAAGCTTACAAAAGGGTTATACATAAATGTAGAATGGGCTTTCAATTATGGTTTATTAATGGGCAAGAAGTTGGACTTTGAGTGTGGCACTTAGTTTGGTTGCTTTTTGTAACTTTTATAGATCAAGTTTTAGATTTAGTTAAATTATTTAGAGGAAATCTTGCTTTAAGCTTCTCTAAAAGCCAACGAAATGTATTTACAGATGTAATCTACTACTAAGAAACTTATCTACATATTTGTTAGAAACTGATTATTGAATTAGGAAATATAAAGATATTAAAGTGAAATTTGAAAGTATCGAATGTCTGTTTCCTATTTAATTTCAATTTAAATGTATTCCTGAACCCGCTAACTGAGCTCTTAGATCGCAACTGCCCATTTGCAATGTTCAAGTTAAACGAGATTCAGTTGATCTCATGTGTTAATAGCCAGTTATCGTTATTAGCATTCGTTTGTAGCGTTACCAGGCTTGTGGTTCCCCCCAGTCAACGTATAATCTTCCATATCACGAATTGCACAACTAATAAAATAATATTATTAGGCATTATTAAAGAGTATAGAGTAGCGTAGAAAATAGCTAAGAAAATATACAGTTTTAGCTGCATGTTCAAATACCGTAATAAATTTAATTACAGTTGTTTTTATTTTTGTTTTTGTTTACAATACTTTTCCCTCATATTCTCTCTGTTTCCACATTTTGCATGCCGTTCAACTATTCAGTTTATATAATTTTAGTCAACTTATGTATATTTGTGTTTGTGCCGTAATTGCAAATTGACGTTAAATAAACAAATATCTCAATATGTGTGGGAAACACTGTGTGTCTGTGTGTGTGTGTGTGTTTGTTGTTGTTTTAAAAACAAATAAATAGCTAATTATGAACTGGTTACTTATAATTTGTGTCCAAAGAATCGAAACAAATCGCACAGCATTTCAAATTGCAAAAGGAAATAGTAGTCTCTTACACACAAACAGGAATGTATGTAAGTCAAAAGTGATAGACTAAAGCATATCCTATGTTTTGCTCTTTGAATAGATAAAGAGGAAAGCATTCCATGGTAATTCACATCTTACCTCAGTTTTTACTCATTCTATCCCTCTAGTGATAGCTAAGACATCCAGCAAATACATAATTTACCCAAAACTACATCTGAAATGGATTTGGATTTGTATTTGCCATTCGCTTATCAAACATTTGCCAAGGGGTCAATAAACTGTTGGCTGCTCTTTAAAATGCATGTGGCGATTTGTTTTTATTGTCGTTTGGCTTTCTCAATTCGCCAGACAGTTTTCAAATTGCATAAAAAACGATGAAAATCAGTAAGCACAACAAACGAGGAAAAAGCTGACAAAGAGACATTAAAATTGTAGTTCAGCCACATGATAGGCGACATTTACAACATTTTGCACATTTTTTCCAGACTACAGACATTGAATAGGCAAAAACAAAGGTATATGCGTTGAATGACCACGTTTGTGACTCACAAATGTTTGTGATAAAGGTTTATTTTAAAAAACAATCCAATCTTTAAATAAAGAACAGAACTAATACAGTTCTCAGTTTATGATGAAATGTATTTATTTACTAAACATTTTATTATGTTAGTTTATAAATAAATCAAATTAATCGAACTTTTTTATATTTATTAAAAGTATCTTAAAGCTTTGCTTTGTTGCCTTCTCGTTAGCTATGACAATTCACGTACCATTCAAATTGTAGGGTATTTATCAGTTTATTAACTTAGCCGTAGTCGCATTTCCATAGACCTCTGTGCAGTTTCAAATTGAATTTCCATTTCAGTTCAAGTTCAGTTTTGGTTTTGACAACGTGGTAAACAATTTCAGAAATATCATTTTTATTTGGGCGAGGCGTGACTAAACCAGAAGGACATCAGCCAGACAATCTGGCGACATATAAAATATGAAATAACAACAATGAAGTCGGCAAATCTTTCGTCATGTAATTGAACTTTTTTTAAGGGCTTGTCAAGTTGTCTCTGCTGATGTTGCATTAAATATGCATATCGTATGTAAATATCGATGTGAAGTCGTCACATATAGTAAAAAAAAAAATACAAATAATAATACGGCAAACAGTAAAAAGTTGATGGCACGTAGACGAGTTTGAAAATCAAAACAAAAAGGAAAATAAATAAAAGGCGTAAAATATGCGCAAAAAAACGCGATGCGAACGTGACGATGAATTGAATTCCTGTGAAATATCTTGCAAAAACACGATTGCATGAATACATGTGTGCTTCTATACATAAATAATACATACATACATCTATACATATGTACATGAGTGCTTTCCTCGCAAGCCTGCAAGCATAGGCAGAGTAACGCTGAGATGAGTAGCTAAGCATACCCGATCTCCAATTATACTCTCTATAAAATATTACAAATTATCTGAATTTGAAGGTTCATACGTTAACATGCCAACAGGTTTAGGTTAATTCGATCATTTTGTATCAGTTTGGAATATATTCACTTGCTTTTTATATTATTTTGGTGTTAACAAAAATTATGAAAACGTTTATTTACTTATGTATCTAGAATATGTGTGTATAAGTAAATGTATCTGACAGTGAAACATACATAAGTTGATGTAAATGTATTTGATAGATACTCATTTGTAGAAAATTGTACGAAAATTGGAAAATTGGTCAACTAGTGCGGCACAACGTGACGTCACGATCACTCAACCAGCGGCTGATCAGCAAAGAGACAAAGCAGAATCATCATAGGAAAAGTATAATATATACATACATATATTTTATCTCAATTTTGGTAGCCAAGTGCCGCAGAATGGACAGATTTAGAATAAAAGTTTGCTATTTTTACCATATAGCGCTGTTAAATGGCAATTGGCTGTCGCTGCAGTTAATGTATCTGAAAGATACACGGCGCATCTTTCAGACAGCTGCATAATGACTGCACTGACATTGGACTTTGGAGCATTCGCAGTCAAACTTTTTATTTTGATTTCTCTTGATTTTTTCAATTTTTGGCAGCATTTCAATGCCGCAACAATTTGGGCCAATTAATCCGAGAGTGAGCTGAGAGCAGAAAGTGAGAATGCTTCAGTCTCTGAAACTATTGCCACTCAACAGCTGATTCTTAGTGCTTATTGCGGGAAACTCATCAGCTCTTGCGAGAATGATGCATTGCTAAAAAATTTCCCGAGAATCGACACAGAAATGTAGACACGATGTCTGCACATGAAGACTGAACGTGTTAAGACAGTTTGCGTTCAGTTGGATAAACTAAAATATTTATATAATATATGAGAAATAACTAAAGTAAATGTCAGCTAATAGTTACTTATTTGAATAACTTTTGGGTATTTAAGCGTTTATTATGAAATATGTTGATATTCTTACTATTCTCTGTTGCTTTCAATGTCAATTTGTTGATAATTTCTTATTTATATATTTAGCTGCTGACTTAGTTTACAATATAATGTAAATTGCAGGGTATAAACAATCGTTATACTTTTGTTTAGGACGCTGAGCTGACTCGATATACCCAAGTCCGTGTGCTTCTATGCAAATAAGTCTTCCAGCTTTGAAGTCGTGTTGCTAAAACATGTTAAAGTGTATGCTTCTGAAGCAGTCCAATCGAAAATCTAAACTTTATATGAAGCACTTTGCAGTTTCTTCAGATATACCAACCTTACAGATTGTGTGCCTCATATAGCTTAATATATATAAACTGAATTTGACATCGGACTATAGCATACTATATTATAAAGATGTTATAGGAAAGATCAGACAATATTGTGTAAACGGATAATCTTTTTTTATATAAAAACTTAAAACGGATCAAAAACTTAATTTGGCATAACTTAAACTTAATTTCTGAACAATCCTACATACATTTATTAAGCCATTCAGCTTTGAAGCGGCAACTTTTCAAATATTTATGAGCTTTGAGTCGTAAAAAAAGTTAATTTAATGCAGATTCCCTGGCGGGGTCCAGTTTTTGTCGCCCTTAAAATAACATAATCATAACACAACGTAAAGCAACTTAGCCAAAGTAAATCAACTTTGTGGGTGTCATGAAATTGATGTCTGGAATTTCCACAAAATGGCCAAAAAAAAAAAAGGAAGAGAAAAGAAAGAGAAAAGCGAACCTTAAGTGGGGAAGTCATAAAAAGTGTCATAAACTAAAGACAAAAGTCATAAAACTGAATGCGATGACAGACAGGAAACTGGCCAGGACACGGACGCGGACCCGGACACGGGCAAAAACGCATCACAATGGCTGCCCTTTGAGTGCTTTGGCAAGCCTTGTTAAGGGGTGAGGCGGGGCTAAGAAGAACTATGTTGGAGGGGTGGGGAAAGGGAGCATGTGCATTCAGAGTCTGGCTTGTTATTGTTAAACTTACCGCATGCCCTGAACGGCGTAGACGAGGCATAAGCATAACTATAACTTTTCCCTTTTCTTTGATTGCGAAATTCCAGATGGCCGAGCTAATGCATCAGATGAGGGATCCGGCGCATACGCTCGGCGGATCTGTGGGCAGCATACCGCAGACATTGATTGCTGGCGGAGGCGGAGGCGTTGGCGGTGGGAGTGGCGGGCGCAATGGTTCCCTCAATGGATTGCACGCCACGCCGGCGACCAATCTGAAGATGAGCGAGGCATTGAGGAATGCTCAGCACGATGCTAGTCCCAATCCGGTGAGCTCCAAGATGAAGGCATCCAAATCGTATACGCACGGTCTGAGCAGCTCATCGGGCACTGTCAACATTCCCACATCCACCTCGGCCCAGAGTAATCTCTCGCTGCTCGCGGACATCTCGCCGAATCACACTCACTTCTTTGAGGTGATGTATGTGGGCAAGATACGCGTCTCCCAGAAGCGGGTGCCCAACACCTTCATTGACGATGCCCTGCCCAAGTTCAAGGCCTACGATGCTCAACGCTTGCGTCTCATGGCGAATCGCAAGATGTCTCTGAGCAGCGAGGGAGGTGTTGGCATTGAGGCCAAGAGTTCGGCCAGCACACTGAAGAGTCATGAGCTCAAGGAGGAGGATGAGGAGGAGCACGATCACGAGCAAGAGCACGCGCAGGAGCAGGAGGTGCAACCCAAGCCATTAGTGGAACTGCAGTTGACAGGCGCTGAGGCGGATGCCATACCCCAACCGCTGGAGGAGAACAAGGAAAACAAATCGCCAACAAAGCGGACTCTCATGCGCGGTCAGAGCCAAATCGAGTTGGGACAAAGGGAGATGTAAGTATTTAGAGATAAGATTTGTGATTGTCAGACTCGATTTGTCCAACCCTGTGACGATAACTTCAATCCTCACCTCAAATCGGAAGCAGCAGCACCGCTGAGGATAACCAGCAACTGGAGGCGCCCAATGTCATTGTTAACAAGCAGCCCACCCCACCCAGGGAAGAGGGCGTGGCAGCCACAACAGGTGGCACGGCAACTGCAACTGCAACAGCTCCAAGTCAGCTGCATCCACACCATGCGCTGGAGAAGTAAGTGGTGTCCTAGCCCAGACCCCACGCATGTTTAGTTTGGTTTTACTTAGCTCTAGTTCGTTTGCTTTTGTTTTGTTTCCTTTTGCCTCGCATGCCACGCCCACAGCGATTGAGTTGCCCCAGCTAATCCTCCTTTTGGTATCCCTTGCAGCATACCCAAGCAGAGGGATCGCTCTGCCTCGCAGGGATGTATACCTCCTTATGCGGAGCAGAATCGCACGATGGTCTTTTTGGTGGGACGCAGCGATCTAAGGTTGATCTCGCCGGATCGCAAGCAGGTGCTGCTCTACAAGGACTTCAAGGACGTGGCCAGCTGTGTGCATGGCCAGAAGTCGTTGGATCACTTTGGCATCATCTGTCGGGAGCTGAACAACGAGGGATACATTGGCTATGTCTTCAAGTGCCAATCGGAACATGTGTGTGATGAAATTGTGGCAGCCATTGCCCAGGCCTTTGACAGCTGTGCCGAGCAGAAGAAGAAGCAGGATACGCAGATCTTTAGCTGCGAGCATTGCCCCATGCTGTGGTACCACAAGCTCTGCACCGACGTTGAGGGCCTGTCCGAAAAGAAGACGCAGGCCATGATCTGGCGTCGCATTGCCACACTCAATGATGATGAGCAGGATATGGTCTGGGCCAAGTATTGTGGCTCTGAGAAGACAAACTCCCCGGTCGCCGAACAGAATCAGTTCGTCATGATGCTGTTGCGTGCCCACTGCGAGTCCCGGCAGCAGCGACACATCCATGACACCGCTGAGAACCGATCCGAGTTTCTCAATCAGTATTTGGGGGGCAGCACCATCTTTATGAAGGCCAAGCGATCGCTGACCAACTCCTTTGATATACTTCTCAAGCGCAAACCCTCCAAGGATGACATCGCCGTGCCACCGCACAATCTGCGTGACATACGCGAGGGGTCCGCTGAGCCACTGGGTACCCAATCCCCACCCGAGGGCTTCCGTTCCCGCTCGAATACCGTCGGAGCGAGTCCTAGCAACAAACCCAGCGCTGAGCAGCTCAAGAGTCCCATGATGGACATGTAAGTGGATAAGTAGCATGTAGAATGATTAAGCGTATTCATGTAATCTCTGTCCACTTCTCTGGCAGCTTCATCAAAGTGGGCAACAGTCCGAAGGAAACGGAAATACATCAGGGCTCCTGGCGCCAGGCCATACTCAACAGCGTGGTGACTCCCTCGAAGGGTCTGGACAGCGAGGCTCCCACCGAGTTTCTCTCGCCCATGCGGAAGCGTAAGTCACACAGTTCCACAGCAATTCCTATGGTCAACTAATTTCTCCAATTGTCTTGCAGCTGTCAAGCGGGGCAAGCGCGATGCAGCGGAGCTGAGGGAACTCTGGCGCACGGCCATAAGGCAGACGATAATGCTGAATCGCATGGAAACGGAGAATGCCATGTTGCAGGCGTGTCAGAATGAGAACGAACTGAAGCGCATCAAGTTGGACTACGAGGAGATTGTGCCCTGCGATAAGCAGCTAATTGAGCGATGGGAGCAGATCATTGAGCGCAACTCAATGCAAATTGGCAACAAGAAGGATCCCAAGGTACTGCGTCATGCCATACGCACTGGCGTTCCACGGTCCAAGCGCGGCGAAGTTTGGACCTTCCTGGCCGAACAGCACTCAATGAACATTGCTCCGGTGGACACGAAACGTTTCCCCAACTACAATACGCCGTATCATACGCTGCTGAAGCATCTGACGGAGCATCAGCATGCGATCTTCATTGATCTTGGACGCACCTTTCCGAATCATCAGTTCTACAAGGATCCGCTGGGCCTGGGACAACTGTCGCTGTTCAATCTGCTGAAGGCGTACTCCATACTCGATCCAGAACTGGGCTACTGTCAGGGCCTGGGCTTCATTTGTGGCGTGCTGCTGTTGCATGTAAGATGTGGCATATTGCAAACTCTTCTATCAACTTGTTAATCCTAATCCATTTGCAGTGCGACGAAGCCAGCGCTTTTCAGCTGCTCAAGCATCTGATGTTCAGCCGCAACATGAGGACTAAGTACCTGCCGGACATGAAGAAGTTTCAGCTGCAATTATACCAGTTGTCGCGCCTGGTCAAGGATCACTTGCCCGATTTGTATGTGTGGCTGGATCAGAACGATGTGTCACCCACTCTATATGCCGCTCCCTGGATACTGACCGTATTCAGTTCGCAGTTCCCATTGGGATTTGTGGCACGTGTATTTGATTTGCTATTCCTGGAGTCATCCGATGTGATCTTTAAGTTTGCCATTGCTCTGCTCGCGGTGCACAAGGAACAGCTGCTGGCAAGGGATAACTTTGAGGAGATCATGGACTATTTGAAAACTGTGGTCCCCAAAATGGAAGCCAATTGCATGGAGCAGATTATGAAGCTGATCTTTACACTGGACATTGGCAAGCAGCTGGCCGAGTACAATGTGGAGTACAATGTGCTGCAGGAGGAGATAACCACGACGAATCATCATCTGGAAATGCTAAACAGGGAAAAGACGCAGAATCAGCATCTGGTACAGCAGCTGCAGGTGAGTGTAGTCATTACTCTAGAATGTACATCATTATAATCAACTACTCCTCTCTCTCTCTATCTATCTATCTATCTGCTGACAGTTTGCTCAGTCCTCCATTGCGCAGCTGGAGACGACACGATCATCGCAGCAAACACAAATCTCATCGCTGCAATCGCAGGTGCAATCCCTGGAGCTGACAATCCAAACGCTGGGTCGCTACATTGGTCAATTGGTAGAGCACAATCCGAAACTGGAGTTGCCAAACGAGGTGCGGCGCATTCTGCAGCAGCTGGATGACTTGGATCTACAGCGTCGCAAACCCATCTTTACTGAGCGTAAAATTGGCAAATCAATTTCGGTCAACAGTCACTTGGGGTTTCCACTAAAGGTGCTCGAAGAGCTGACCGAAAAAGACGAACATGGTTCGCCACAAAAGCAGAGGAAGGAGAAGACACCTTTTTTTGAGCAACTGCGTCAGCAACAACAACAACTGCAGCAGCAGCAGCAACAGCAGCAGCAGCGCAACCATACGTCCAACGGTCAGCCTGAACCGCCGGTTGTTGTTTCACCCACGCCACCACCGACGAGACCCAATCGCTTACTGGACAATGCCAGTGCACGGATCGTGATGCAGACGAAGCTGGACGAACTGAAGCTGCCGGAGCATGTGGATAAGTTTGTGGCGAACATCAAGAGTCCTCTCGAGGTTGACTCTGGCGTTGGCACACCGCTCAGCCCACCCAGCACCGCTAGCAACAACAGCACCAGCAGCGGCATTAGTGGCATCAGCAGCAGCAGCACTGGCGGTATTTTCAGTCGCATGGGCTACAAGACCACGCCCACATCCCTATCACCACTGGCCGCTCGTCAGACCTATGTGAATGACATCGCCATAACCACAGCACCAGCACCAGCAGCAACAACAGCGCCGTTGGAGCAAATGGTGACCACAACGGCACAGATGGTGCCACAAGAGCCCGAGGCAGGAATGCACCCATTGAGCATGGTCGGCGGCGATGTCAATGTGCGCTTCAAGGGCACCACACAGCTCAAGTCTATTCGACCTGTACATCACATGAGAGCCATCACATTGCCTGGTGTGGCAGCGAGCAACACGGAGGCGACACAAGCAGCAGCAGCCACCGGTCGCAGCTAACGGTTCTGATTCATCAGCAAGCTGCTGCGTGGACTCTACAGAGAGCCCATCCTGGAGCAGACGTAGAGCTAATGCTTAACAGTACAACTTAGTTGCGGCTTAAACAACAAGAAAACAAAGACAAATTCTACAAAAATTTCATTATGTTGCATGTTGCGCACAAATTGTTGCCATATAAACTACGTAGAGTAATGGGAAAACGCTCCCTCAAAACAAAAACATAAACAAAAACAAAAGTAAAAGAAGTAATGATTACCTAAACGTTATATACAATCCCCTTATAAAGTAATACATATGTATCTCTCTCTCTCTATATATATATATATATATATATATATATAGACATGCTTATATACAAGTACTTATGTATATGAATTGGATAACTGCTTTTGCAACAATTTTATAAAAACAATTTGGCATAACATGAATTGTGTGTAAACGAATCGAACTTAATCGCTGCTTAAGAAAATCCCCCCTTTTCCGGGGGAAACTCGCTATATAGAGTCACAGTCATAGTCACAGTCACAGTCACAGTCACAGTCACCGTCACAGTCTCAGTCTCAATCTCTAGTTTTGTTTAAGTTTTCAGAATTAATTTGTAACGAATTTAATTAGTTGTACTTGTTGAATTTTATGTTTCTTTAGTTTTAGTCAAATTAGTTTTTACACTTTCGCGTAATCTTAAATTAAACATTAACATAATTTGTACATTTCTATTGGTTTTTATTATAAACAAAAATGGAAACATCCAACAAAACATATTGAACAAATTCCGATAATATATATTTGCATGTACGTGTACATTATATAGTAGCTATATAAAACCAATTCTTCGACATGAATTATTATACCTATATTGATTGTTTAAATATACGTAAAGAAAACATAAACATGTGTGTACTTATATACGAAAAATTGAATAAAAAATACAAAAAAAAGAATGCTTCTTTGTTAAGTAAATTGCTTAGCTGGACTGTCGTCATAGAGTTAATACAGTTCAGAGTTCTTGTGTAGCTGATTTGTGTTTAGTGAATGAGTAAAACAAAACGAAAACAAAATGAATCATATACAACATTTAACAGAAAACAAACAATAATAAATGCAATAACAATTATTTAATCGGTATAAAAAGACCTTGTTTCATTTCAATCAATGGGCAATCGGAAAATTAAGTTTTTGTTAATACTATTATTTATTACTTATAACTATACAGAAACTTAGCTCAATAAAACGATTCTAATTTATTATTATAATAAACATATCACAAAGCAATTATATATATTTATTTGATTTCCAATAAAAAGCTCCTAGGTCGTCTTAAATTACATAAAACATTTTCAGTAATTTGAATACAATTTTCAATTATTTAAACTAATGAAAACATCACAGTGTTTAGTTAAACTAAATTCAAGTTTTGTATATTTTATTTTTTGCGAAAAACGGAAACCTTTATTTAGCTAGAAAAAGAAAAAGAATTATAATAATAAAATCTAAAACAATTATTAACAAAAGCGAATTCAGCAACATTTTGTTCGCGGCTTTTGAGCCAATTTAAAATGTGGCTGAGTTGGCTTTTGGATGAGGGGAAGAAATTGTGAAAGGTAAGGAACGTCCTGGCTATTAACAACAGTTACCCGTAACCCGTTAACACCCCACCTGCCTCTGTCCTACAAAGCGTCCAACTCAGTCAGTCTACTATACATTTACAACTATATCTATGTACATCTCTTGATCTGCCGGACGTTCCAATCTACTCCTTGTACTCGGGCTTAATGCTAAACTCTGTCTTCGGCTGTTGCACGCCCGCCGCTGCTGCAGCTGCCGCAGCGCTGAATGCGGCCAAATTGTTAAACATGGATGGATTTTGTGGCACGGCCAACATATTGGCCGCTGCAACACCTGGATAGAGATTCTGATAGAAGAGCGGATTCTGCAGCTGAAAGAGCGCCATGAGATGGGTCAACTGAAAATTTGGCGCTGTTCCATCTGCGGCAGCTGCAGCGGCGGCAGCGACACCAAAGTTGGGTAACATGCTGGGAAACAGGGCGCTGCTCAAAGGATTGCCATTCGCTGGAGGCAGTGCGGGATTGCTGTCGTTGTCCTCCAGCTTAAGACGCTTCGCCTCCGATTGCTGTGCATTTGCGGGCAGTTGCTGCAATACAAACAAATCATAAGTTTGGCATAGGGATTAAGGACTATATTATTTGAGGTATCACTTACAATCATCTTGGGCGGACGACCGCGTTTGCGTGCGAGGAAGTGCTCAGCGGAGAGCGAAGAAAGTGGCGTGGAGGTGGAACTGTTGGCATTTGCAAAGCTGGGCTGAGTAGCGGCTGGGGCGGTTGGTGCTGCATCCAGGGAGTTGGTCTCCTCCAGATCCTCCTGTTTGCTCTTGAACTGCTGATAGGCCTGTTCCCCATCCTGACGATCATGCTTCCGCTTGTGACTGATCATTTGGCTGCTCGAGTGCAGGATGTAGTTACAGTTCTCCCGGACACAGTGTATGTGATTGCAGACCGTGGAGAACTTGCAGGATTCGAAGGGACACTGTTCCGTTTTCAGTATCTTCTTGAAGCCATCCTGCGTCAACTGATAATCCTTCAAATGGTACGTCTTGTGCTTGTCTACACGAGGAGTAGCATATAAGTACATACGCCTGGACTGGCCAACTTCAGAGATAACTTACCCATATCGGCCTTGTTCTTGAAAGTGTGGTTGCAGCCCTCGCGACAGCAATGATAGTGCGATATCTTCTTGCCAAAGAAGGGGCAATCCTCGATACGGCAATTCTCATGAGCGCGAAACCTGCGGAAGCCCTCATTGACAATCTCCGAGTCCTTGCGATGGAAGTTGGCATGCATCTGGACATCGCTAGTGCTCACATACACCTTGGGACAGTGCTCGTAGATGCAGTGATAGTGGGTCTGCTTCCAGTTATAGGCACATCCCTCACCGTAGGCGGGCGCACAGTCATCGGCGGAGGAGAAGCGAGCGAATCCCAGCTTGAGACTCTCCTTGCGTTTCTTATGCCACTTCAGATGCCGTATAATGTCATCCTTTTTGCTCAGGATCTTGCCCTGGCAGGGCTCATCGTAGCAATGAAAGTGCTCCCGCAGCGTCTCCTGGCGACAGAGCGTATTCTCGCACTCCAGATACGAGGATACCTTGCGCAGATTCTTCAGATTCTCCTCGTTCTGCAGAAAGGCATCCAGGCTACTGGCCGTAGTCAGGCTGACAATGCCTTTGCTGTGATCACTCGATGACGGTGGCGTCAGCAGCGTGTTTTGACCGCTCTGACCGACGGGCGTGCCAAGTGTTGACTCATTATCGATGGAGCTAACAACATTGTAAGATGAGTCCGCTGGCTGCTTGACGGGCGTGTACTGCAGAGTAAATCAAACAGAAAAAAACGAAGAAAAAAAAAAGAATTGAAATAATTATGTTGCATTAAGTTCAGACTGCCTGGTGCCACCAGCTGCATCACCAGCGGCAAACGGGAGTAGCCCACGCCTTGACTACAACGGAATCACAGCAGCTGTTTATTTTCCTTGGAATTAAGATCATTTGTTTATATTAACCAAGCGAAATAGCAACAAAGTTTCGCTTCGCATTTGCTTTTACTCTTTTTTTTTTCTTTCTATTTATTATTTTCATTTTTCAAGCAAAGCGCACGAATGTTTCCAACTCTCGAATTACAGACAGCGTGGGAGATTGTGGCAAACATTAAAGAAAAGTTCCATTAAATGATTTTATTAAACTCCATTCAGCAATTTTTGATTCACACAAAAATATCAGCGGCTTTTTGTGTGATATCTTGCGAATTTCAAGAGCTGCTTTCCAGATATTTCAAATCATGTGTAACTTAATTAATTTATCTTTAAGATTATGCTCAAGAACTATCTGTAAGCATATCAGTTCTTTATTGAATGTTGTCTTTATTCAAATATGCTCAAGGAATTCCAATAATATTCTTAAGACCCAACACAAAGTTGTATAAATTGAACAGTTGAAAGAACTTGAGAAAGATGCAAATATATTCAGATGCAAAAAAGAGTTTCATAATGGAAAAAGTGTTGAACTTATTGGAGCTGTAACGTTGTGAAGAATCCAAGTATTTCGATATATATTTATCACAAGTTAAGTTAAGCAATTAAATGAGTTATAAACATATGTATTTATGGCTTGAAAGTCTTACCATGCTGGGCGAGTCGTTGCTGTCCGTGGGGCTCGTGCTCTCCAGCGGCTGTACGCCGGACAACAGCAGCAGCTTCTCGGTGCTGGCGCTGGTATCATTGGTGCTGACCAGACCCGAGGAGCTGCAGCTGTTCAAGCTGGAAAGCGGCTTCTCATCCTCATCATCGTTAAAAGAATCCTGCTCATATTTGATAGTGACTGCCGAAAGATTGCTGCTAGCTGCTGCTGCTGCTGCTGCTGCTGCTGATGTTGCTGCTGCTGCTGCTGCTGATGTTGCTGCTGCTGCTGCTGCTTGTTCATTTGGCGTTGATGTCACTGTGGAGGATTGCAAAAAGTTATTTGTGGTAAATTGCTCAGCACTCTTTAAGGGGGAACTGGGGTAAAGGGGTGTGGAGCAGGATGTGTTAGGTGTTAGTAAGAGATTTGATGTTGTAGTTGTAGTGGCACAGGTTGTCAGCAAATGTTGCTGCTGCTGCTGCTGCTGCTGCAGTTGTTGTTGTTGCAACATATACTGTGCCAATGGGGACAGAGTGCCAAGCAACATTTGTGGCAACTGATAGGCAAAGCTTGTGTTTATTGTGTTGTTAGCTGTTGTTGGTGTTATCAGAGTTGTAGCATGTTGTTCATATTGTTGTTGTGTGGATAAAGCATTCAAATTACTATTGGGACTACAACTACGGCTACTACTACAGTTCGTGTTTTGCGAATTTGTTCGTTTATGCGTTCTTTTCATCTGTTGGTGTTGGTGTTGCTGCTGTTGTTGTTGTTGCTGTTGTTGCTGCTGCTGTTGCAAGCAAGTGCTGCTGCTGATATCCTCTTTCTGTGTATAATCAAATCCCGACAGCTGTTGTTGTAGTTGTTGCTGCTGCTGCTGTTGCTGCTGCTGCTGCTGCTGCTGTTGCTGCAGCAGATTCATCATATAAAGCTGCATCATAAGTTCCATTTGATTGGACATTTTGTGATCACTTTTATATTGATAAACACAACACAATTTGAATTTCGCTGATTGCTATTTCGAAATTCTTTCAAAAAATTCTCGATGCACAAGATTTTCACAGTCTTTCATAGCACACACACACACAGACAGACACTCTCGTTTTCTCGGCGCAACACGATCTCAAGATAATTGTGACACGTCTCTTGCGATCCTCGAAGTTCGGCTGTGCGGCTCAAACTGTCTCAACTCTTCCGCGACGACCGGCTAATATAGTAAAAATTGCGCAAAAAGGTTCTTTAGCTGCAACCCTCTCCCAGCTCAAAGTATCTAAAAAACCCAAGTCTCTCTCGCTCTCTCTCTCTGTCTCTTAAAAAAGCGATCTGTTCGCTCTCCCCATCCTCTGTCTCTCGCTCGCTGACGCTCTGACTCTCTTAAAAAATGATAAACCTTAAAAAGCAGCCCATTTTGGTGGTGACTGCATGTACAACCCTTAGTTTATCTGGCGCCCCGGAAAATGTGTGGAAACCCAAAACGTTGCGCAACTTGTTTTCCGTTTTGTTGTCACATTTTTTGCCAGTTTTTTCGTGTCGACCAATAAAATGCCAGCGTTCATGTAAATTTCAGCAGAAAAGCGAGTTTTTTAGGTAAAAAATATCATTGCGAGGACCAACGACTGCTTCGGAATTTCCCCTGTGAAGAGGGGAAATGCAAAGGAATCCAGCAAGCAGAAGAGAGAGGAAGAGACAGAGTTCGAAATGAGGATTTCCTTGAAAGATAAAATTAATTATAGAATACTTTTATGCAGGGAAAGAGAGAGGATCGTAAAGTAATATCAGTTTGGCTAAGCTTGAAGCAATGAAATAAAATAAAGTTTTCATAGAAAAGAAGCTCAATATTATTAAAGTGTCATGTATTTATTATATAATATTTAAGCATATAAGAAATATAATTTCTCGCTAATTGTAAAAAAAGAAACTCAAGTTGTAAATGTAAAACATAAGTTAATTTTAAAGCTGTAACTGCAGAATATTGATTTAACTAAGCTAAATGCAATGCTGCAGCCTTTGATAACTAAGTTCAGTCTTTAGATTCCTGTCCGTCTTCATCAAACACTCTGTCAACTTTTTCTATACTTTACTTTAAGTATAAATTTATTTATTTATTTAATTATTTAATTATTTAACGTCGACTAACAGCAGTCGACCCAATTAAAAATCAAAATCTTAAGATAATTAAATTAAAAATAACTACAAATGAAATTTAAGTGTAAAAATGAGTTTAAAATTTAAGTTTAAAATAAGATTAATTTAAATTTAAAATTTCAAATCTGGAATTATAATTGAAATGAGTGAGAAATTCATCCAATACTCTAGATTCATCCGGTATTTTCTCACACGCACTAAATTAATTAAAATTTGAATGCAATCACATTTCCATAGTTTTGATCCAAATGAAGTTTGGGCCATTAAGCAAATCCCTATGCAAATTCCTTGCCCAACTTAAGCAAAAGTTGCGAATGAGTTTTGCCAAAAGATGCCACCAAATGGCGCGCAGAAATTGTAACAGCTGCAAAATTTTAATAATAATCGAAAGAAATCTATTCAAATGCAAAAAATAAACTATTTTTGGCGCACAAAATTAAAATTACAAACGAACAAAAAAAATCTGCATTACAATCGTGCAAAAAAACACAATTAAAAATTCCACCAAAAATTCTTGGGCCTTAGCGAAAAAAAATTTGCATATAAAAAAAACGTTGCAAAAATGCGAAACAAGAGCAAACCCTTAAATAAAAGGTGCTCCGATAGAGGCGACATGTAACATCCGCTGCGCAGACGCAGTGCAAATTTGCATATATTATTATTGGGAAATTTGCATAATTTTGGCACAGGCTCAGGAAACGATTGAGGATGAGGATGAGGAACCGAATCAATACCAGCCAACAGCCAGTGTTATGCTAATGCGACCTGTGATGGTGTCCTCCTCTATGGAGGAGGGTTACTGCGCACGCGCGCCATCCGAAAATTTATGCAAATCAGCAAAAGGAAATGAATGAAAAGCGGAGAAAATCCCTTCGTTGAACAAATCGATTGGCGAGGGGCGGAAGTCGAACAGCATCGATTGATTTCGTATGCGAATGCAAATGGGTTCGACATTGTCATTGGAACGAGGTACAGCTCTGGTTTGTCACTTGGTTGGCGAATTGAGACTGAAGTGGATTTACCAATTGTTGCCATAATTGAGTGACATGGATAGAAAAAGTTAGGATACGAGTGTACTAAGCTAGAGAGTATACTATTGATTACAAAAAAGGTTCCACGCACAGCCAAAATGGCAACTGAGCGGGGGGAAACTGAGGAAATCTGCATGAAAATGCACACAAAAGCCCAAACATAGAATAGAAACAGAACCTAGCCTATCCTGAGTCGCTTTGTGCACTATAACTATGTATTATTTATTTCTCGTTCTCTTCCTCTTTGTGTTTCTATGATTTTACTTTAACGTAATGCAAATTTGCATATGAGAATTTCATATTCAGTTACAAATGTTTCGTAATGGAAAACTTTTGTATTTCGGCTTTTGTCTGCCAATAACTTCCATGAAAGATAGAAAGAGAGAGAGAAAGAGAGAGAGAGAGATAGATAGAGCGAGAGAGAGAGAGAGAGAGAGTTGTATAAAGTCAATCGTAGGATAACAATCACTTTGCTCATGAAGCGACAATTATTATTTCAGACTCTACAAATGTGAAACTTGCATTGCTGCCAGTTGATGTCAGACTAGAGAATAGAGAATAGTGAGAGAATTGAGAATTAGCATTACATTGGAATATCCTTTGGCAAGCAAATTGGCATTGACGTATTTTAATTAGAGTTGAGAGAACAACACATTTATGGGAATTTAATTGATCGTAAACTTGATCCTAGTGGACCTCAGCCATTGCAACTGAAGATCGCTGACTATCTTCAGTATACTTGATAAAGAGATATACAAGTAAAGAGAGGTTCTATCTATCAACGTGAGAAAATCTTTGGCAACACTTAGAACTCATCTTCCTAATTACGGCAATTGCCTGTGGCATCCTTTGTCCTTTGTCCTCTGCAGTGTCCTCATTCACAGTTCCACAATTTATGCTAAAAAGTAAACAAAAACAGTTTGAATATTCAATCGGAGAGGCGCTTCAGTGGGCATGGGACACCCCAAGGAAGTCGATTCAAATAGATACGAGTATTTTTAGGTATTTTCTTCCTTTTTGTGATCCTTGGTCCTTTGTTTTGGGATGCGTTTGGCCGCAGATTTATTGCCTCAACTAAATCTCAACTCAACTTTTACCCCCGGGAAACTGAATAGAGGATAGGAAAATGCTCCGTTCGGGGCCAGAGTAAGAGTGAGGATGATATTTCAATATATCCTTGGCATTTATGGCATTTTTGTATAAAAATGCGTTGAGTATTTGATTTGGTCAGCTTCATTGACCCGTTGCGAATGTGAATGCACACACAGAGGAAGATTGGCATTGTCCTCGCTGATGAATGCCCACAGGGATTACGAATGCTAATAAGATCTTAATTTGTTTAAGGGACACGCGTTCGTCCGTTTTCCTATAATAAAGACAGAGGCGCAAAGTCACAGATTAACTACGAGAATTGGTGTGGACATTGAGGGATGTGCCAGGTAGTCGCTTCTTGACCAATGGTCACTTCGCAAGTGAATATCCTGAAAGGATTTCGGGGCACGCGTCGCTCGTTCTTACTGGTCAAGAAGACAAACAGGTTTGCAGATAAGAGTTAAATGGTCATTTATTGTGGTCATCCTTAAGGGCGTGTGCCAGGACATTGCGGACAAATTGAGATGGTCAAGCAGCTAATGACGCCATTTTGAACGTCTCCAAAGAGGGTGACGGATTGTAAATTATAACGGTTACTTAAATCTTTCCTTATCCCATGAATTTGGGAAAATAGAAAAAAAACTTGAGAAAAAGATTTCTCATCAAATCCTTGGGCTCTTGAGCAACGCACGATGAATCGAAAGCTGCAACTTTATTCGCGTTTGCGCATCCTCACAACAAAAGGGTTGAAGGGTCGCCCAAAAGGACGACTTCCTTGCCTGAAACCGGACCGGACTCACGGCCCAACGGCCGCGAATCCAAATGAAAGTAATCACCGACCCAGAAACCGGTTTGGACACTCGCATTAATATTTTTCGGAAAGGCCGCGAAGAAAATTTGAGCCGAACCAAAAAAAAAGGACGAACCCCTTGCAGGAACATGGCATATGGCGGGTCCATTGCGGGATCTGGTCAATATGGAAATACAAAAGCGATGGCAGCATCAGCATCGCGAGACTATGAGTAGTTGGATAACATGTCCTGTCAGTTGCCTCTATCCTTCTCCTATCCTTGGGGTGGCAGTTGGGCATGAGTTGTTGCTTTTGTAGCTGGCGCAGGACAGCAGCACAGCAGTACAGCAGGACAATGGCGGGCTCAAAGGGTTACGCTTGCGGTCATGCATTCAAATTATCTTCCCATTTTGTCTACAATTGGGAATCTTTGAGTACTACACAGGATTCAACTGGAGGTCAGCCATTTTGAACCCAAACATGTTCTCAAATTAACGGACATTTCTCAAGAAATTCACAGGACACCTATCAAGGCAAGCATGTGAGTTGATAAGGGATCTCCCATTTGGCATAGAAAATGGCGTCTTGATTATCAGATGGCTGCAGCATCCAGCTGGTCACGTGCCACGCCTCAGGCGCAACTGACCCCAAGACTGACCATTCGCAACCCTTCACCTACAGCCCCTACAAAACACAACTGGCAACTGTTAACTGTTCACTGGTAACTGGTAACTGGTTCCTTGACCACTATTAAATGATTTAACAACTGAGACGCGTGCCCATTGCCGGGTTGGTCAGTGTGATGGTCAGCGATATCGTTCCCCTAAGTCGAAGGGATGCACAGGAAATGGGAAACGAGAAACGAGGACTCAGATCTGATGACACTTCGCACATTTGCATTGTCAATTGCATCCTTCATTTGATTATCGCATTCGATCCATAATCAGCAAGAGGTCCTTTGTCCTCACAATGTGTTCACAATTCCCTAGAAAATGCATATCCTATTAGCACTCACTGTGGTCATTGATAGCCTCACCGATTTATGCAATAAGACACCCAATATATTCATCAAGGGTCAACAAAGTCGAGAAAACAAAATGCTTAGCGAATTCAAAATCTAAATTTGTGCCATAAATGCCAAGAATATATTGAAATATCATCCTCACTCTTACTCTGGCCCCGAACGGAGCATTTTCCTATCCTCTATTCAGTTTCCCGGGGGTAAAAGTTGAGTTGAGATTTAGTTGAGGCAATAAATCTGCGGCCAAACGCATCCCAAAACAAAGGACCAAGGATCACAAAAAGGAAGAAAATACCTAAAAATACTCGTATCTATTTGAATCGACTTCCTTGGGGTGTCCCATGCCCACTGAAGCGCCTCTCCGATTGAATATTCAAACTGTTTTTGTTTACTTTTTAGCATAAATTGTGGAACTGTGAATGAGGACACTGCAGAGGACAAAGGACAAAGGATGCCACAGGCAATTGCCGTAATTAGGAAGATGAGTTCTAAGTGTTGCCAAAGATTTTCTCACGTTGATAGATAGAACCTCTCTTTACTTGTATATCTCTTTATCAAGTATACTGAAGATAGTCAGCGATCTTCAGTTGCAATGGCTGAGGTCCACTTGGATCAAGTTTACGATCAATTAAATTCCCATAAATGTGTTGTTCTCTCAGCTCTAATTAAAATACGTCAATGCCAATTTGCTTGCCAAAGGATATTCCAATGTAATGCTAATTCTCAATTCTCTCACTATTCTCTATTCTCTAGTCTGACATCAACTGGCAGCAATGCAAGCTTCACATTTGTAGAGTCTGAAATAATAATTGTCGCTTCATGAGCAAAGTGATTGTTATCCTACGATTGACTTTATACAACTCTCTCTCTCTCTCTATCTCTCTCTCTCTATCTCTCTCTCTCTCTCTCTCTCTCTTTTCTATCTTTCATGGAAGTTATTGGCAGACAAAAGCCGAAATACAAAAGTTTTCCATTACGAAACATTTGTAACTGAATATGAAATTCTCATATGCAAATTTGCATTACGTTAAAGTAAAATCATAGAAACACAAAGAGGAAGAGAACGAGAAATAAATAATACATAGTTATAGTGCACAAAGCGACTCAGGATAGGCTAGGTTCTGTTTCTATTCTATGTTTGGGCTTTTGTGTGCATTTTCATGCAGATTTCCTCAGTTTCCCCCCGCTCAGTTGCCATTTTGGCTGTGCGTGGAACCTTTTTTGTAATCAATAGTATACTCTCTAGCTTAGTACACTCGTATCCTAACTTTTTCTATCCATGTCACTCAATTATGGCAACAATTGGTAAATCCACTTCAGTCTCAATTCGCCAACCAAGTGACAAACCAGAGCTACACTCCGTTTCAATCCCAATCCCAATCGCAATCGCAATCCCGAAAAGAGTGTTTTCTATACATCGGAAATCAATCGATGCCTTTAGTTTTAGATTCGCCCCTTGCCAATCGATTTGGTAGGCAAGGGATATCCTTCCCGTTGATATCCCTTTGCTGATTTGCATAAATTTTCACATGGCGCGCGTGCGCTGTTGCTGTTGCTCTGGTGTAACCCTCCACCTCCTCCTCCTCTTGTGTCACAGGTCGATTAGCATAACACTGGCTGTCGCCCGGTATATCCTGCATGTCCTGGCAACTCCCTTAAAAGTCGCCTGTGCCAAAATTATGCAAATATTTGTTAAATGCGTTTTAGGCATCAGGTCCTCATGGCAGAAATTAACATAATTTATTAATGGTATATCCGATGGGAGGGTTGCAGGGGAAGTAGACGTTATTTTTTGATTTTCTAAATTTTTGGTAGATGAGCAGCTGATTTTTGGCTCGACTTAATGAAGTTGGGCAAAAAAATAAATTGTGTAAGTTAGAAAATCAATTGAAACGATTTTTTTGTAAAAATTTTCACAATTTTCACGCTTTTCTACAAAACAAACGCTGTAAACTTGGCCAAATAATTTATCATAAATATTGGCCTTTTCAGCGCCTCTGAGTGTCTCACAGTTGATTGATGATCCTTATGAGTTGCTCAAAGTTGCACATTTCCGATTTCCTCATACAATCATTAAGAACGACTCAAGTTACGATCGCAGCACGATTTTCTCACGATTTTCTCACGAATTTCTTGATGATTTTTAAGTAATTTTCCCTCTTGGGTTGGGTTATAAAACTAATGACAATATTAAAATTAATGATAGTTTGCAATGTTATAAGATACTTTCGTGCAAATATTTACCCTTTCTTTAGGATAAAATGTTGCTAAAATGATTGAAAATATCGGGAAAAACTAATGGAAATTTGTTAAAGAAGGGTTGATGATTGAACCTAGTTATATGGAGTTTTTTCTTTTTTTTGCAACCCTTGGCGAATATCCTTTCGCTTCAAAGGTCAGCTGGCAAAGTTCTCTGAACTTAAGCGCAAAATGGAAAAATTGAAAAAAAAATATGAAATTATAATCTTATTACATCGTCACAACAAAACGGAGAGCGGCGCCCCATCTGTATCCTTGGCATCCTTTTTCAACAATTTTTCGTATTTTGTGTTTTACTTTTCTGTTGATCATCTTCAGCTGCCATTTCGAAGCGAGATCCTTTTTGCCTGCGATACGGAGATACGCGTATGCCAAGAATCGTCCTCAATTTTAGCTCTCTTACAGCGCAATCCTTTCAGCTACGCACACACAGACACACACAGGCAAACGTGTCCTTACAAAAAGGATTACGCAGCATGCTTAGACAAATACATCGCAGGGAAACACATCTTGTTAGGAATTTGGCCTCAAATTGAGGGTGGATTGATTTCCTCTTTCATTTCTTTTTCTTCTCGTCTTTTATTTATCTTATTTTTTTATTTCAACTATTTTCTATACCAATTTCTTGTTTTGTGGAAAAATCTTTGACGCAGTTTTGGCAGTTGCGCAATGAGGCGCACAACGCCGACACAACCAACCGTTTATGTACAAGGATCTGCAGGATATCATGAACGTAGCACGTTTTACTCTTAAACTATTATAGATTTCAGCTTGCCTGAGCTCTTGTCAAAGCGGCAAGAGGTCAATAACAATAGGAATGCAGCGTAGAAGATCAGAAGCTTGCAAAATGAACATGGAAAATAATTAGAAAATTGGACAAGTCTATAGTACTGCTAGTTAAATGGTTTAAATAGTTATTTCTATGTGCTTTTCTTTCGTTTTTACATAACATTTTATACTACTTTTTTTTTTTTTTTTTTTGGTATTACTTTGTTTTTTATTTAAGATCTGTCCTGGGGGACAATTATTAAATTTCATTACAATACTTGGCATTCTGGATATTACATTTCAGTATTTTATACTACTAATAACGTAAATGAGTTGAGAAATGAAAAGGCAACAAATGTACATTTCTTAATAGCGGAAAATAATGTTGAAAATTAAAGAAAAATTAACACAAACTTTATAGTGTAAAGAGGTTACAAATTGAATATTTATTTATAAAAAAAAACGTTTTAACTTAAAGCATTTATTTAATCAAATATATATATAAAATAATTTCTTGTATATAATTTTCTACTTTGATTTCATCTATAGTTAAAATATTAAAATATTCACTTTTTGTCAATTCATACTGCGCCTTAAGTCCTTCTGCTCAGCTTTCTTTATCCACAATCATTAGTTAATCGTAATTACTTTAGCTATCTTTTAAGATGCCTTTATAGTTAAGAGCTGCTTTAAATTGTTGCAAATTGCTGGAATGTCTTCGCAACTCTGTTGACCTTACACTGTCAACACAACTCATTAACGCTCAATCAATGCGAGTCCTCTGCTCGTGGTGCCGCCTCAATGCCTCAATGCCTCAATGCCAATGTCCTGGACAGCAGCTGTTTGCTAATGACTTTGCACAATTTATGCAAATTGAGTGTCAAAACGGGGCGTTACAGTGGCTGTCAAAAGTCAGTCACGTTATACGGCAATTAAATGGGTGTGTTAGTTCTTGTGCAAAACTTTGCCAATCAATGCCAAGCGTTTGGGTTACTAGCGTATTAACTCCCACACTTCAAAAAGAGAACAAGTTTGGCCTCTTAAAGGACGTAGAAGTTAACTCTATTCAAGGGGAATAGAGAAAGGTAAGAGTTTCTTTCTAGGGAAAGCCTGATAAGGCTGCTGCAGTATCTAATAGCGTTCTACAAGATCGTTTCACAGATGCTCTTTGCATTCCCCCTCTTCGCTCAATCTTTAGTCATCAGCGATAAACACTTTCAAGTTCTTTCCGTTCCAATTGCGACTAAAACCATTTTTTATTAATTCTTCTTTTGTGTTGTGAAGAAACTTGCAGCCTAAGCAAACATCAGGCTCCGCTCGTAAACCCAAGAAATTGCCAAATGGCAACTTTGATTTATATTTGTTTGGACATTCAAGCATAAGAATTGCACAAGAGCGGAAGAAAAGGTATTTGGGAACCACCCCTATTAAAGGGCTTGCAATTTCGCCTCAGCGGAAATTAAAGAAAAATAGCAAAAGGACGAGACAGTAACGCGACGATCAGTCGAGCATGAGGATACTTTTGCCACAGCTTAGTGCAGCCGGCCAAGGTCAGGGTCCATTAGGTTAAATGATATTGATGATGCTGACGATGATGATCAGCTGGCCCTTGGAATCATCCAACTGGGGTTGCACTCTCACTCTCACTCTCAAGTCTGTTGCCTGGGAATTTTCCGAAATTTTCGCACATTTATTGAGCTGTTTATATATTCGACTTGGTTTTGCGTCTGTTAATAAAGCAATTAATAGGATTATATATGCAAGGATCTCAGCTAGCCATAAGTATGTTGACAGCGTGCTGGCCAGAAAGGTCAAGTTACGTTGGTCATTTCGTTAGCTCACTTTTCAGAGGCCCCAGCTTAGGGCTGTCTGTAAGCCAGAACTCTGTCTAAACTTACTGCAAATCTATAGTTTTGTAAAGGAAAACATTACATGGAATATGTTCACAGTTTGTAATGTGAGCTATGTCCTTGTTTGATTGATGATTCGCTTGACAACTTTCCTCTTGCCTTTTGGCACTTTCTTAGCCCAAACTATCGATCATTTATCAAGGGGTTGGCCAGCAATATGCCTGATTTTCCTGAGGAAAATCTCAGATTTCAAGCAAAGGAAATTCGCTAAAAAAGGATACAATTTTATAGCAAATCCTTTAACGGAAATCAATGACAAATGCCGTCTTAATGACGTCAGCTGCTGCAGAAATTTGGCACCGCGAGATTTATGTGAAAGTTTCCTTGCCTTGTCTCACCTCACCTCACCTCACCTCGTCTTGCCTTTACTTATCCTTTTCCTAGCTTCGTATCCTGCCTGCATTAAAGGGTTGCGTATATGCAATTTTCCTTTTACGGTTATGCAAAAAGTGTTCTACGGTTTTCTGCCTGTCTGAGCAAAAGGGTTCGCAATGTTTTTTTTTTTCTTTTTCGTGCAATTTCCGTTCCGTTGGCCCAGCTTCAAAATTCGTAATCCTTTTTGCCAATGTCAGTGGACTGTGTTGCTATTTTCCTGACATTTGATATTGCAAATTGCATAAACAACAACAAGTCTGGGAAATTAATAAATTGATGATTTGCCTGCGCAGTTATTTGCGATAAAAGGGTTGCAGTTTTCCTCTTTCTCTTTCTAATTTTCTTTCTCTTTTGCCCTTAATCATTTCGTTTTCCTTTCATGCTTTCAAATTCCTTTAAGGTGCTGAGATTGCCGTGATATTCGCTTGAGAAAATTGCGTAGCAAGATTATGAAAATTGATTAGTTTGGTTTCCATTTGAACATGGAAATCCACAGCACAATATATTTATTTATGTTGTTTATGAATATAAACTGATTTAATATTGTTTATAAAAGATTCTGCTTATAACAAATTCTTAGACAATATTTAATTTTAATTTATAAATATATTATCATTAATTTATATTTATTTATGTTGTTTGTGAATACAAACTGATTTAATATTGTTTATAAAAGATTCTGCTTATAACAAATTCTTAGACAATATTTAATTTTAATTTATAAATATATTATCATTAATTTATATTTATTTATGTTGTTTATGAATACAAACTGATTTAATATTGTTTATAAAAGATTATGCTTATAACAAATTCTTAGACATCATTAATTTATATTTATTTATGTTGTTTGTGAATACAAACTGATTTAATATTGTTTATAAAAGATTCTGCTTATAACAAATTCTTAGACAATATTTAATTTTAATTTATAAATATATTATCATTAATTTATATTTATTTATGTTGTTTGTGAATACAAACTGATTTAATATTGTTTATAAAAGATTCTGCTTATAACAAATTCTTAGACAGCATTTAATTATAATTATATTTATAAATATATTAACATTAATTTATAAATATATTATCATAGAAATTGAGTACATAAAAAGCATTATTATCAAGTCATAAACTAAGTTTAAATTAAATTCGCACATAGCTGCATATTGTATAGTTTCTAAATTCATAATTTTAATGCAAAATTGTTTGCCGTACTCTGCAATATTTGCACATTTCCAATCAACTTCACACAAACATCAATAAATTGAAATACATGAATATTTAATCAGAATCAATTAAGTAACCCGAACACACACAAATGCCTGCCTATGGGCATGGTCTTCGCCCAGCTATTGGCACTTGAGTAAAATTAACATTTAACACGGTTAATGCCAAACAGCAAAACATCAAAATCTAATCAAGAAGCAAGGAATCTGCCGCAGTTAAGGCTAAAGACGAAGTCGGGAATCGTAGAGGAAGTGAGAAGTGCAGGGTAACGAGAAATTTGCATAACATTGGCACAAGTCAAAAATGTGCCACATCCGTTTCCCCTCCAGGACCTCGACGGGATCTCTACAGCATACAGACGTCAGGACACCCGCTTAATTGAAAATGCAAAAATTATGCAAATCTACCAAGGACCTTCGGTTTGCATAATCATTTTTCGGTTACATTTAGCGAACGCTGCGAAATGTGTTCTGCGAATTGGCAAGCTAGTGGAAAAGTCGGAAAATTTATTCATTTTCATTTGGCAGTTGCCCGTTATGAATGCTCTGTGCATATATTTATGTTTATATTGTTTTTTATTTCCTCCAGTTGATTGCAATCAGTGTGAGAAATGCATTTCAAATGAAAGCTAAAGAGACTGAACACAGATGTTAAGACCTATTTCTATTCGAATGGGAAATTATTTTATAAACGTGAGAAAGGGAAAAATTGTTGGTTTAATAACTGTACAACATATTTTCTTTAGTAAGAACTCTTTACTCTTTATTTAAACTATTTACACAGAAAACTGTGGAACAGACTCGCCACACCTTTCTTTAACATATTCTTTGATTATTTTATACATGTAGAGCATTAGAACTTAACTATTTTAATAGAAATTATAATTAATTATTTTATCAGAACAACAAATTAAGTTTTGTTCGCTTTTAACCGAAGATATTCTTAACTAATATAATCTTAAATTCCAACCTAACTTTAACTCAATTTTTCTAACTTGAAATTTTAGTTAATAAAAATAAAACATTTGATTAATTTTACTTACTTCTATAATTAATTTACTTCTTAAATATGTTATTTAAAATTTGGATTTTTTATATTTTCAAACTCGTTGTTTCGTTGTTTTCGTTGTCAACTTCTTCCCGCAGTTTCCCCTAACTTTTCACACCTTTGCAATGCCTGCTTGCATTTGCTCAACTCGCAGCGCAAAAGATCATTAATTTCTTGACCAAATTAAGAATTTGGCAATCTCGTGAATCACAAGCATATTGACAAAGCATTTCCAAACTGATTGATGGATTGCTGGCAACTTCATGAAATGGAAAATGTTCTTGAAAATGCCAAAACTCATAAGTTGAAGACCTGACTCCATTTTTTTTTTATTTTGTATTTTGCAAATGCAATAAAAATTATTTAAGAGAACATTGTGCTCTCAGTTTATCGTTCGTTCACTCTCTTTTCTTCTGACTGCTTCTCTTTGATTTGTGAAATTCTGCGGGCGCAGGGACGAAGGTCAGCTAAATTTTGGGTAGACTTTACGCTTTTATATGTGTCCTAAACAATTGAACGCGTTGTCAAGCAACGACGCACAGCATCAGCACCAGGATCCTTTGTCCTTTGTCCTTTTGCTACCCCTTTCCCTATATATATATATATATATATATATGTGCGTGTATTTATAGTTTACAGTCAGGCGAAACCATTGCCAAAATGTAGCATTTATAAAAATTTCAAATCACAAATAAAAGCTGAAAAAAAGGGTTGATAAAGGATAAACGCGTCAGGGTCCAGCAAAGTCGTTGAGGTGCTGTTGAGGAAGAGGACGCAGGCGAAGAGAGATGAGATGAGACTGAAGCATGCGTATGAGAGGCTACAAATGTTCTATCAAAGCAAAACTCGCCTATCTCTGGCCAACTGACCAACTGACCAGAGGCAACTTCTTAATCAGTTGCACGTGCCACAGCAACAACAGCAGAAACCCGTTTGCAGCGTGCCTCCTGGTCAATTGGTCAGTTGGCTCACTTAAAGGGTTAACTTGACTGGACACGCGTTCGTCACAAGCAAAACAAAGCATAAAAAAAATAGAAAATAAATAAATACAAATTTACATAAATGCAAACACACAATGAAAAGCATTTTCCAGTTTTCCCGCAGCAAAAAAAGGCACTAGAAGTGGGCATAAATTGCTGCTGTGGTCAAGGGTAAAACCATAAAGCGATTTGGAAAACGAGTTTTTCTCCGGAAAATGCCAAAAGCAACAGTTTGTCCAGTCACTTCAGCCCATAATTAAGCTGTTGAGCTTTTCATATGAAAATAAATTAAATTAAGGAACTAACATATCAAATTTCCAATTTGAGGAAAACTTTCATTCCCCTATTTGATTGTGAAAAAGAAGAAAACTAAATAGACTTTCAGCTTAACCCCATTTTTGGAAACCCTATACAACCATCGATCACAAATATTGCAAAAAGGAAAAGGAAAATGTGAAGACGTCGAAAAAAATTCCCACAGTGCGAAAATCGCCGTTTGCTGGATGAGGATTACAATCGCGTTGCAGCAGAAGAAAGAGAAATTTACGAGCGATCAAATAACCGAACTCCGTCAGGTATCAAAGGGTGCAAATAAAAATAAAATTGCAAGAGCTCAGAGGTCCTTGATGTTGCTGGCCCGGGGTTCAAATGTGACACGTCTTATGATGTCACTTTTGCACACGAACTGAGCTCAGGCCAACCCCCCCAGCACAGATAGTCATCTCATCATCATCGTCATCATCTTCAGATCCAGCATCCTCAATGCTGATCGGGTTCACAGTAAATTACGCACAGAGGTGAAATGCAAACAATGAGAAACGTCTGTTCCTTGATATCCTTTGGCAACCCTTCCTTAGGCATTTTTCTTTCTATTTTCCCTTTTTACTTCTTTCTTTTTTCTTTTTTTTTGTGACGAATCTAATGATTTTTGCCTCAAAATTGAAGCGATTTTTCATTGACCCAGCTCGGGGTTGGTTCAGAGTTCGTCTTGGGGTTTCTGTCAATGTGTTTCTGTTATGCCAGCTTGAACTTAAGAATTGGAATCCATTCAACCGTATACGTTCAGACTGCGGCTTAGCAAACAGAATAGAACCGGCCTCTGCCCTTAGCCTAGTTTTTCTGGGTCAATGTCGCATTAAGCCTGAATTTATGGCCTTTAAGTGCCAATAGTCATGCAGATTAATGGGCCAAGGGCAGCGAGTAATACGAATATAAATCAGAAGTTCGTCATACAATAATACAAATTATTTATTTCACAGTTTATGTTTTAAATTATAATCAATAAAAACATATGCAGAAGCTTATTATTGGAATTTCTGTTTGAATTAAGCGAAACTCCTAAGAAACTATCAGACTATTCTGCAATCTCTAAGACAATCACGCAGCTGTCCCTCTAAATCAACTTATTGTTAAATTTAAACTAATGCGTTATTATCAACAGCACAACTTTAGTTTGTACAAGAGCTCGCCACAACAAGATAAATAATAATCCGCGCCCTAGAAAACATGCCACAATGTCAGAAATTTTAATTAGAAAATTTCAAATAAGCTATAAAATACATTAAAAAAAAATGATATGGAGAAAAGCGCAGACCTTTCACTCAACCATTGCATGTGTCCGTTGGTTGTTTAGCTACAACAACAATAACAACAAATAGAATAGAGTTCTGGTTTGATAACCTTAGTTCAAAATAATTTGAAGCTTGATTTGTATGCATATTATGGGAGAAAAGGCAGAGGCAGAGAGAATGAGAAAGAGAGAGAGAGTTAGAGAGGGAGAGAGTAGGGCGACATGCTGACCTAAAATTATAAAGTTACATAAATGCAACCCTTCTGTTACTCCCCTTGGAACAAAGGCAACGATTGAATTACACATGGACCAAACGATGGACCACGGCCAGGATCGACCCCTGGACAGCATGCAGACTGAATGCGTTGTCAACTTGGCTCGGGCTTGTTAGCTGTGACGCCTCTTTGAGGGTTGTGCGTGTGTGTATATTCAAATTTTTGATGGCAACCAAAGGATTTGACCAAACAAATCCTTTCTAATTTTATTCAGGCTGCTGCTGCTGCTGCTGCTGCGCCTGTGCGGCAGATTAACTGCCGGACGCTGCGCAGCTTTTAGGCAGAAACGTTAAACGGGTTTTGTATTTCATATGCCACAGGATGCATGTCCATGTCCCTGTGCGTGACCCATCCATCAGAGCCGAGGTCGTGCGGAAGCTGCAGCGCAGAGAAAACTACAAGTCATTTGAAGTTTTAATAGATGTTGCATCCTTTTTTTCTGTTTTTTTGGTAGACAAAAGACGAAATAACATAGGGAAAAATAAACTGGTTTCCAATTGCGCACAATTGGTCGAGGATCCGTGGTCCACAGTCCAGAGATCTACGTCCAGAGCACAACCCTTTAATGTGTTGACTGAAGTGAAATTTTATTCAAATTTTATTCGTTGCACGTTGTGCAAGTTTTTCCACGGATAATGTCTTATGTGGCACTCTTTCTTTTCTACTTTTCTCATTTTTTTTGGGACCTTGTATATGATTTTTATAAAATTTATCTCTTGCCGCTTAATGATCACTTTGGATGATTGTGTTTTGAGAGTTTTATGAGAAATTTTGAGGCGTTTGTTTGGAAAAGAAAAAAGGGTTTTTGATCATATCATAAATTAAATAAGAAATTCATGAACTAAGGGTTAGACGCATTTAATATAGTAAGAGTACCAAACAACGATACACCAAACTGAATATAATTATAACTTTTATTTTCTAAGCAAACTCATCGTGCAAACAAAACAATCTCACTGCGCCTACAACTATCCCAACCCTTTCAATCTAAGTATGAAACTTGCCACGTGCCGGTCACTCATGCAAATTCAACCCTTGACAGCACTTCAACTGACCGCGGTCCACACACACGGACTACGCGTCCTAACAATATTGGCACAATTTGTTATACTGTCCCCGAGTCTGTCCTTTCCATAAAGGGGTCAACAAGCACGACACACGCACTGTTGATCTAGCGGTTTCGCATTTCAAATAGTCGTCGAAACGCTTAACGGAAACTTCCGACAATGGTTTACTTTTATTGCTGCCAATACGCACATGTAATTATTATTCTTCCATTAGCATTGCTTTGTTATGCAAATTGCGCAAATTCTATCAACCTCCAACAACTGGAACAGTTGCAGCAGGATACAGACGTATTGCACGCATTGCGTGCACAATGAAATCAATATAAATTTCCAACCGCTCGATAGCATTTCATTGATTTTATGTGGAAATTAGGGATGCTGACTTAAATCTCTTTGCATAACCAAAAATCTATACCATTTCAAAGTAACGTGTTAGTCCAATTTTTATTGAACGTTAAATTCGAATTACTTGTTAAATACTTGTTCCTTGTATTTAAACAATTATACAGTTTTCTTTGTATATTTTTAAATATGAATAAAATCCCGCCAAGTTGACAAACTGGTTACCGGTTATCGAATCGGTTATATTTTAACAGAATTACTCATAATGTTAACAGCATTTACTCGCCATTACTAACATTGCTTAACAGTGCTGGGAAACTGTTAAACCATATCTTTGCGGCATTTTCCGCCTTATTTAAAAAATTGCTCTATTTTTTGGGGATTTTTGTACAGTTTAAAGAGGCGATTTGAAGAGTTAAAAAAATTTGCTATGCGGCGTCTGGTCTTTTCATCGAAAACATCGAAATAAAAAAATGAAGAATTTAAAAGCACGCAAACAATGTTAATGTGACCGTTTTTCTCTTAAAATTGTCGATTTTGTGGATTTTTTACTTTTGACGCAGCTGTTGACACTGGTGGAGAGTAAAAAGAGTACCAACGAAGAAATAAGGTACTAAAGTACCGAGTGTGGCAATCGTGCCGCTAATTTTTGTGTGGTTGTCTGATGCTCAAACGTTTTAAACGTTTTACATTGCACAATGGATGAACAAAATAACAATAACACACTAGTACCTGCAAGCAAGTTAATACAGCTTGCTGAAAAGCGAAAATCAACTATAGAGACTAATGGCAGCGAGATCAAAAGACTAAAGCATCATGTGCTGGAATGCGATGACAATAAATCCGTTAAGCCGACGAATGGACATGTGCCCCCTGAGGACACCTTAAAACAAGTCGCCCAGCGACCACCCACGCAGAGTCCTAAAAAACGTCTGCAACTAGACAGTAAAAGCTCACCCGGCAGCAACAACAAACCAAAACATAACAAGAATGATGCATTCATGTACGGCAACTACAAGCAGTACTATGGAAAGCGAATTCTGGACAAAGACTTCCACGACATACGTTTGGATGTATTCGCTACACAGCCAGAACTGTTTCGGGACAAGCAACTGCTGGACATTGGTTGTAATTCTGGCCATTTGTCCATAGAGATTGCTAGGAAGTTTGAAGCGAAGAGTCTCATTGGATTGGACATAGATCGTAGTTTGACGCACGATGCTCAAATGGCTATTAGTAATATCAAGCGTGCCAGCAATTTATCGGTCTCTGATGCAGCTGGCAAGTTTCCGTACAATGTGAAGTTTGTGCACGGCAATTATGTGCTAGAAGATGATGTCCTGCTCGAAATCGAGCGTCCACAATTCGATGTGATTCTATGCATGTCGGTCACTAAGTGGATACACCTTAATTTCTGTGATGCAGGCCTGAAACAGGCTTTCCGGCGTATGTTTCTACAGCTGCGACCAGGTGGAAAGCTGATACTAGAGCCCCAATCTTTTGACACCTACAAACGTCGCAAGAAGCTTTCGGTAAGAGGGGAACACAAGTACGTTAATATATTACCGCTTATTCTCTTCGATTTACAGGACAAAATACGTGAAAATTACTCTACCATTCAATTCAAACCAGAGGAGTTTACAGACTATCTGCTCAGTCCGGAGGTGGGCTTTTCTAGCATGGAACTCATGGGTCAACCGGAGCATTGCAAAGCTGGCTTTAAGCGCCCCATACAGATCTTTAGCAAAGTCTAGTTTATGTCAACAGTTTATTATTCAGTAATTAAATATGTGAGCCGAACATTGGATAGAACTTACAGACTGCGTTTCTTTTTACTAGGTGTGTCTGGGGGTGATTCCAATTTTAGCAGCTCTAATATTGCGGGTAGTTTTTCTAATAGTTCATCTGCTGAGAGCTTAAAATCACTATCTGCCCACAGCAAACGCAGTTCGGATAGAACAAGGCCCATTTTCTTGCCCACCAGGCCCTGACTCTTAAGTGTATTCCCGTTGATGGGAAATTTAGGCGTCTCCCATGCTTTCAGTTGATTGTACAGCTCCAACTTGTTAGCATACTTCAACAGCTGCTCGACGAATTCCCTTTTAGCGTACGGTTGCAAGCATAATTTTTGATAGTCGCGGAGACAAGTGTACTCAGAATCGACCTGCAAATGAATCAGTTTATTCAATTTGCATATTTTATAGAATATTTGGTATAATTACCCGATGCCGGTGCTGTGTTATGAACAGCGCGAGATCTCGCTCGTAGGCAGATAGCTTTAAGCGCTCATGTAACTTTATTGCCTCATCGGTAGTGTGAAGTAAGCCAATCAGGTAAAGAATGGGATAATGTGGCTTTTCCCACTGGGCCAAGTCGCTGCAGAGACGGTTAAATTCTGTGACATTTGGCTGTGCTGGCAGCCCACAGCATTCAGTTAGATCACAATTGTGCATCTCCAGCATCAGCTCACGGCCAAAGTTACCGGAGACAATCTTCTGAAGCTCGGCCCAAATTCGCTCGCCACTAATCCGCGCCAGACCTGAAGCATTTGCCTTGATGGCGGCTAGCGTGGACTTGTCGTGGGCGTGTGCATCAGGTGAAATGCGCCCGTAGAATCGAAAGTAACGTAGAATACGTAAATAATCCTCTTTAATGCGTACATCAGCATCACCAACAAATAGCACGCGACGCTGTTGCACATCTTCGTAGCCATAAAAGTAATCGTAGACTGTGCCGTCGAAGCCAAGGAACATGGAGTTTATAGTCAAATCTCGACGATTTGCATCCAGTTGCCAGTCGGTGGTGAACACCACGTCAGCATGTCGTCCATCTGTGCGCACATCAATTCGCAATGTGGTGACTTCAAAGTTCTCCTTGTTGTTAATGCGAGGCGTTATTGTGCCATGTTTTTCGCCTTTGGCATTAATAAGGCGCACTTCTTCCTTACTGAACATATCTTTCATCTCATCGGGAGTTGCAGTTGTCGCAAAGTCAATATCTTTTGGTTTAATTTTCATCAGTATGTCCCTGACGGCACCACCAGCAATGCGGATTTCATAATTGTACTTTTTAAATAACGCAACCAGAGCCTCCAGTTCAGGCGTGAAAATACTGTGAAACTCGTCGCTGTCCACCTTCGTAAATGCTGGATCTTCACGCATCCTGGGCGGTTTCCCAAGCTGCTTTATTATATCTGCCGAAAGTTTACTTTCTGTGGTTTTAGCTATTTTCGGCGGGGAAGGCATGCGGCTCGCAGATGTTTTCAATGAACAAGTATGATTATAAAAATTGGCGGCAATGAATGTAGTAACACGTGATGAGATTAGTATTTTAGTAATACAACGTGAACCATGCATTTGAAATTATTAAAGCCGGCTATATTATTTTACTTTTACAGAAACAAATAAAAACGGGCCAACTAAATAACAAAACTATATTCAGACAGCTGATTAAACTGAAACTTGAGTTAACAGAATGCCATCATCTGTAAGCTCTTGTAGTATCGATATAATATATCGATATATCGTCGCACTGCTATTGAAATTTAAATTACATATTTAAATTTCTATAAAGATATTTCACTATGCAAAACATCAACCTGTTGAGTTGTTTTCACCAGAAATAAATCACATTTATAGCATTTATACACAATTTATTATTTCTAATCATAATATATTACCTATATTACCAATTTGCGCAAATTGTAGTTCCGGTTTTCCAATTTCAACAAGCTGCATTTCCACTAAACAGTTTTACATATTGGGCATGTATACAGTAGTTCATTTTGTAATTAAATGTTCATTAACTTTTCTTAGACTTATAGTAAAACGTTATATACATAATACACGACCGCGATAGCTGCACTTTAGATTAAGCATCGAAACTTAAGGTTAGGCAATAATAGTGAGTTATTAAATTGATCACAATCAACGACATATTCAAAAACGACATGAAAATTGTCTAATTTCTACACATAACTTGTAATCTATCAATTCAATTCATACAATTAAAGAATCTGTTAATTATTGCAGTATATATTTTTATTATTTTAGATTTTCATAGTTTTGCCTAATCAACAGTATTAAGTCGCACTGTACAATTCAAGTTCAGAGAAAACAATTACGACTTTCATGTCTTTTTACACAAATACAGATTTCTGTTCTTTTAAATTGGTTGTAAAGGTATTTACTTAAGGCCTAATTATTTAATTTATATAGATTTTATTTTTACAATTTTAACACAAACATTAGGCATGTAAATTAGATTACAAAATGTGCAATATGAGAAAAGCGATTCGTAAAGTTCAAAAACCAAAAATCATGTCTCGCCAAGTTTATGAAGCTTTAACTAACACCTATGCTAAAGACTATATACTCTGTACGATCTGACAGTTTTTGTATTGTAATATATATATATTCTAATTGCATTCTATGTGTAAAAAAACGTTCCTCAAAATTTCAAGATTCTCTTAAAGCCGCACTTAGCTCAATGCACTGTAGTTATTTGAGCTAAACATTAGTTACATTAATTTCTGTGCCACTGCCACAAGCACAAACAGTCGATCCAACGATTTACACAGACTGACCTTAATTATTTCTATAATGCCTAATTAACTAATACATTATTCTGTTTATATTTGTATGCTATATAATTTTTGTTTTCTTCTTTTCGTACAATTCTCAAACCTAACAGCCAGTTTATGCAAAAATATTTGTTATACTCTCTTGTTTGTATTTATTATTGTATATTGTTTTCTTGTTGAATTCTTTAATAACTTCATTAATTCATATTATGCGTGTGTGTGTATTTGTTTGCATTTAATGTTAATATTTGTTTTTGTTTTTTCGTAGTGTGTTTTTGTTTTGTGGTGTGTTTTTGTTTCATTTCTGTTGCATTTCAGTAATCAGTAAAATCGGAGATCGCAGTAGCTTGGGTTCAACATATTTTAATGGACGAGTCTCAATGCTGTTTGCTGGCTTATTATTATTCATTAGTTTCCAAGACCTTGATTATCAAAATAAAGATCAACATCAACCTCATCATAATCAATCTCCTCCAGCTCTAAGTTAACATCTTCATCATCATTATCCTCATCATTGTCGTCATCATTATCGTTATCATTCCCTTCCTGCTCCTCCTCTTCGCTGGAGGAATACAGCTGAAGCTCCCGTAGCTGCCTTTGCACAAAATGTTAATGTTCCATAAGAGCCGCTAAAATAACAACAACAATATGCAAATAAATTAATATATTATGTATATTGAGATAAAGTGAAAGTTCGGTCTTACGTGACGGTGTTCGGCCGGTCTTATTCTCATTGGGTGTGAAATTTAGAAAGTCCCATATTAAAATTGTATCATCGTGCGAGCTGCTCACAATTTGAAACTCATCAAATTGCAGGCGAAAAACGCGACCAGTGTGCTCCTAAATGGAATTAATTAGTACCCCATATTCACATATATATATATATTAAGTCAACTCACCACGAGCGTATTGAGGCACAATGTATTGGAAGCGGCTCTCGGATCTAGTGCGGCAACCAAATCCCACACTTTTATTTTGCCATCATAAGCGCCGCTAACAATTCGCTTCGTATCGAAGCGGATGCAGCGCACCAACTCTTCGTGGCCCTCTAGGACGCGCAGACACGCACCACACTCAATATCCCATAACCTGTTAAGAGTTGCGAGCACAATAAATATCATATTGCAATTATGAATTTATTTCGACATCACCTGATTGAATTGTCAGAGCTGCCACTAACCACCAGACGATCCCTATATTGCAGGCAAGCGATGCCACGTTTGTGGCCATTCAGGGTGCGCACAAATTCACAGCTCGATGTGGACCACACTTTAATGGTACGGTCACCGCTGGCGGATACAATGTACTTCTCATCAAAGTCCACCACATTTACTGCCGCCCGATGGCCGACAAGGACGCGACGCAGCGTTATCTCGCTAGGCGAGGTCATATCCCATACTGCAATTGAGCGATCCTTGGAGCAGGTCACCATCATGCCATTGTTGAAGCGCAAATGTAGCACCGCCTCGCAGTGATGAATCAGTGTGTTGACCATTTCGCCAGTGTTGACATCCCACACACGCACCGTGGAGTCGCTCGAGCCGCTGATAATCACCTTATCGTCATACTGCAGGCACAGCACCGAACCCGTATGTCCCATCAATGTCTAAATGCGAAACAGGATTACTTATTAAAACTTTGAGAGTTTAAAAGTCTGCACTTAGACGTACCTTGACGCACTGTAGATCCGTGCGATCCCATATCTTAATGGTGTTATCCCGCAGACCGGACACAATCTTGCCATCGTCATATTGCAGGCAGTAGACACCCTTGGAGTTCTCTGAGCGACAATTGATGCGACGCAGCATATGCCTTCCGGTTCGCCAGTTATTCTCAATGGTATCAATGTCCTTTTTATCGCGTAAAGATTTGCATTATTAGCTTTGATTGCAATACGCCTATAATATTCACACTCACATTCATAATCTTGGGAAACAGCTCGCGATGGTATGAGTGTGGTCTCTGCAGTTGTCCCGGTCGGGGCTTAAACAGATGCTGCATCCAATTGCGTCGCTCAGCCAGTCCACGCCACAAGGAATCTGTGCGCACCTTGCGCTCGATGAGTTTCTTCCATAACATGCCCTCGGATATGACGCGCAGCCATTCCTTGCATACCAATTCGGCGGACTTTAGTGATTCGGCATCCAAATACGATAATATGTTCTCGGCAATGTGATCCAGACCTTTTTCTGCAATCCATAATCAATGTGAAGTTTTTGGATTAGAGATGGATATAAGCAGAGCATAACTACGTTTAGATCTAATTCTATATGGCGTAAACTTGACGTGTTGAGTGCATTTACTTGGCACGAAAGAAATCCCGACATGCGGGCAACTCAACAACTAGGAGCTTGATTGGACACTCTGCCACCTGATTGACTCAGTTTCCAGGTCAACGCTCAATATAATGTTTCCAAGTTGAATCCCATTTTACAAAAATCAGAGATGATGCGTGTACTGAAATAAACTCAATGTGCAAGTAAACATTGATGACTCATGACAACTTTCAGTTTGTTTAGCTTGAGAATGTTTTTGCTTCCTGAAAAGCTCTTCAACTCAGCCAAGTGAGTAAGCAATATACTCCTCCAGAAGTTTATATAATATATATAGAATTACATATATACTAAGTTAAGGCCTAGAGTTGTGACTCATTGTGGAGCCGGATTGTGATCTCGCTCTTTTTGAGTTGTGCTTATCTTGTATCACGCTAATGAAGCAACGATATCCCAAGTGAAACTCATCTCGTAGGTGCTCCCAGACCCACGCGCCACCTCCAGAGACGAGACGAGACGACTTTGACGCGCCTAACGGCATTTAAAGCAGTATTTAGCAGTAGGAGTGGCGAATTGAAATCGACCAATCGACAGATGTCGCAAAGCATGGATAAGGGAATGAAGACGTGGCTAACGGTGATTGAGGGGGAGACCAAAGACCGCCCTGCCGGTCTACAGTGAAGAGTGCATAAAGTGCAGCATTTGCCAAACACAATTAAAAATGTGCATAACTCGCTTTGGCAGTCAGCAGGCAAAGCGACTTTGCAATGACAACAACGACAAGACAACGGCAACAACAACGACAACGTTGCAACGTAGATGTAGTTCAAGTTGCTGCTGTTGTTGTTGTTGTCGTCGTCGTCGTCGTCAACGGTCCATGTCACCAGCCTATCCTCAGTCAGTTCTTTGTCAGTTTCTGTGTGTGTGTGTGTGTGCGTGTATGTTGGATGTATGGGTGCATATGTGTGCTCGCCTGGTTAGCTGACTTTGAAGTGCATTACAATGTAAATGGAGGAAACAACTGCGCTTATTTCCCGCTCTCGTTCCCATTTTATTACACGCTCATCCTGACAAGTCTGGTGAGCTTCTCTCGTTCTCTCTACCTCTCTCTCTCTCTCTCTCTCTTTTTCTCCCTTGTAAGCTCTCTTTCTCACTGTACCTTGTTTTGGGATTAAACAGCACTCTTGAAGAACCTTTCAGCATGTAATTATGTACCTAAGGATATCCGCAGTACATTCACCTTTACATCTTGAAAACACTGAATGGGTTACCTATTCCGGAGTATCCATTAAAATCCTTGAGTTCAGATGTTACTGAAACCAGTTTTACAGTCCGCGTTAGAATTCCAAAACCGAGCTTAAGCCTAGTAAGATATTCATCTTAAGGGTCTTTTTCCATGTTCACTTTGAATTCGACAGTCAATTTAACATTTGGTCAAATTCTTCAGCAATTATAAACATTTTTTATAATATTTAAACGGTTCTCTAGAACAACAAAACAAGTTAACAAGTAACCGGATGTAACATGAACTTTAATAGCTTCTGTCATAGAGCCTAATGCTTAACTGTTCTATTTGTTTTTATCACGTGACTTGTAAATATATTATTTATGATATTATTATTGCTTTCATAACTGTAATTAAAGTGCTTCTCCTTTATGATTATTCTGTTTCATTGAATCAAATATATCGTATTGTTCAGGTTTTTGCTTTTGCTTTTGTTTTGCTTTTTTGTTCCGGCAAAGCGCGTTTAATGGGAAGCAATGACCTTTGAGTCAACAACATAAGCAACGCCAACGACTTCAACAACAGACGCCGTCACATGCACCTGAAGTACCCCGCACTCCGTCTCCCGCAGCGCGGTCCCCACATCACGCATCAAGTTGCCCGTTGCCCCAACAGAAAACAGTTGCACAACAACAGTCGGCACGCGGTAAATCAAGGGAAAAGGATAAAGTGGGGGATACGTTCGAGTTAACTTCATGTTTTGGTGCCCAACTTTGTTATTACTTCACTTTGTAATTGTTTCTTATTTTGCTGTTACTAAGTTTGTTTGTTCCAAAAAACGTTTATCTATAAGTTCTTATCTGGTTGTTAATGGTTAACATGGCTTCCTTTTAGATTTAAAACGAAATTGACATTGAAAGTCTTTTTGTCGTTATAAAGATTTTTAAAGTTCAATTAATCTGCTTCTTCAAACATCAAACATTCGTTTCGACAAACAAGTCAAACAAAATGTTAACTACACTCTCTAGAGAGTCGACGACGGACGAGTCCACAAATACAGACAACACAGCCAAGGACGACACAATATTGGAAGCTGCAGTCAGGTGGACCATCTATGCAATTACCTATATACTGGCAGTATGTTGCTTTATCCTCAAATTATCAACTATTCTTGTAACATTTACGTTATTAAGATTATAGGTCAAACTTTAATATTAATTGGTCTGATTTTATATAACAACGTCGGTCTTATAAGCCCGGATAAACTGGGCTATGACTTCAAGGGCATAATATATCTCTTTGTGGCATCCGGAACGGTAATCATTATCGTAGCCATCACAGGTGGTGGCTGGTTCAATGCCCATCAGGGTATATTGCTCAGAGTGGCAAGTATTTGGAAATAAAAGTTATATGTTACTTCCGTCATTGAGGCCCCTCCTAACCTTTAATAGCATTCAGCACTCACTATCAGCGCCATTCTACTCAACTTTCTATTAATCACAATTGTTGCAGTTCGATTATCTGAAAATAATGCCAATCTCTATCTGAAGAAATGCTGGAATGATTTTGCCGATCGAAACAACACAGCTGATATGATGGAACTACAAATTCGGGTAAATCAATAAGTGAGCTCAATTGGTGCCCTCAATCACAATTATCTTTCAGTTCAGTTGCTGTGGACAAAATGGCATTGAGGACTATGTAGAAACAGACTATGTTATAAGAATGTCCTGCTACAAGTATTTCAATATGCAAAAGAACCCATTTTCCAAAGGCTGCAGGCATGCGGTTAAGGATTATGCTGCTAAAATAAAGAATATTTGCCTCATATTTAACAGCTTAATCATTGCATTGCTGGTGAGTAATAAATCAGTAGGTGAGAGCGATGAGCAGGAAATTGATAATAATACAATCTCTGAGATCTCATCTAACGCACTTCGATTAAAGATCTATTTGCAAAGATATTCCTTTTGGATCGATTGCTTAAGAATACTTCTAGATGGAATGTGATCCTGATATACACGCTTTATATATATAAATCTCCCTTAGGCAATCTACCTTTTATTGGGCAAAATGCTGTACAAATGGCGACGGATGAGTAAGGTAAAATAGTTAAGAATACGTAATCCATTTGAAAGCTGTCAATAAATCAACTGAAACCAGCTCGAAATTTGATACGTTTTTGTTTTGCTTTAGTTAACAATTAGATGAGGAATAGTACTTTAGAGTTCCTGCTATGGCTTAACCACTTGCAGACATTGGAATTTGGAGTGAGTAAACAGTTGGCTGATTGGCATTCAAGGATAACATATTTAATTCTACGGCTCTGTAGATGCTGGGCGTCATAATGATTATAGCCGGATTATATCTACCAATGGGCGTAGCTTATATGCAAATTCAGCTTGTTTGTTATTTTAGTGCATCGATACGCAAGCTTTTAACGGTAAGCGGCGCTATAATGATCTTTACGGGCGCAATGAATGCATTCTGGTATCGCAAGCACAGGGAGATAATCTATCTAATTTACATTATGATGATTATGCTATCCATTATGTTTACTATCTTACTGTCCATTTTCATATCACACAATTGTGATAAAAAGAATGTTAAGAAAAATGTCGAGAATCTCTGGCACTACACCGAGAAAGATAATAATGCCTTTTTTATGATGCAACAACATGTAAGCTACAGATAGCTTAGATCTCTATTATTTCTAATTTCATCGATTGACATTGTTCTCCCCTTCTGCAGCTCAAATGCTGCGGCAAGACTGGGGAATCAGACTACATTGAAAAGGAACCATTTCCAGTTTGCAATAAGAATTTTAATAAGGATGACGTTAAGTTCACCGAAGGATGCTTTCAAGCGGCAGAAAAGTATTACAAAAGAAAGTCCGTTCAGACAGTGGTTATTGCTTGTATTATAGTAATTATGGAGGTAATGTCTTTAAACAGCATAACAGCATAATAGATCATATTATATCATATCTGGACAGTTTAAGGGTCTGGGACTTTCCATTGCACTCTATCGCTCTAGAAATGATGTGGCGGATATATCCATTCAACATACAATTACTTATATTAGTTGAATGTAACTTTAACTGATTACTGTAATTATATCTTTATACTATAGATCAATTGTAAAACTGAATGATACCCATGAAGCATCAAATATATTTTCAATATTGTTATAAACTGCAGCTGATATTTTATTATAGGAACTCAATCAGGATGGAGAAGATAGTCCATAGATACTCTACTTCATTTCTTTATCAACAGTCTTGATATCAAAGAAACTACCTTTTAAAACTGTAATATGGACATCAGCCTCTTTTATATGATATTAAATAAGGAATTATCCATTATTCATCAATCTCTCAGTCAATGAATCTCAATACATCATCCAGAGCCCTTTCCTTTCAAAATCATCAACGGAACAATTCTTTATGGATAAATTCTTTACTTCCAGCATATCTTTTAGAGATATATGTACTGCTCATCTTTTATGTATTGTCTGAGTACAATTTGCAGATCTATTGCATAACATTAGTTTACTTACTTGGCAGCAATGTTATAAAGTCACGCTGTAGCATCGGCTTCAGATATGCATTGATCTGTCCATGCTGATAGTGGCACATGCGCGTTAGCAGCTGCTCAACAAAGTCAACCTGTCCCGATTCGGTCCACTGTGTAAAGTACTGAAAGCAGACTTCCCGCTCCGTCTGATATGTGGGCGATGAGTCTTTCTTGCGCACCGGATCGTACAGCATTGTTGTTGTGAACTGTAAGAATGAAGAAAGAAAATACATTAAAAAGAGAAATGGAATTATGAAATTTTGCTTAACAGTATGTAATATATATAAATTGCAACATCTCTCTCACTATCCATCCCTCCCTCTCCTTCTTTGCCTCTCTTTGTGTGTGTGTCAGAGGGCATCTCGTAAAAGTATGCTCGAAAGTATATAGTATAATATGAGTAAAGTCAAGTCATATGCCAAGCGGAGATTGTGCAACTCTCTGACGAGTTGGCGACCAGCAAATAAACTTCAGGCTTACAATTAGGCAATTAGTTGAGCTTGAAGTTTGGCTCTTTTTGTGTTTTGTTTTCTGCTTGTTTTTAAGCTTTGGTTTCTACTCTTATGTATGTGGACTCGTGTAGTTTTTGGCATTATTTATCACGAAAATGGTGAAGCTAAGCTAAGCACGAGAATGGGCATTGGGGCAGAAACATATCATTCATACGATGAGGCCAAAAGATGGAGTGCCTGGTATTTAACTTGGGATTATGCAAATTGAATAGATTATATAATTATATTGTAATATCGTAATGAATCGTAATATCTCATTATTAGAACTTGCAGTAAAGAAAGTGAAAATAAAAGACACCACTTAACTTTAGTATATCTTGAGCATAGTCAACCCATCAGCTTTTAGGATTACTTTTATATATATGTTTCTCTTGAACTATAAACAAAAAGAGATAGCCCAAATGTGACTCATTTTTTATAATTAAGTTAAATGCAATGTCAGCAGTTTATAAATACAACTATGTATAACAACATTTGTGTGTGTGTGTGTGTGTGAATGATAAGTGTTTATATACTTAGTATGTTGTGCTTCTCTGTATATGTAATAATACCTTGACTACGCTTAAACCTTGTTTATAAGTGTGTAACTTTGTGTCGGTGCTAGTAAATGATCAATAGTATGTGTGTGTACACGTTTTTAGCGCTTAATTTAATTGCAATATTATATTTGTTGTTACTGTGTGTTCGTGCTATTTGTTTGCCTTTGCATTAAAAATTAAAGTTGAAGTCGTTTTAGAGATTCAGTTAATGACTGTTGAGACTATTGGCCTCCAGTAACTTATATTGGCAACTTCACGGTGCAAATAATACACAGTGTATGTTTGTGACTACTTAAATTACTCCCAAATATAAACTAGGTCAGTTTCTGGATATTAATTGATTTGAGTAAAGATTCCAAATTCAAAAGTTATATAAAGATAAATGCTAAATGATTATAAAAATAAATCATAAATCCAGAGTTGGCAATCAATAAAAGGGTAGCACTATAAACCGGTTTGTAGCCTTGTATATTTAATAATATATGCGGCCTGTATTTAAAATCTATTTACTTTCAGTCTATACTGCGAAATCTTAATGATAAACGAAGAAAAATATAATAATATCGCTCATGCACAATTCCCCCAATATTTCACCTTGATGTCAGCTTTGGCGCAACAATCTCAAAGATGACTCAAATGAAACTTAATTGCTGAGTGCGTACATTTCGCCAAAAAATCAACTTTTGACCCACAAACCGAAACAGAAACCTAGTAAATAAACGGTGAAGCATTTATTGACTGGTCTGAATGGAAGAGAGGGGGACTAGCCTTCATTATCACGCCTCCGCCTCAGCCTCTCATATTTAAGCACAGTCAACTAAACATGTGTACTTATAAACAGAAATTTGACCGAACCGATTGAAATAAATACAAATATATACAATGTGCTGCAAGTGATTGTGTATAAGCAAACTTGAAAGTAACGAGGCCAATTAACTGTTAATTACAATATACAAAATATACAAGCGAACATAATTCGACACATAAATAAAAAATCGGATTAAGTTTGCGAGAGAGTGTGAAATGTTATGTTAAAGGCAAAACGTTAAAGAAAATTTTTAATAGAGTGCACGAGTGCAAATTTATAACAACATACAAATGTATGTACATATGCATACGAAAATAAAACATACATAAATAAATACACTTATATACATATATATATATACATACATATATGTGACACCTTGAGCATTATGTATGTATGTATTGATATTGAACACGACGTACATACATACATACATATATCTACGACATACATATATGCATATAAGAAACTCAACTCATTAACTACACCTGAAAAATGATGAACTTACTGCTTGTGCATTGGAGTTAGTCTCGTCCATTATTTTGTCAGTCTCCATTTTCATCATTGTGTTGTTGTGTTTGTTGAATTTGTATTGCTGTTTGGCTGCTGTTTAATTCACTCACTTACACTTATATAGATTTATTATTTCGCAATAACTTAGAGCAAACAATACGATAATTAACTTAGCACATGTATGTTTTCATTAATAGGTAATTAGAGATTATTATAACTTGCAAGAAAAATATAAATTTGGTTTGAGGTTGTCCCTACAACTCTCTTCTCAGGGTGGTGACTTTAGCGCTTTCTCGTTTTTACCCACTTAAAATTTCATTGCTTTCTCGTTCGCGCTTTATTCACCACGCCGCGCGTTACTGCCTCCAACAAATATGTGTTATTCTCTTTGACAAGTCATTCTTTATATTTTTCGTTTGACTTTTACGCTATATGATTGCTTCTTTTACTTCTTTACGTAATATTAAGTTTGCAATGATGCCGTGCAATTGCCCGCAAATGCACGCGTGTTTCTTTGTGTTACACTTTTAAAATTAATTTAACTTGAAATTTAAGATATTTTCTCCACAATAAGCGACGGCACGTAGATGTTAGAGTTGTATCAATCGTTCCGAATAATTCCGACGGAATTAGTTCGATCGAAAGATTCACTTAGTTCAATATACGAACGATTCAATGTCGTTCATTTAGTTCTTTTGAGCAATACCATATGATTGGCAACTTAACTTTTTACTTTAACTGTTTATTAATAGCGAACACTCATTTTTAGATTACTTGTCTTAGGAGTTTCAGGTTTATCAGCGAGAAATAATTGGAATGTTTTTGTTTATTCTCAGTTAATTTAAAATTGTGTGTATAGGATTTGAAGGACACAAAGAAGATTAAGAAAGTCCAATGCTGGTTAATGTTATTTAACATCTGTTATGTGACTACATATATTCCCTGAGAACAGTTGCTATTATCATTATCGATGGTGAAAACGATTAATTAGTAACTCAAGCACAACTCTGAAGTTTTATGAAGTAGACGATTTTATATTTACATCGACAGCAATGTCAATACAACTTCATTTATTCAATTTACGATTTACGATGCACCCTGATTTTACTTAACGCTATTATGTTATATTTTTTGGCGCCCTTACTCAGATGGGGTGCAACGGTCACACTTTTTGCTTTTGAACACCTGATCTAGTTCACTGTGATCAGTCGTTTTTATTATGTTATTTAATTTTTATTGATAAACTATTTTGGGCTTAGGGGCACGGAGGCAGATAACCTTCGAGCTCAATAAACTCAACGTTGACACAAGTAAGTGCCAATTAACATTGTTATTACTAAAATCGGAGCATTTGCTCACATTCGTTTGATCGCAGCGGTCGTTATTCCATTCGTTTTCAATCGAAATCCTAAATTTCAAACCTTACTTTTCAATAAATTTATCTATTGATCTGTCATCTAAATACAATATACTTTAAATCAATTATATTGCTAATATTTTCAGTGGTGCGCCTATTTAATACTTTGCTTATGGCTTGCCAACGCAACCAGGATGCGGCCAACTTCGTAAAAAATGGCAAGAAGATTGTGGGAGTAGCGCTAAATTACATGTAATTGATATTGATAGCATTCACAATTGGTAATTTAACTTATATGACACACGCAGGTGCGCTGTCAACGCCAGGAAAGTGCCTGTGCCGACAGAACCTCTCGTCTTTCTAAAGCCCACATCTTCTTATCTACGTGAAGGCTGCCCAATAGTCGTAAGTTACGTTTATCCAAGTTTTATTGATATCTGATCCATTATCTGATTTAGCTGCCTAAAGTTTTCACTAAGGTTGCCTATGAAGTTGAGCTGGGAGTAGTTATCGGATCACGATGCAAGAACGTACCCAAAGAGAGCGCTATGCAGCATGTTGCCGGCTATTGCTTGGCTCTCGATCTAACCGCCCAATGCAACCTGACAGCGGCACGTACCAGCGGCGGCCCATGGACTTTGGGCAAAGGATTTGACACAGCAACTCCAGTTTCCACTTTTATACCCTTTGATGCGATAGATGATCCTCATACACTGCCATTGTGGCTTAAAGTTAATGGCGAACAGAAGCAAAGTGGATGCACAGCAGATTTAATATTTAAAGTGCCTGATATTATTTCCTATGTGTCAAAGTATATGACGTTGGAGGAAAATGACTTAATACTAACGGGTACGCCACACGGATCTGACGCATTCAAATCTGGCGATATGATCGAGTGCGGTTTGGGAAACTTGGCTACCATAAAGTTCAATGTGTGTGACGAATAAGCGCAACATTATAACATACAAATAAATTATTTGTTATTAAATATAAAGCAATTAAATGGACCATTAAATATGCTGATCATTATCTGATATAGTTTAATGTAGATACATATATTTACATCATTTATTTTATACCATTATCGCAGACTACCAAGAATTTCTTCATTGCTATGCAGTCATCGGTATTCTTCCATTTAGATGCCGGACAATTCTTGTATACATGTTCCATAATACAGGCCAACAAAGTAGCTGGATAATAATCACATTTGTCCTTTGTATGCAGCCATTCAAACTGCTGAGCACGTTTTTGGGCTAAGCGATGATACAATTAGATTACTTTTAAATCTATAAATTCTTTTAGCATACCGGACTCCATGCAGGTATTCAGACCCTTGATCATAAGTTGTGCCACAGCGGGGTCATTTCTATAGCGCTGCTCCAAGCTTCTTTGGATAACTGGTTGATTAACTGTGCCATTTGATAGCAGGTAACCATTCTTTTTGAACACGCACTCTGCAATGCACTGTAAAAATATATTTGTGAGATATTATTACATATTTTGAAAAGAAAACTTACTGCATGTAGGGCCACTTTATCGGCCTTCAAATTACGAGAATCTGCATTATTAGTTGTTGTATTTTTCTGACTTAGTAAGGATTTGCGACAGGATTTACTGATCTTATCATCTCTTGGTATATTACAACATGAGCCCATCTGATTGTTAAAAATTACACTGTTATTAATATAATTTTATACAAAATGTAGAAACGTACAAATTTAGGTTGCTTAGCCTTTTCGCAGCTCGTGGTATTATCAAAGGATTTAGTTTTAGCTCCCAACGTTGGCAGCACAAACAGAAAAAACAGTAAAATGTAGTTCAAATACATGTTGGTCGTTACAAGGTTTATCGCGATATGTTTGGATTTCAGTAACTTTCCTATTAATAATAATTGAGTTGAGTTTAATGTTGCATAAAAATTACATTTAAAATCCGAAAATGGCGAGCACAGATCGTTTTATAGAAGATTGGGCAGAATAGATATTTAAATTTATTATATATCTGCTCCTCACTGTCAGTTAACAGAGAACTCCACCGATTAAAACGATGAACAGGGAACAATAACTGTTAAAAAGATTTCAGTTTTGTTATCGCAAAATATAAACAAAAGGCAATGGATCCGAACATTTTATATAAAGGACACTCAATATTTCGCAACAATCCATCATACAGGGAATTTAACAAATCTATCGAGACTGCGGACGATACCCTCTATGGGTTTCTAAACGAGGTGGACCCTGAGATTTTAAAACATGAACAACAGGCGCCATCACATGTCTTTGCATCGTACAATTGCAGCTTTGCACGAAAAGATCCCCGCAATCAGGAGGTTCTAGTGCTCTCCGTATATGATCATACAATTCAGCAGCTGCCATACGGCTTTCCTAATCCTCAAGAGCGCTACTCTCTGCTAAGTCGCTCCCAACAAGCCGCTTGTCTTCGTGTATTGCTTGCCTGGCAGCGCAACTCTACTGTTAACGAGGATGATTTCGTGGTGTTTCGTTCTACGAACAACAAACGATGCGATGAGCAACAGTTGGTGCAAAAGCATATCTACGATTACGCTAACCTGCAAAAGGATCGAATCTATGCACCAATGAAGTCGCTGGTGCAGCATTACAGCAAATGGTTCAAGCTTAAAGTGGAACACCTGTTGAACAAGCTCCCTAGTGCCATCTATACAACACATTCTGGCCTACCACAACTGCCCCAATGCAAAGCTCTAAATGTGGAGACTGCCAGCATAGAACATATTGAGCTGCTGTGTCGTGCGGGTCAGGTACGTCTCTGGCCAGAGGCGAAACTCAAGCAGCAAGAGCTGAGCTCATTACGTGTGTGCATGGAACGTTATGTCTGCCTAGATGAAACTTCTGAGCTTGTTGCACAGTGCATTGCAACTAAGCTGGAGGCGCAGCTGCAAGATGTGGATGAGGATGTATTTGTATTGCCACTTGATGCAATACTGATGTTACTAACTCCAGGAGCATACGTTGATTTGCCCACTGAGATGCTGTTAAACATACGAGAAATTCCGAATAGCGACCACAAATCCATTGAATTCCACCAACCTTTGCCCACACACAGCTGCGGGTGGCACACAAACAATCGTCTCTTGATGCAGACCTACGCCGCATATGCACAAACCCAATGGCTGCAATTCAATCCTGACGGAACCGTAAAGTGGGTAGACGAAGTGCCGTCCAAAGATACCAATTACAAGAAGCAGCAGCTTGATTATAAAATTCACCGCATAGATGAGAATGTGCAGGTTATTAAACAGATGAAATCGAATTGTGCGTTGGTTAGTTGGCGCCTACGTACCGATGAGCATATGGAAACCCAAGCCGAGCATGGATTGCAGATCTACAGTAGCCTTTCTATAGCGGCCGTAGGTGATTCCCAGGGCAAACAACATCTCGGCTGTCACCTCATCAAGCTCGAGAATAAGCCAGATTGTGGTTGTGAAATCATGACTAAATATGAGCTGCTCTGCGCCTGGCTGCAGCTGAAACTATTACAAGCAGACGTGGGTCATTGCAGCCGCATTTCTTTAAGCGATTTTACACCGCTGCTGGAAGAGAAGTTGACACTAGAGGCACTAGAGCAACAGCTGCATGAATACTACCACATTAGCATGCCTCATCAGCTGTGCCAGTTGCATGAGTTCCTTAAACTGTTGCGAGGAGTGACCCCTGGCGAGTATCTGCTACGCTATACGAACAAATACAAGGACAAGTTTTTGTTGTGCCGTCCCACATTGGAACCCACACCACAAAGCTTCAAATTGCTAGATTTGCTAACAGGAACACCACCTAGCAATTTTAACTTTCTAACAGCGAATGACAGCTACCTGCCCATATCGCCGAAACTGTGTAGCCGCCTGCACGAGGAACTACAGTTGCTGCCTTGCGCTTTTCCAGCTAAAGCGAAGGGCGCACAACGTCCAAGCAAAAAGATTAAAGTAGAACAAAAACCAACTCTAGTGCAGCGGACGCGCCCAATCATAAAATCGAAGAAAAAAAGCGTAACAGATCCTCGGCTCGACAACGAAAACGAGCAGCGGCCAAGGCACAAGAAGAGGAAACTAAGGAACTGGACAAGATAATGTGTCTGTAAAGATACAATTATTACATAAGTTTATATTAAATGGATACATCTGTCCGTTATTTATTAAGACTTGTGGGGTATTCTTCTTATTGCCTCGGTGTCGTCGGTGCTGTCACTATGAGCCAATGCTCAAAGCGGCCATTTCTGCCTCTGTTATTAACTCCGTACGTAATTCATCTTCATGCACTTTTAAGGGCACACATCTTGTCCAGAATGCAGTATCATCCACAGCTGGAAGTTTGTCTCTGGGAAACGTGTGAAGTGACAAATCATTGAACACATTGTGATGCTCGTAGTCATCTTCTAGGGCAACCTCTGTACAGTGCGCCGCTATGCGGGTGATATGATCATCAGAGTTTTTGCTCTTGCTAAAGGTTCTGTTCAGTGTTAGCATCTCAAAGCTATTTGAGATTAGCAAGACATTCGGCAAACTTTCCCTCGTCCAATTGCACCACAGTAAGTTGTGCATTAGCGCATATGGACAGTGGGGCAAATAATACAGGGTGGGCACTTTGGCTTCATGTCTGCCCGCACAGTCGTCAGTCATTACAATGCCATCAAGACGATGGATTAGCTCCTTCTCGGTATCACGAAATACGGGATCGTAGTAGAGTGCCTCCTTGATCTTGTGTTGCCGTTGTGTGCTCATAATAAATGCCGCTTGATGGAGCGCCTGGTGGGTGCGAGTGAGCGGTCCCAAGCCCAGGCAAACAATGCGTTCCAGGGGTCGCTTAAGCGCATCCAGCTGCTGTTGTAGCGTTTCCATTGATAAGATAAAGTAATCACATTGGCTCATTTCCACACAGAGGCGCTCCAGGCGTCTATAAGAATTAAGGGAACGGCAAGTTATCAGCAGGCAGATGAATAAATTAACTTACGATTGAAAGTTGTCCACATTAACATCTGGGCAATCGTTTAAATAGTCGCTCTCGGATTTGTGACGGTTCCGACGACTCAGGCATTTACGAGCCATCCATTTCTTGCGTGTAACAACCTGAAACTCATCTCCAACGCCAGACATGCCATCAATTTCGTTTGTAAATAAACTTTTTGATATTATTGTGCTCTCCCTTTCTACACCCTATTTCGCGTTATCGTGCCATCGATATTTTGAAATGAAGTATCGAGTACTTTTGGCCGAGTACTTGAAACAGCTGATACAGCTCTGCTTCTTCCATTTATATTTATATTGTGTGTTTTGAATATGAACGATCCAAACAAAGCTATAAGCGTCAATTTGTCCTCTCTGCTTAGTTTAAAGGCTGAGTTACAGCGCAAACAGCATGAAGTCAAATTGGCCAAGGCCACCAAAACATCATCAAATGATTTCAAGCCCAATAAAGTATCTGGGGAGCGTGAAAAGTCAAGGACCAGTGGTATTATCAACAGCAAAGACCGCAATTACACGGAGATCAGTCGAGACGGCGATATTAAGGTTTATGAAACGGAGGACTATACACAGTTAGAAAAATCCCGGCGCGTACTGGAAGCCAAGAGTAAATTCTATGACCGGATGAGCCGCAGCGGAGGCAGCCTTAACTCGGATGATAATTGCCTGGTAATGTTCAATCGCAAGCGCCAGGAGCAACAATTCGATGAAGACCCAGAACCACAGAGCTGTGCTCAACGAGAACGATTAATTAGCAGCAGTAGCAGCACGAGTGATAGCACAGTTGATGCTGGCAATGACGATGACGAAGTGGAGTATGTGGACTGTTTGGGACGAACGAGGAAATGTTTGCGCAAGGAGCTCAGCGAGGCGAAAAGACGTGACAAGCAGCTGGCAGACAGCATGCCAGAACGATTGGACCAAACCAAGGCTAATTGGATGATTGGTGTATTCAGCGAAGCTCTGTCAACGATGACAAAACACGACGAGCAGCGCATCAACTGGGAGCGTAAGGAACAGGAGAATGTAGATAAACCAGATGTACATTATCAGGATGTATTCTTTGACGAGGCGCGTACACACGGTGTGGGCTACTATGCCTTCTCCACGGACGAAGCTAAGCGCAAGCAGCAACAACGCGAGCTGGAGCAATCCAGAAAGGCAACAGAAGCCGAACAAAAGCGTCGGGATGAGCTGCGTACTCAGCGTGATAAACTCGTTGCGGATCGTGTACTCGCAGCCAAAAATCGGATTCGAGCTCGCAACGGGCTACCACCCATTAGTAAGGAGGATTACGAGCGAGAACAGCAGCTTAAGTCAGATGAAGCTGCTGCTGAAGTTGCGGAACGGCAACGCGAACAAAATAAAAAGGATGAGAAGTTAGCGATGCAAAAGGCAGCTGAGGAAGCTGAACGAGAGGAGCTGCGCAAGGAATATATTCGCGATTGGGATAGGGACAAAAGCGGTGTGGCCAAAAAACTCGATAATGAGGAGCAAACACCAGAGGAATGGCAATACAAGGCCGAAAGATTGCCCATGTCCCAAGAGCAGTGGAACGAACAGCAGCGTGCCGTGCGTGCACCTGAATTTGCACCCATGCCAGAAGTCCATCTGAAGCGAACCAACTTTAACAGCTCGGCACCGTCTTCGTCCATGTGGCAAAACAAAGAGTTCAACAGCTTTCACTCAACTAAACGCGAAAAACAATTCCAACGTCGCAACTATACAAAAGCCAGCGAAGATGTGGATCACGAGTATGCTGAAGCAGACGAATCGGCAACAAGTTCAACGTATTTCCGGTGTCAGGGAGCTGCAATACCGCCACCTGACTCTTTGGACTCTTCTTATAGCGGACCATCAATACCCAAGCGCCCAAAGACTCAGGCTGAACTGGAGCACTCCATAATGGCGGGATTGAAATTTCTACGCGATAACTGCGACAAGGGAGTGCTGGGCAACAAAGGTACTTGGACCGCCAAAGCGGACTATTAATGAACAGAGCAAAGGCGATAATCGTTCGTATGTAATTTATTGCTTTTGTGTAAACACAATGGTTTAGAAAAACATATATATGCCTCGATAAGTTAACTATTGTCTGGATTTAAATATACATAAGATTAATACAATTCGCAATTAAAATTTTCACTGCATTCCGGAAGTTGGCAACATTGTTAAGTTGGCGGATAGAGAAACGTAACGCTAAACAGTTTATATAGTGTTAAACAGTTTTCTTCTTCTTTCTTTCACTATGCTAACCTAAATCTTCTGGTCATGAAACTAAATTACACTTACTGTTGAAAACATTTCCTACAAATTGAGCATAACTAAAATAAATATAAATTACGTGCCGAGAAGCCTTTAGAGCATTTCACTGTCCACCATGTCAATGACAATTTCGGACATCTTCTGTCTACACAAATCGTTGGGCGGAAAGTTTAAAGCAGGCGCTCCTACATCCACACTGTCCTCGTCATTGCGATTCAAATACATATCTGGTGCATCCTCCGAGGAACATGTACTAATGGGAATAATGTCCATTGCCAGGCCAAGAGCAAATCGTCCATAGGTTTTCAGTTCCTGAGCAAATCTGTAAAGCATAAGTTACTAATTAGTTGTGCTCTCTTTTCTCAATTGCCTAGGATAACTTACAGTTCTTGAAACTTTTCGAGAGTATTACAATGTTCAGGCAAAACAGTGCAAAGTAATTCCAGCCACTTATACAGTTCCTCCGTGTAGATTTTGAGCAACGTTTCCAGTTTAGTATCACGCATTTGCTTCGTGGTGCAACAGTACAATAGATTGGCAATGTCCAAGGCGATGGAACTGTAGCGCACAAGCTGAAAGTCTATCAGCGCTACTTCAAGCACTTGTTGTCGATCCTCTGGGTCATAACGGTAAAGAAAATTATTGACCCAACAATCGCCATGACAAATGGCAGACAAAGGCGACTCGGCGCTGGCAAGCTCCACCATCTGGGCAAAGAACGAGGAGCTTTCGGCAAAGCTGCGCAAGGCGTGCATGTACTTTGAATCGGCGGGCAGAACATCAGAAACCATTTTAATGGCATTCTTTGTCAAACGCTCATAATAGTTCTTATACCAGCTGGTATTTGCTGTACAGAAGATGCCCTCGCTGATGAGACTGCACATTTTGGTGAACTCCAGGGGATGTTCAAATTTGTAGGCCAAGCTAAGTGCATGCAGCTGGGCTACCTGTAGCAGTACAGATTGCGTTTCTTCCATGCTAAGGCCCTTGTGGCGATCCGACATTTCAAATCCTCGAACACGTAGGTCCTCTGTAAGATAATATAAAGTAGAAAGTTTGCAAATCAATATGTTTACACAAAGTATATGTAGTTACCCATAATGAGCAGGTCATGCCTTGCTGTATAGCACCTGGGTATCGAGTTGAACACGGGAGCTTCCATACCCGTTTTGCTAGCCTGAAACTTGATAAGCTCCGGAATAATTGTGGTATAGAATTCCACCTCATTGCTGTCAAAATAGGTCAAGATGAATGTTCTTATTTAAAAAGGAAAATAAGAGATTGGGAAAATATGAGCTTACCGAAATAACCTATCGCTCTTGTAAGCCTCCCTTTGTACGATGCTCTCTGGCAACACCTTGCATATGACATTTTGTTGCCATTTGTGTTCGCTGCCATCTAAACTGCGACGTTGTCCGCTTAGGTTAATGCGATACAGTGCTGCCGTATAGTTATCTCCCTTGTCAGAGCCTTGTGCTAACTAATAAATGACAGAGAAAACACAACCCCACACACACACATATATATGTATATATATATATATATATATATATAATGTAATATGTCATTGCACTAGATAAGTTAAGTCCACACACACCTCAAAAGCATCTATCTGCACTTCCGGCTCGACATGTTTAAATATCTCCTGAAATATATCCAACGTCAGAGTTGGTTTCTTTTCACAAGCCGCTCCTGAGCCTGTCGTCGTTGTTGTTGTTGATGCTGTTTTCGGCGTTTCTGGAATGCCCATTTTTTGCCTGCTATTTTCAATTTGAAATTTTCAGTTATGCAGCCGCCGGTAAAGAGGAAAGAAGAAGCTGCACCGCTTGTAGAGTAATTTAGAATTCACTTAATACTATTATTAAGTTTTGAATAACTATGTTGCACCTTCAGCAATTTAAAAAACACGTCACATTTGCTTTAAAGCGTTTATTCATCGATTTTACGCGAACACATGTTTTTGACCGCATTGCCAATTCGCGTCCTTTGCGAAAATACGCATGACATGGTCAAAATACCAAGTAACTTTTATCCTTTGTGCTCCAAGAAGTTGGCAGCACTGCCACGAAAGCTTTACCAGCACTGTATTTGAATTGGGGCGCCAATTTGAATTTGAAAATGCGTTAGTTTGTATTTTTAGCATATTCGTATTTATTTCCTTGGTAAATGTTAGTTCTTAGTAGAGTTATGTATACATTTGTGAACGATTAATCAAGCTTATAAAGTGATAGCTAGAAAAGAATGAACATTTGATGTTTTTCACTACAAATTACAATCGAGAAATGCCGCTGCGCTGTTAACATTTGAATTAATCCTAATTCTCAATTTTGGCTTTGGGCGGCGTTTCGAACGCCATGAATACAAAATATTTATATATGTATGTATGTATGTTTGTTCCTAACTTTTACAGTTCTTCAGTTCGGATGCTGCTGCTCCAGTGTGATCAGTCCCATGTCCTGCTGCAGCTCCAAGGATAGAGGCAACGGTCGCTGGGGCCAAGAACGTCTTTGCAGCAACATTTGTCCACTAACCATCTGTTGGTGCAACGCAGTTATGCTGGGATAAATGTGCTGCTCGACGAACTCTGCCACCGTATGCTCATCATACACTTCCCACAACAGTTGCTGTGATTCCCGCGCCATACCGCGCAGCTCTTCGATCAGCATTGGCGTTCGCACCGTCAGCTCATGCACTCGCAGTGGGGAGCTGAAGTTATGCCTCACATTATAGTCTGACAACCAAGCACTATGATCTCGCGTCTGTTGCAGATAGGCGCCAACTTCGGCCAGCTTGTCGTACAAGCGGAGAGCGTATTTGAAGACTAGATGACCGGGATAGCTGCACACGGCAAACAGTTGACTATGGTGTGCATTTGGATGTAGTTCCAACCAAGGATGGCCAGAACGCCGACTATCCGGTTGGAAGACGCAGCGCAACACACGCAACAGTTCGTTGTCGCGTGGATTGGTGCTAAAGTAACCTTTGGATACCGTGGATAAAGAAGTCATTAAGCTGGGCATGCCTACTGGCAGCAGCTCACACAGCACGGCAAAGTGATCATAACGCTGCCAGCCTGTCAGCGCCAATCCTCTCAAGCCCTTGGCAAACCGTCCTCCCTCCTTGGCGATCACCGCAAGCCAGCGTATGTTATTCTCCAGATGCTGCTGAAGCGGCGGCACCAAAAGACTTTCCCCGAAGGCGCCCTTATACGCGGACGCAGCCCAAGCACTGGGAAATACCTTTGAGTATGTGTCCCAGAGCTGCGGCTGAATAAAGTGATAAATATCATTGGCATATACCCAAACCATGGGCTCCACATAGCTGCCAATCTGCGAATTCTGCAGTTCACTCAATGACATATCACGCAGCTGATCATCCCAGATTACTACGGACAGTTGCGGCCAACGTCGACGCACAAAGTGAGCCAGACTAATCACATGAGTTAAAAAGACTTCACTGCGCAGCCGCTGGCGACATAGTGAACACTCGCCCATGCGCTGCACTTCATCACAGCCGATATGCAAATGGGTGAATTTGATGGGCAGCTCAGGCGTTGAGGGCGTGGCATTGGCAGAGGGTCGCATATGCAGCTCAATCACCTGGGTGAGCATCTGCTCCAGCAATGCCATGCTTTGCGGCCGACTGGGGCAAATGGACTGCGGACTCTCGGGCAGCTCACGAAGCTGCTCAAATTCTGAAAGCTTCAGAGTGTACTCCAAATGGCCAAATGTTTGCACCAATGGCATAACGCTCAGTCCATGCTCAACCCATGCTGTCTCCAGAAAATCCTTGGGAGGAGAAAATAAAAGGAATAAAAAGAAATACAAATTAGTGAAATTCAAATATTTAAATTGGCAACATTTATCGAAGAACATTATCTATTAATCGGCAATGAGCAGAGGACAACGCCGCCATTACTGTTTAGTAATTACTTCCAATATGTACTCAAATTGGTAATGTCTATCGATGAGCAAAAGCCAGTTTATCGACAACGAACTGAAAGCATTTAATATTAACTACAAAAAATACCCATTTTGATTACCTTTAGTTCACTTTCCTTGTAGGCATTATGCGCAGCAAGTGGCTGCAGTGCACCGCTGTATGGAAACATGTCCTCATACTCGATAAGCAGTCCTGTGGCGCCCAGAGCTCGAAGCACGGGCAATAGTTGCTTGAGGAAGCTTAACTTGGGTGGCGCACCCTTGAGATCTAGATGCACTAAACGCTCAGATGGAGCACGTGGACCATCTGGACCAATGCCCGCCACAGTGGGTACGCCCATGCGTTGCAGCTCGTGCTCATACTGTGTCTGACGTTCAGCGGAGCTGAGCATGCGATCATCCTCTGCATTGGCGTTTAATTCCTCCATACCTGCGTTGCGCTGGCGCTGCTGCTGTTCAAGGATTTTTAGGCGCTCCTGTTCGAATAGAAGACTCTCAGCCAACGGTAGTGGTGCCTTCTTGGCCTGCGTGGGACGTACGAATCGAACGTTACCCAACAAACGCTGTGCTGGCGCTGGCGGTCGATCAACGTTCTCCTTTTGCCGTTCTGCTCGCAGTACACGATTTGCCTGTGCAATCAGCTTCTGTATAATATGGACGTGCTGATAATTGGCCTCACTGGACTGTGCTGTCTGTTGTGTGTATGCTGGCAGCGTTTTTGTAGTATCGATAAGTATGGCCCATGTCCAGAGTCCAAGCAAAACTAGGCCAGAGGCCAGCAGCAGAAAAGAAAGTTTGCGGCGCCAAATAAATATCAGCAAATTTGAGTGCATCTGCAAGGAAAGCAAACGAAAAGAGAGAGACAGAGAGGGGTGGAACGTTAGAGTATACAACAAAAGCAAAAGCAGTTCTCTGCTGTTTATAAATATTTGAGGAACCAACAAGTAGCCCCTGGAGTTGTGCTATAACATTTACCACAGCAACTGCGTTACTCATACGCCACATTGCGGACAGTAGCGAAGGCTCATTGAGGTTAAGAGTTGCTGTTGTTGTTGGTTTGTTTTGTGTGCCATGAGTGTGCACATTCACATGTGTAAGAGGGGCGCATCTGAGTGTTTATGACTGTGTATGTGTGAGGTAGGTGTTTGTTTTGGCTGTTGCCTTTCAATGCATTCGTTTAAATAGGCACAACTCCCTGCTCATTTAACTGAGACATACAGGCAAAAGTTCATATATACTATATACATGAGTATATACTAGTTATGTATATATGTGTGCACACATATATAACTCATTCTGCAAAAAGATGGCATGACCCCACTTCGAACACGTCTTTGACAGCCGACAAATGTAAGTGTTCAAGTGGAAATGGAACAATATGCAGCTGTCTATTGGAAATTGAATTGAGTTTTCTTTGACTCAAAGTTCACGTTAAGGCAGAAGCGAGTTCGTGCCATTGCATTTCGAACTCTTTGTGGGCCCTCTGCAGACAATTCGCCTGCTGTTCGAGTAAGTATTTGAAAAGTATCATCAAAGTAAAGACTGTTTGGATTTCATTGTCTTATGCTGCCGTAGCTTGCATCAATTGGTCACAGGAGGTTATACTTTCATTTAAACATATTAAAACTTAAATGTAATTCAATTGAGCTCTAACACAAGATACTTATGCTGATGTCACCGTTCAGAATGATTGCAGCGTTGCCACCTCAAAAATGGGTTGCACCTATGGCAACACTTATCCTGCTTATTAGTCTAAAAGTATTTACTCAAAGTTTTCGTTTTTCTACATTTTGCTTGATAAATTTACAATAATTTCATTAAATGTAGCAAAGACAAGATCAATTTTTGAATTCATCGATAAATAATTTTAAAAAATACTAATATCATTCTAAGCCAATTGATTCATTTATATTAATGGCAACATTTGTGCATTTTTTAAGTGGAAAGAGTCTTCAAAAATTGCAAATGACACATGCAACTTGTTGAGTTAAACATTACTTGAATACACTTAAGCAAGTCCATCAACGATCGTCGATTCCTAGCTTTCCCTTGCAGCAAGCATAACTCATGCACAGTCTGAACGGTTTACGATTTGGGGATAACAAGCTGCATTTTGCCAACAACGAGTAAAATCCAATTGTTGACCCAGTTGGCTGGCACTTCAATGCCACATGCTACATGCCACAGCTCTGAATTGCATCTGTGTATGTGTGTGTGTTGCCAGAATGTGACTTATCGTTGGCTTGTGCCAAAAATTGGACTCTAGGAATAACACACGTAAGCCTCGAGCTCAAACTCAAGCCACTTTCACAAAGCCCGCACACTAGTTTTTAAAGTGTGCTCTAGCCTTTGTCCGTCTATGGGTTGTGCTTCCTGTCTCTGTCTCTCTCTCTCTCTTTCTCGCTCTCAATCCCTATCACTCACTCTCCATCGCACTCTGTGTAAATATAGCACGAACAACAAAGCACGACAAATAACACAAAAGTCAGACTCGCCTGTAGAGAGTGTCAATCTAATGTGGTCTCGGCTTGGACGCCACACTGTCTGCTCTCCCATTCTCATTCATGACGATTCTCTGACATTTGATGCTTTTATGTGGCTTTTTTGTTCCGTATTTTAGGACAGCATGGACACGGACAACTTGCTAATTGGGCACGCAGTGAAGCTTCAACGATTTTCAGAGCAGTTAATAAAATGAAATTTAATTGCTTCCACAGCCACAGGGCCAATTTGCAGTTGGGGTTCTATGTGGGTTCACTTTTCTCGGCTCGTCGACTGCTTGTTGCAATTTTCGCAACGCATTTTCCGACCCGAATTTCTAAGCAATGTGAGCTGTGAACCGGAGCTGTCACGCCCCCCAGATGGTAGACGCCCACAACAACACAACACAATTTGGCAGCTTGCCAGAAGCAAGCATCGCAACAAAAAATTAGAATTGATACGAGCTGGACGAATAGAAAATACCCCTTTAAAATCGATTATATATATTGATATTTCTCGGAATCACCTTATTCAATTACAGTATCTTACAGCTGCAGCTGGCAGGCTTTCTCATTTAAGGAGATACCTCAGCCAGACTTACAGATTGTGTATTTGACGTTGCCTAACACACTGTGAATTGTTCTTGTTATTCGATATAATTAGTGCTGCGTTTTTACTAATTATGTTAAGATTTGCTTCATTCTGTGACTTGTAATACTAATGTTTGAATAAATATTCACTTATATATAATTATTGTTAAGTTAAATTATGAAATGCTTAAGCTACCATTTATATAATGCAAGCTGGGTATACCCTATATATCCTATGACTCAGGTACGAGTATGCAGAAATAACGGAAACATTCTCAAAAATCCTTAAAGCGGCTTTGCTTGTTATTGTTGATGTTGTTGCTGTCCGATTTAAAATGCACTCTAGGTTGCTATTTATGATTTTATTGTTGTACTTGTTGTTGTCTCACTGTTATTAAATTCCCTGCATTCTGCTTGAAGTTACAACAATTTTGTTTGGCACCCAACATTGGGCAGCTGCATTAAGCTTACTTAACGAGGGTTAAAGCCAAAGTTACTCGTTGCTGCCAGGATAGTGGAGTGCATAAGTTTGAAAAATATTTTCACTGTGCCACAACACACTGCCTGGCTGGCTGCAAACAATTTCTCCTTCTTCTCCCCCTGTCTCTCTGGCTACCCTATCTACCCTATCTGTATGTTTAAACGTGCGCTCGAGAATCATAATCGGTAATTAGGCACTTTAACGGCTTGTTAACGTCTATTAGCTTGAGCCGTTTTGTTGGGAGTAAAATAAAGTTTCTTAAAGACTGTAGGAAAATGAGGAACCTTAAGTATATATATATATATATATGTTCAAATATTTCCGGAGTGGAATGTCGATGGAAAGCAGAGAGCTAAAGCAAAGGGAATGCAAGTGGAAAAAAGTGTTTGCCGGTTGTTGAGTCGAGACGAGGGGCTGCTTATGCACTTGGGTTACAGGTAAAACATCAACTAGGGAGAGAAAGAGAACGAGTCGAAAGTAGATTTCATGCTTCAAGTAAATCAATAAGATATCTTTTGCTCAATAGGTAATAAATTCTGAATATACCATGAGGTTGCCTCGAGCTCACGTGTGTAAAGAAACATTGACATAGAATATATAAAAAAAAACGAAAATCGACTTCAAGAAGTGTCTTATGCAAATCGTTTAAAGTTTGTCATTTTAAATTGGATTTCAATTCAAGGATTGTGCGTCATTTATGTATCGTTTAAGTCATAAATCATGTTGCATTAAATTTTTAATCCTTTGACTTCACTTCTAAGTGACACTCGCCCCCAAATTCTATTCGAAACCCCAACTGCTATTAACCCATTTTGCAAGTGCCATAGCTCATTGTATATTCAAAATATAAATGTATTTATGTTTTTTGTCTTTTTCATTTCCATTTCCACAGAAATTGGCAACAAAATGTCGGCAAATACAACGAGTTTTCCCTTTTGCCAATTTCCCCTCCATAAATTGCAATTGGGAAACTTTTCACATCAACTTGCAAATTATTCGACAATTGTAGCGCAAAATAGCCGATGGAATTGAAAACTCCCCTCTCTAGTCACCGAACTGATCACCCAAGTGAGTCTCTAAAAACTACAAATTCCATCACGTTCAGAAAGTTTTCCAGGCTTCCAAATAGTCCGCATTGCTATTTGCTGGCCATAAGTGCATTAAAACTGGCCAAAAGTTTAGACAGAAACAGAGCAAAATATATATGTGTTTGTATATATAGAGAAGGAGAGAAGCCATGATTTAGGGCGAAACACAAATCTCAGCGCCCTTAACTATGCAACACTTAGTTTTGTCATCGCGCAAAAATAGCAGCTGCATAAATGCTGCGCTCAAATCCACAGCAAGGACACATTGATACCCTGTAAATGTCTGCTGCTAAGAGTATAACAGCAGATATTGTATGGTGGTCTGCAATTAGAGTCATTTGTGGATTTTACTTTAACTAAAGATACTTTTAGCATATTTCTTTAAAACTATTTTAGCATTTGACTCAACCTTCGCAACAATTACACGTTTGCCAATAGTCGAGCACCCCCCAATTGCAGTAGATTTAAACTCATTTTGTTGCCTCGCTCTGAGTGTGCTACGACAGATTCAGCCTGCCAGTCTGTCGGACGGCTTTCCTGGGCTGTGTGGGACACATAAAACGGCGCACGACGCTCGTGTTTATAATTTGAAATGAGTTTTTCCTGCATTTTAGCGCAGTCGACAGACATTTTTAGACACTTTTTTTGTGGTTTGTTTCAGTGATTTCTAAAAAGCATGCCCAACAAATACATAAAGCATACTCGAACATGGGAAACGTGATTCTCCGTTTAGGATGTTGTGTGGTCAGCGATTTGTATTGTGGTGTGTTTTCAACTCGAACGTGTATGGAGTTATAAATGTTTCAGCAACAGCCTCGGGTCAGCATAGGACGCAGCTTACATTTGTCGATTGAATTCATTCACTTTCGTTTAATCGAATTTATTATTATTTTCCTTTTGTTGGATTCAATGCAATGCGTTCGAATTACATTGTTATTCGATTGATTAATGACTCTACAAATGTGAGATATTGTTGAATGCTTGGTCATGTCGAATCTGTTTTGTATATATCATCAGCATCGAGCCAGTCATCCCCGGTGAATAATGCGATTTGATGCAACATTAACTAATAATTTCTGACCAGTTTTACTTAAAGCATTTTTATCATTTTCAGTTTCAGTTAAGAAATAAATTATCTATATACAATTCTCTAAATGAATTGTAATATTAAAAAAGTATTTGATTTTCAACAAAGTTTGTATTTCTGTTAATTAAAACATTAAATAAGACAAGCTCAAACGAAATGGGAAAGAGCGAAGGAAGGAAAACACTGCAAAGAGATGCGTTTTTGTTTTTCTCTTTCCCACCAGCCTTCGCAGTGCGTGTGAGCGAGCCAGCTGACAAGCTCTCTGTAGTTAGCATCCATTCATATACTGGTGCTTGTCTGAGAGCTCTCTGCGGTGTCTGCTTACAGCAATTTCTACGCAAGTAGTGTGTGTGATCAGTTAGGCAAGCTTACTGCAATGGGCAAGCACGTATGTGTGAGCAGCGCAGTGCGTACAGCCTGCATGTGTATGAAAGGCTTGCCGAACTTTACATCCACAATGAGCGCTGTGATCTACTGTTTGGATCATATTATAATATATTATCAATATTTTCAAATTCTGTGAATATTTTAATTTATACCTGGCAAGGGGAGTGATAATCTACAATATTTAAATAAATGTCTTTTCACTATGTGTCGCTTGGTGTCGTTCGCTCTGTCTCGCTTGCGCACATTCTTCTTTATTTTCCTGCTTGTATATTTTCTGAAAAGCTTTCTTCTTTCTGTACCGAACTTTATGAAACATTTAGTGCTTTTTGACAAGCTTAGCATCTGTAAAGTTTGAAGCGCGTACGTTTAGTAACAAAGTCTATAATTATCTTGTTAAAGTATCAAAAATTTGAGTTGTGTATGGTAAACAAGAATCTAAATGCCAAAATAATGCAAGCCATTTAAAGTTGTTAGATGATGTTATATTCCTGCAAGAAAAACTATGTATAAAGAACTCACTAAAGAATATTTATGATATTCATAATATTCAATGATATTCAAAATAATAATTAATTTTATTTAATTCAAAATAATAATGTTGCAGTAAATAACTATAAGATTAACGAATACGGAATTAACTTAAATATATACTCCATTAAGTTTTCTATCTTTAAAATTCGTATTTCTCATTTATCTTTTGTCTATCAGAATGCCTGAATTGTTGGTTGATTACAATAAACTATTTAGCTCTGAAAAACAATGCAGAACTTTTAGTTTGTCCAGTGTAAGTACAATTCATTTACCATTTAAACATTGTGCATCATTAATTATCTGATTGTTTCGACTTTTCAACTCCTTTCTCCATGTGTGTGTAAAACGCATTGTTTATTTTTATTGTGTGCTCGTTGCTCGTTCGACTTTTGTGTTTAATGTTTCACATATATCCTGTAGGTTTTAAACTGATCATATAGGGTATGACCAAGAAAAAGAATTACAACACGATCTAATCATTATTTGCAGGAATAGAAAATAAGTAGATTTGCATTTGTTAGCTCAATATCTCAAAGCCGAACTTTCCCAAAACGATGTAGAACAACTTCTCGTTGAGCTTTTACAAATATAGCATTCTTATTTGTTAATTCCAGTAAAAGCCATTAAAACAAACCTTTTTGTGATTAGACTGAAGAGCAGATTTGAATACACAACCCTCCCATTTGCACTTACACTCTCCCCCACCCTCTTCCTCCCATCCATATTCACAAGCTGCTTTCCTCACAGGGAATCGTTTCAACTGCAGCGTTGACAACTCGCCACATGGGAGTGACGGCAAATGACGAGACTTGACAACAAAATGTTTACTAATGCAGACCCGCAAGCACACAGACACACCAACACACTCACACACACATATATAAAAATGAGGCACATAACCATTGACAGTGCTAGATGCTACTTTAGTCCATATGACGCTCAGTAACGAGCAATGGAAAGCTTCTAAGGACTCATCAAGCTGGCCAGACAACTGACAGGCTTCATTCCACAGAGGCGTTGTTGGCATGCATTTCGAGTCCTGTTCGTGATTGATGCTTATGAATTATTAAGTGCACAACTAGAGGTAAGAGGGAGAGCGAGACAGAGAGAGAGACTGAGATATATAGAGTTGTATGTCTCACGCTAACCACCGTTGCATCCTTGTGGACTGCTCAGCGATTCTCTTTGTACGGCAACCAAGACCCACCGCTGTGACTGAGTTTAGAGATCTAGGTTGTGCTTAGTGCAACTAGTTTATTGCTGAAGTTCGTAAATTTACCATAGGGTTATATAACTTAATCAGAATTATCATCGCCCGCTTCAAGAATCGTTTGATAAAGTGAAAGATTAAATGCACTTAGAATTTCATTCATAGAAGAATATTCAAGTCCTCTTTTCCAATTAAAATTACTTTTCTTAATGTTTTAATATGAATACAAATTTGTACATTTATTTTTTATTTAAATTTAAATATGTATTTTTTACAACATAATAACATTACATTAATAAGCAATAATCAAAAGTATCTTATTTCTAACTTTTCAGCTCGCAACAAATATTGACTTTTGAATTTTAGATTATTATCCCAAATTATCCTGAATGCCATAGTTGACGTTAAATTAAAAATTAAATAAAATCGATAAATAAATAATAAGGAATTAGATAAAGCGTGTCACACACCTTATAACAATGTTAAACTATATTGTAAAAAAGTCTGCATAAACCACAAACTAGAAAAACTTGAAAATTCCAGTTGGTTTGGAAGTTTAACTCGTTTGCAACTTCTTTACTGTTTACTGGCAAAAAGTTGCTAAATTCACGGCAACACCTTGACTTCTAGTACCTATGTATTTACATAGTTCATCATCTTTTACTTAACTTTCTAAAAACTCTAACTAACTTGTTGACGTTGTCGTTATGTTTGTTACTCATTTCGAATTCCTTGTGGTATGCGAAAACTTTCCGAGGTTTTCTATTGTTGTTCTATTGATGAAGTTGAAAGCGGGTCAAATATTGTGGCTAAAAACTTTTGGACAATTCTTTTTCTCTCTTATATTTTAACTGAGTTTTGGCTTTTAGACAACGCGTTGGGCTGACCATCATTAAGCAACTAAAAGCAGAGAATAGTAGGCAATATTCAACTAGAAGATACTCTTCAAACAGTTTTAATTTAGCACTTATAACTCACAGAGCGAGTACAAAGTCTATGCTATCCTCTGTGATAAACCTGTGAAACTATTTTATGTTTCTATGTTGCAAAAGACAATCGAAAAGGTTTAATTCCACTTTGGTCACGCCATAAAGGTAATTGAATTTAACATCAAGTCTTGCCATTTACCGAACAATCTTAAATCAATTTTGGTTTCTCTTTTCTTATCATGAAAACTGGCTGACGTTGAGCATATTGGCTTGCAATTGAGACGGATTATGCTGGGTTGCAGTACCCAATGCCTCCTTCAGTGCAGAGTCGATTTCATGCTGAGCTACTAAAACTTTAAGTTGAGTACAGAGACAGAAGAGCGCATTAGAACCACGCCACTCATTCTCTACTAATTGTATGCGCACACAAATTAATCAACGTCAGATAAAGTTGCAGCAAAGATGAAAGCAACTTGGCGTATACGCAACATCAGTTCCTGACATTTTCTTGTGTTGTCTTGGCCATGTTTTACGCTTGGCTTTTAATCTGTCTATAAAATTAATTAAGTGCCTCTTTGGTGCTTTTCCTATAGTTGTTGTTTCGCATTGTTGCATCGTCTGTAAAAGACAACGACAAAAGAGCCATAAAGGCGCAGCAGGAAGTTGAAAGCAGCTGGCTGCTCTTTTCCATGCCAAAGACAAGGATGAGCTTAAAAGTTTAACGATATACAATGCAGTACTCGTATTATCTATGATTAGATGCACTTCCAAGCAGGTTGCAAAAATGCAGCAATCTTTCTCTTAAATATTAATTTTCCGCATTGTCGCTCCGCCTTTTCCGCATATTCCCATTACGAACGCCACTCGCACACAGAGAGAACGCAATTAAAATATTTGCCGTAATTTAATTTTGCCCGACGCCAAATTACCATAAAAACAAAAGCGCTCTATGGGAGACTTCTCGACTAGACGCTACCCTGCATGGGAGAGTTTTAAGTGATCACAGTGTAGGGATTTCTGTGTATTTAAAGAGCACGAATGTGTAAAGAGCATCCGAATCGACTCTCTCACTCTCCCATTTCGCTTACCAAGGAACGCGAAGAGCAACTCTATTCAAGCGAGAGCGGACACTGCTGCGATTAGGCAGACCTTCTAAGCATGCTTATGTGTGCAGCGCACGCAAGTAAATATGTTTATGCAGGAGGTTCCTTATGTTTGTTTCATTCGCTTATCCAAATCTCTCTCTCTCTCTCTCTCTCACTTTCTCTCTCTGCTCAAGTGCAACTAATTACTTGCATAACTTGAGTATTTATTATCCGATGCAGTCACCCGAGAGCATACGAGTATAGGGCATCATTATAACAATTTTAACAAAAACAGCATATCGCAGCGGCAAACTCCTTTTCCCTAGAATATTTACAGTTCATGTTTTATGCAACATTTTGCTTCAACAAGAAAACTCTTAGACGTCTTTCTTGTACCCTTTTAACAATGCATAAATTGTAATAAGCAGAATAATAAAAATAAGCAAAGTGAAGATAATACATTTATCAAAAACTAAACTCGATTATAGTGGGAGCTCTGACGTCACAGACTTTTGGCTCAATGCCCAGATGGCAACGCTGAAATATAAGCGAGTGTTGGGAAAGGATCAAAAAGCGTCGTTCAAATTAAATGGCACAAGATTGAAAAACTAATAAAAAATAATTTCAAATTATGCTTCTGAGAAACAGCATACCCAACGCAGGAAGAGTGTATTTTGTTGCTCGGTTAGCAGGCATGAAATGGGCGCTGGATCTGTCTTACTAAGTGGACCGGCACAAGCGCCAACTTGGTGCAACTTATTTCGCATGCAGGGAATGTGGCGTATTTTGCGTCGCTTCCAAATGAGATGATTGCATTGCAGTTCTGTCGTTGCTTTAAGTGTTATTGTTGCATGTGACACGTAGCGTGATGTCGCTGCACATAGCCCTTGTTTATTTTGAAATGTTCTCCTTTTTGCTGTGGCTGTCACTGTCGCCTTCATAGGCTTGGCAACGCCCACAAAATGGGTTGAGGATTCCACAACCGCTGCCCCACTGCAAACAAACGGCGGTCGATCTCTTCGTTGACTTCAAAACGCACTCATGCAAATATAACACGCATCTGCCTCATCCGCCCCATCCACACGTCGATGCATTTGAAGCCACATCAAGTGGAGCGCAAATGCAGCTACAAAATTGCGGTAAACACAATGCGGGAGGGCAAAACGGGAGAATGGAAATGAACACAGTTACAAGTTGTGGTAACAATGGCAATCACAGTTAATCAGTTAAATAGTTAAATCAACTATTATTTCATTCGGTAATAGTAAAAGTGTTCAAATAATTCGATTTAATATTTGCATTTTCATTAAATACTTTAATACTTGTAATTTCCATAGATATTTTGCTCTCCTTCCTATTAAGCAACCCAAGAGACACGACACCCGCTGCACAGGAAGCATGCAACATATAGCCCACAATTTCCGTCACGTGATGTATGTGTGTGTGTGTAACCAACGTTGCAGCACTGTGACCAAGTTCTCATTCCACCAAAGCTTTGTCTTCCAATTTCTGTCATTTTTTTAAGTCGGCAACGAAACTCTTTTGCTTCTGTTTACATTTTAGCTTTTGCCTCGTATTGCGTTTGGCTCCCATAGGAATCCAAGGACGACAGTGCACTACGTGCCATTCCTTGAAACTTTAATTCACGATATTTTGGGATACATAAGACTGTATATGTACGTATGTATGTTCATACATACGTATTTTTCTTACCCATGCGTTTATGTAAATTTATAAACAACAATTTGCTGCGTGCTTCTGTGCGCTGCGGTTGCCGCCGCGTGACAATGTATGTGTGTATGCGTTAATGTTGATGTAAATGTGCGGCACACCGTATTCCCTGAGTTGCAGGGCTAATGAAATATTTAATTGCGATTTTTTGCCGTTGTCCAAAATTTAAGTAAATTAACTTTGTCAGGCGTTTTAATTAAGCGGTATGAACCTTAAACCGTAAAATATTCCACATGACACGTGACACTCGACACGGCCCTGCATGGAGAAAGGAGGAATAACATTGTCACATTGTTTGCCAGTCGCTGGGTAAAATTTAAATGCAACGATAATGAGCCGAGGGTATGGTCCAATATATATACATGTATATATTGCAGAGGACAGTTGCTGCGATGTTTTATGCTTTCATATTTTGAAAAAAAAAATATACATTGAAGATACTTTTAAAGCTGCACTCGCATGCATATATGAAATTGTAATAAATGTTGCCTACTTTTGTGGGTCAGAGAATAAAGCACTTCGCATAAATCAGTTGCCATCTTTGTGTTGAAATGGCAATTGAATTACGAGTAACCTGAAAGTCCAGTGGAAGCGGAACCGGAAACGGAAATGGAAACGGCCGCCTCCAAGCGAGCTTCATAAATCCTGGCAACGAACCAAAGGCGACTAGGTCTGCCCAGCAAAAACTGCATCCTTACACCAAGACGCACTTAAAATATGCTCGCATCAAGCAATACCAAAACGACCCTGGAGCTCCTCCTGACAGTGATGTGTGTGCGGCATTGTTTGAGCATTGTTGCTGCAATTCAACCCTATCAAAAGTGTTATATTGCTTCTCGTTGTTGGTTATTCTGAAACTGTTGAACATGCAACATACGCACAGTTGCATTATTGCCTTGGGGCCAGTTGCTTATCAATTTGTGAGCTATAAGCTGGAGCAAACTAACATGATTTTAAATCATTAGTTGGAAACGTGTTTAATTGTCAGCTGCAAAGCACTTCGATTGCAAGCAAGCAGCTGCAAATCATCATTTAACGATATTGAAGTAAAAATCGCAAACAGCAGCCGCAAATCTAGAGATTTAATAATTATTTAAATTGTGCAGCAAATTGCATGGATATCATTTTTAAATACAAAGCTTAGCAACGGCTGAAAAACTATCGTTGGTGATCGATAAATAAACCGAACATCACACAACTGCCTAGGTGGCCATACATTAAAAATCATTTTTGAACTTAACTCTCTTTCGACATACGAATGTTTATAACAAAAGTATGTTTCTCATAAAAGAATTTTCAATTGAACGCAATGCTTTTAATTTCAGGTTTTCGATTGAGAATTCGCTTGCCAAATTCCATTGTCAAGCAACAAAAATTTAATTCAGCAGAACTGAGCCATAATACCTTTAGTGCAATGCTGTTGAAACGAACTGAATTGAATGCCACACATGGTGTGTGTCGAAGTATAGAGCAGCATAGGGGACTAGTAAAGGCTGAACGTTGCCAAAAAAAAAAAAGAAAGAAAATATTGTAACGAAAAACCAACAGCAGAAAGACAGCATAACAAACCCTGGCAAAATTCGAGTCAGATTTGCAGTAAAAAAAAGAATCAAAAAAGAGAAGAAAATATGTTGCCCTTGGGAGCTGACAGTCGTCGAGTGGTCGTCCAAAATGAGCGCTTATATATAAATTCGAAATGCAAAAAGGATTACAGCCAAACGATTTGCCCAATAAAATGTGTCAAATAAAAATTGACAAAAGGGAACGAACAAATAGTCCCAAAGTCCTATTAAACATTTTGTAAACGCTAGTGTATATTCTAGAGAGATTTGTTTTAAATTTTGGTACATTCAACGTTAAACCTATTCAAATGCAACAACTGCAGACACATTAATATGAGGGAAAGCAATTGTCTTAACTTGGCCAAAATAGCCCAAAGCTCTCACGTAGACTTTCGGTCAAAACACTAGAGATTAAATTTAGAAAATAATGAAACTTAACTGTTTTTGATGTTTGGGTTTCCACACGTTGACTTGGTTTAATTGAAATTTATAATTAATTAACTCCAACATTAATTAGCTGCATGGCAAGGGCTTGAAGCGCGGACGCGTCACCAAACAATGCACGAGAAATGCGGAGTAAGATTGCAATCCGGTAACTAAAAATCCGTGGCACACACCGTTGCCGCGTACAGTTGCAGTTGCACTGTTACTGTTTACGCCACGCGGCACTTATAATTTGGCGGCAAGGCAAAATGTTCTTGCGCATTGGCTATTTACTCAAAAAGTTTCATTTCGAATGGCGAACGGTTATTTCGCAACCGGAAGAAAGCTGCTTTGTGCAAGCTAACATAACAGCTTTTAGCATTTATAGAAATCTGTATGCAATACGACGAAGATTCATTTGACTTGAAGAGAAGCACTTCACTAACATTTTAAAATACAATTCTATAAGATATTAAATAATCAATATAAAAAAAAAATTAAAAATACAGTAAGTTTCATAAAATTTGCAGAACGAATTAAAATTTGAATTCGTACAAAACGAGTTCGATATACAAATATTCGTAAAACGATACACCGATTACCGATAAGTTGTTCACCCCTGGCGGCAATATAATGCAAATAAATATTACTAAATAATAAATAAAAACTGAAAAGTGCGAACATTATATTTATTTTATACAAGCAACTAGTATTAATTACATAATATACATATACTCACCCATTAATTTCTCGCGTTAAACGCAGTAACAACAATACCGAATGCAACATCGACGCACTCGCAGTTAAATGTACCAACACATACACATAGCTGCATGTACACAAGAAAAATGAGAGAGAGGGAGCGTACAAAGAATGGGGGAAAAACAAATTGAATAAAATGCCGGAGAAACGGGGCTGCCAGACTAAGCATAGCCGGTCAAAAGCTCACAATTGTTAAAATGTACAGCTGATTTGATTTTCATAAATTTAAAATTTTTAATTTTAACTTAACCTTTATTAGTTATTTGTTCGTCGCCTATTAAAAATTAGATTGTAGGGAGTTCATTTTATTATCTGCTTTATACACTAATCTGGCAACCTAACGTGAACAATGTGCGTGCAAGCGAGACAACTATCGTATCTACGCGCAAAGCACTTATCAAAATAATGAGCAGAAAAAGTGTTGGTTTGTTCGTTTCTTCCCACCACATTCGCCATTTGAAACGCGACGACGAGAAGACGACGACGACGACGACAGCGCAACTTGTAGCAGTGAAAATATTTATACAAATAATTTGCTGTGTAAAAATCAAAATAATTAATAATTAATTAAAGTGAAAATGTGAACGCAGTATTTGTCAGTGGAATGAAATTCATTTAAAATGTATTTCAACGCAATAACTCGCCGTGAAAATTTCGTCGTACAGGCAAAAAAGAGCCGATTTTTAGTGGAAGAAGAAGCAGCAGCAGTGAAGGCAGTAAAAGCAATCGTCGACAACGACGACGAATACACGGACAAAGCGCAGAGTGAATGAAAAGCGTGTAAAGAGAAAACTTGCAAAAATTACAGCAACAACAATAAGCGAGGCGAAAAGTGTGTTTAGAAAAGAAATTAAAAACACACGCACATACACATACAAACACATATACTTATGCAAATTCAAATACAAGCGCAATTTTGAGAATTGGTGCAAAAAGTCGACAGGCGCGCGGTTTAATAATAAACAGTTATATATATATGTTGCGCGAAAACATATGAGGCACCGCAAATACGAAAAATCAATGAAATTGTAATAAAATTCCGTATTTTGCTCTCCCATCTCTGTCTCTACCATTCGCTGCGAGCGCCTTCTCTTGTTGATTTTGTGATAAAATTGCAATCAGCAGCGACCACAACAATAAAAACATTTGCCACCCAAAGCAGCTCAAGTACATAATACAATACATATGCATATATCTATAAAATAGTTTAATACAAGGTGCGTATGCAGCTGCAGCTAAAACAAAAACAAAAACATGTATGTTTTGTGACTGACTGTGGATATAAATTTGTATAGTGAAATGTAGAACGTGTGAGAGAAAGAAAACCCGCGTATAAAATTTGATGACGTCTTCAACGATACCTTTGTTGCTGTTGATGTCTTCTCCTGCCTAGTGGAATAACAGCAACAATGGTATCGAATAGTATCGTATCATATAGTGTAGTAATGTATGTAACTATGCATGTGCACACATACTTACTACTGTTTGGGCGACGCCAGCGTCGACGACCGGTATTTTGTAGCCCCCCGTTGAAGAAGTTCCAGCATACTACGATGCTACTGCTGTTGATTAACCACAACAACAACGAACAACCCAGAAGAAACCAGCAATGGCAATAGTAAAGTGTATCTGCCAAGCGAATAGTGATGTAGTCAAATTTGAATAGGTCTCATAGAGTTGACAGTGAATCAACAACAATAAGTAACTTTTACCTGCGTAATGCGTGAATTAACCATGCCTTTAGCATCGCAGTGAGATTTCGCTTTGTATTTATTTGTAAAAACCTTCAGAAAGGTATTCCAATTCCAGAACGGATTTAAATGAAACAGAGTAAACAGTCACATAAAAGAAATTATTTAAATATATTACCATAGTTGTCATCAATCTTATTAAAGATACAAATATTTTGTTATTTATTAAAACAAACTTTGAACATACTTAAGAAAACCAACTTAACAAAAAGGTATTTTTGTTAGTAAAAGCTCTCACCATTAGCGATATTGCTTATGTAAACATCATTCAGATCGTTGAAGCGCTCTTTCAGTTTCCTGTAACTGTTGTAAATTTCGCAATGCACCTGTCCCCCATTTGGCGGTGTTATCGCCACGCTCGCAGTTTATGTCAGTGTGCTGTCAATAAAAACGTAAAATCTATGATGCTGCTCCACTGTACACACCAGCGTACACGAAATTTGATTTGAATATAAGCATTTGACAGTCAGCGCGCGGCAGCGACAACAACAACAGCAGATTACGTTGCTTGCTATTCTGTTCCTTGCCTTTTCCAACCTACAATCTGAGCATCACTCACCTGGTGAGCAAATAGGGAAACAAGCGAACGACGCACTAAAGTCTGTACCAAAAGTCAGCGCACGCAATGACTGACAATTGAAAATTCACATTTATAGCCTATGCTCGTATTGGATGTGTCCCATGGTGACAATATTAAAAATTGATCTATTATTTATTAAGGGAGTTAAAAATAATGCATTGAGTGCAGCAGTGACAGTTGGTCACGTGTGCCATTTCTTTTAGTTAGCAGTGTAGCACTTGTGCCGTTTTGTCGACAATGCGCGCGCTCCCTCTCTCTCTCTCTCACACGCGCTCAAGCCGCAGCCGCACTCAATCACACATACACATACTCTTTTTGCAACACACATGCAATCGCACGCATACTCACTCACTTGGCTCTCTTTGCTTATATATTTTTTTTTCTGTTTTCAGTGGTTGTGCAAGAAGAAGCAGAAACAATCAGGCAAAATACCTGAAAAAAAGAAAAATAAACGGTAAAACGAAGAAGTGGCGACAGCAAGCAGCAGCAAGTCAAGGCAGCCCGCTAAAAGTTTATTGTAAAAATCAAAGTAGAAGGCATAAAGTGATTTTTTTTGCTTTCGAACGAACGAACGTTAAACAACACATAAAAACAATAAAATATCAAAATGGTGGAAGCAATAGAGCGGCGGAGAACGGCTGCGTGAGCAGCGAGAGATCTGAGCGCCAATTATAAAATAACAACAACACCACCAACAGCAACAGAACAGCAATAAGAAGAGGAAAGAACAGCAACCAAAAAGCGAAACGAGCGCGCAACAGCCGCTGGAGGCAAAGAGGAGCCGCCGCTCGAAAAGTACATAATAAAACAAAATTTAAATAAAGTGGAAGTGGAAGTTCGAGCACAAAAGTGTAGCGAGCTTGTGCTACAACAACAGTAACAACAATTGTAGTTACAGTAAAAACACCCGAAGGATTTGCAGAGTAAGCGCGAGAAGTGTAACGACAAAACATCACAGCAGAGACAACAACAAAAATAACATAATGTACGGAAAATCTAAGACATCTGCAGTGCCGTCAGACGCGCAGGCAAGAGAAAAATTGGCGCTATACGTTTACGAGTATCTGCTTCACGTGGGCGCCCAGAAGGCGGCACAGACATTCCTCTCCGAGATCCGATGGGAGAAGAACATAACCTTGGGTGAACCGCCGGGATTCCTGCACACCTGGTGGTGTGTCTTCTGGGATCTGTACTGCGCGGCGCCAGAGCGTCGTGATCAGTGCGACCATAGCTCTGAGGCGAAGGCCTTCCACGACTATGGATTCGTGAGCTCCGGTTATGGTGTGAATGGTATTGGACCCGGTGGACCTCACAATGCTGGTGGCCCAGCGCCCAGCCCTCTCGGTCAGATGCCGCCAGGTGGTGATGGCGGTCCAATGGGACCCGGAGGACCTATGGGACCCAACTTTTTCCCGAATTCGACAATGCGGCCGTCGCCGCCAACGCACGCTTCGAGTCCACAGCCACCGCCGTCACAAATGATGCCTGGTCAACCGCCTTTCATGGGTGGTCCGCGGTATCCAGGTGGCCCACGACCCGGCGTGCGCATGCAAGGCATGGGTAATGAATTCAACGGCCCTCCTGGACAGCCAATGATGCCCAATAGCATGGATCCAACAAGACCGGGACCAGGCGGTGGCATGGGTCCTATGAATCCGCGCATGAATCCGCCGCGCGGTCCCGGTATGGGCCCAATGGGCTATGGTGGTCCAGGTGGCATGCGTGGACCAGCGCCCGGAGGCCCTGGAGGTATGCCGCCAATGGGCATGGGCGGAGGAGGAGGGCGACCGCCTCAATGGCAGCCAAATGCATCGGCGCCAATGAATGCGTACTCGTCGTCATCGCCTGGTAACTATGGACCCGGACCTGGCTCGAATGGCCCACCTGGCCCTGGCACGCCCATTATGCCCTCGCCGCAAGATAATACGCAAGGTGGCCCCGTCGGAGGTCCTGGCGATAGCATGTACTCACTAATGAAACCAGAATTCCCAATGGGCGGAGGTCCTGATGGTGGTGGTGGTGGAGGCGGACCCGGCGGCATGGGTCCAATGGGCGGCGGTCCCAACTCCATGGGCCCGGTACTTAATGGTGGTGGTGGAGGACCCGATGGTACCGGTCTCGATGGCATGAAAAACTCACCAGCTAACGGAGGACCGGGAACGCCGCGTGAGGACTCAGGCAGCGGCATGGGCGACTACAATCTGGGTGGCTTTGGCGGCCCAGGCGAAAATGATCAAACCGAATCGGCGGCTATACTCAAAATCAAGGAGAGCATGCACGAAGAAGCCAAGCGATTTGAGAAAGACACAGATCATCCGGACTACTTTATGCCATAACAACATCATCACCATCATCAGCAACATCTCAATACTGTGGCAGCTGCAGTAGCAGCTGTCGTTGCCGCTGCCGCATCTAATAGTCCTGGGACGAGCAACTCAACAGCTGCATCCATAGCAGCTGCGGCACTTGGTGCTGCGGCATCCAATTTGCTGAGCGGCGGTAGCAGCAATAACAACAACAGCAGTAACAACCAATCTGGCAATCCAACTGTGCCCACTGGAGCGCATTTTGCAAAGGAACTCAATTTCTAAATACACGGTAGTGAAAATCCTTGGTACATAAGCATAAAGTAAAGTAAAGTAATTATTATATATAATAGTCTAAAAGAAAACAAAACAAAAGCCAATGGCAAATATGTAAAATTGTAAACCGAACAGCAGCAAATAATAAGCGAAGAAAAAAAAAACAAAAGCTAATATTCAAGCATTCAAATTCAAAATAAACCGGTTGAAACGGTAACAATTGCGACCATGTGGCAACGCCAGCGGTTAGTGGGTGCCATGGCATGGGATTAAACGAAATTGTAAACCACAAATGAAAAAATAAGCAAATATACTTAAATGTAATGGCAAATGCAACAACAATAAGTTTAGCAAGTCTTTTGATTAGTTTAGTTGCAACAAGTCAACACTGTAGCCTCCATTTACACACACCACACACTCTCACGATCTGTCTACTAATTTTTTAGCAATTTAACAATTTTACTTGCGCTTTGCATTAATGGAATATTTAATAGCTACACCATCTATGTACATTTTCTGTTTGTGTGATTTTTGCATATACTTATATAGATATATATATATATACATAAAACTTAAGTATATAAATATTAATAATAATATTGTATTGTAGAAGTTGTGAGAATGGCGAGCAAGAATTTTTTGTTAGCGAGTCTTAAAGGCGCAATATTGAAGATGCAGAAACAAAATAATTAAAGAGAAGGAAGATGAAATATTTATAATATGGTAGAGAGTGTAGAAGTGCGGAGAGGATAGTTAGCATTATTAAACCTGTATATGTAGTCGATAACACACAGACACACGCGCACATTCACATGCATTTACATATACATATATGTATACCGTTTGATTTGTACAATGGCAGTATCTATTTTTGTGTATGTGTATGTGTCTGTGTTTTGTGTTTGGGTTTTATTTTGTGTTTCCTTTTTATATAAAAAAAATTGTAAACTTCTTGGCACTTTGTCGTCGTCGTCTTCGCCTTCGTCTTTGTTGTTTGTAGTCGATGTTTCTTGAATTATGTAAATTGTACTTCTTTTTGTATATTTTATAACAACAAATTGTTAATTAAGTTCCTTCAACTGCCGCCCGCCAATGGGTGTCTGGCAAATCGAGCAATATTTATGAATTATCCATGTTTGGAGAACGGCAACAACAATCTCATGCACTTGTTTCGATTTCTGAAAATTCCATCGATGTCGACATTGTGCATTAGGGCAGCGAAAAAACAAAAAAAAAAACAAAAAAATTACAAATATATATAAATAAATACTTATACATATATACAGATTGTGGAGCATTATATGCACATATTTATTGCAAAATAGCTACTCTTAAAAATTAGCTGTTTAATACACATATAAAAATTTATATATACATATTAATATATATATATATATATAAATATATATAATAATATATTACTTAATGGCAGCAGGCAACAAATGTAGCAACCTAACCTAAAAGATAAAGTTTACTTTGAAAATATCACACTGAGTAAAAAATAAATAATAAATTCAAGCTGTACAAAAGTTAGTTAATGTTGGCTGTGGCTGCGCAGCTAATGTTAATATTATGCATAAAATATGAAGTATATATACACAAAATATATATGTAGCATATATACATATATAAAAATAATATTAAAATTATAATAGTATATGTCTGTGCTTGCATCTTTTTCTCGACACAGCACATTCACATAAATAAGAAATAAAACCAAGAATCCGTAGAATTTAGATTTCAATGCTAATTTATAAGCGTAAAATCCATAAAAAAAACTAAACTAAACTAAACTAAAAAAAAAAAACAACAAATCAAAATAAAATTCTTTACATTAATACAAAAGCAAACACAAATCAATTGATAACATAATTTAACATAAAACATAATAATAAAACAAATTCTATTTTAAATATTGTATGTATATGTTTAATGTGTCGGAATTTGAGAATATGTAAGCGACAAATTGATGACATGATTAATTATTATAGAATTGATGCGTATGCGAAAGCAAAAACTTAAATAGTATTTAAGTTAAATTTATTATTACATCTGCAACGCTTTAAGTTTGAGCGTTTCAATTGCTGGATCTATATAAATGTATGTAATGTGTAATGGCGCGGCGTTTAGTAAACAAACAAACAAACAAAACAGCAACAAAATGAAAGATTTCAACAAACCAGCAAAAGTTAAAATAAAGAAATAAAAAAAAAGAAAAAAAAAATTGAAAAATCCCCATTGAATATAAAAAAAAACCAACAAAAAATATGTTTAAATAAGTATTTTAGTGTTAAATATACAATTTACAAGTACACAACACGAAACAAAAACAATATAATATAAAATGAAATAAAGTTTTAAAACAATATTTGTAAAAAGTAAACGGCAAAAACTGTTTGTATTGAAATATACTTTATAGGGTATTCTCTAAATTATAATTTTGTTTCGAGAGAAGTTTAAAAATTGCCAATTTGAAATAATATAAGAGCAAGCTTTTCCTGGAATTTTTTAATATTATTTCAGTTGATTAAAAATCAACTTTTTAAGTCATTTCAATTGAATTTATTACAATTATAATCGCTGGAAAATAGGAATCCTATTATCAGCATTCTATTTAAATCATATATTTCATTGCAATCAGATTATAAATGTAGGTTATCAAAACACTAGAAATTATTGGTAAATCCAAGCTAATGTTGCAACAGATTACATTTAAACGAATGCCATTAAATTCAAGTTTGAAAGAGCTTAAATTAGACCCCAGTCTGTTAATAACTCCTCAGGAGGCAATGATCTTTGATTGTGGTTTTTTTAATAGCACAATTTTGTACTGTAATGCGTGCTGCTATCCCAGACCCCCCAATGCAGACCCAGACATCAGACATAGAGACAAAATTGGCGTGGCACACGCACAGGTTTTGTCGGATGAAATCGAGGGGAAACTACTTAATTGAGCGGCGACAGAGGTGCGTTGCTGGGGCAACGCGGCATTCGTTTTGGTGGCCCACACAAAAATCCATATGGGAAGTTAATTACTTTGTCTGACCATTGGTCAGTTCCGGGCAGTACTGATAGCGCTGTCGCCGCCTACAGTAAAATCAATAATACACTTCTATTAGCAATATGCAATTGCATATTATTAACAGAATGCAATCTCCCGTGTATTAAGTGAAATCAATGCAACAAAGTGGCGTCCTGTTTCTACAGTTGCCTGGGCCGTGCACGCAACGTAGGTGCTAGTGAAGACATCAACGCCATAGATCCAACGTCTACATTGCCAACCTATCGGCAAATCGCTGGCGCTGGCATCGGTGCCGGCTCGGCGCCTTCTCGACGCGTTCCCGTCTTATTTTCCACCAATCGAGGACTTTATTTGCGTGTGTCACAACCGCAAGTAACGCTACAGCCCGTGTCCAATGATGGTCAGCACTATGACATCAGCTTTTGTGATCTAGAACGTTGGGTGAGTTCCCAATTGGCAGTTTTTTAACATAACTTGTAACATCATCTTCGCACAGAGCACGAATCGCGCTAATGTAGTTTCTCTAGAGGACACAATTAGCATGTTGCAACCGAAACCGCAAGCGCACCCGCATCCGCAGAGCAGTCAAAGGCCATGCGAGTGGAATCATTTTGGGGCAGACAACATGCAGTTCTAAAGCACTGTCTTTAATTGAATCCGGGATCAGCTTGTACATCTTTTGTGCTTACTTAAGTAACTTTTTTTTTAATAATTATAAATAATATGCTAGACAACTTAATCGTACTCCAATCATGCCGTGTTGCTGGTCAGCGATGCCATTAGAAATTCCATTTTATTGAGAAAACTTTTGCCCTCGATCTTGTCGAATCGCACCTGTGAAGTGAGGTAAAAATAAAGCAATTAACAAATGAAGATACACTTAGATTAGCTCGAGGTTCTACCTCCTTGAAATTGCCACCCAGATTCTCCCAGAACTTTTCCGGCACCAATGGACTGGGAAAGAAGTCCTGCCGCGGACTGCGTGCTATGTACACCTTAACATCGATTTGTGGATCGCACCGTATTTGTACGGCTATCATGCGATCGCTGTTGGGTGAGGCTAGCAGACAGGAGCTGGCATTGCCCAGTGGTTCCACCTTGCCAATGCCCAGATGATTGCTATTCGAAAGCACCGTCCAGGCCATGCATCGGGCCAGGCTCACCAGGCAGCTGATTTGATGCGAATTAATTTGGCAGAGAATAAGATCCCGTAATTCTTGCGGTTCATATGAAAGTCGCATGACGCGTCCATCGCGGCAGATGCACTTTAGAGACCGCTCCTTGACGTGAATGACAAGCGATGTGCGTCCGATGGCATCATAGCCATGCGTCACAATATTAATCTTCACACAGGACATGGTGGGACTGTTCATTGCATTCCAGTGAGACACAATTTGCGGATCCTTCACATCGCGTGCTAACGTGTCCAGAACGTATTGGGTACGCTTGCGCATAAAGATATGCTGTGCTTGTGCAATGATTTGCTCCAGAATCGTCTGCGTTTTCGTCATGTCCAGAAGCGCCTCCCGATCTGCGGCTGTGGGACCAGCCAGCATGCGCTTCTTGCTGGGCCCAAGTGGAGCACTGGCCGGATGAGGAAACGGATGATGTGAGTTCTTGTAGTGCACTTCGCGCAACAGCTGATGCAGTGAGTGCTCCAGCACATGATCATGGTCATTGATAGGTGCCGGTTGGTTGGAATCAAAGCTTGTCGAGTGACATAGTGATATAATTAGCTGGATATTAGGCAGAAGCGTGGCCCGGATTTGGTTGCCAATGACCACATGTGGAATGGGCGCTTGCAGCTGAATGGCCTCACGAGCTAGCTGAGCGAACAGCTCCTTGCAGAAGAGCACGTTCTGTGCGAATTCCAGCGTTTTCTGCCACACTCCCACCTGGGCTGTAATGTTGGGTCCATGGCCCATCAAATTCACCTAAAATTAATATTATTAAATTGAGTATTAAGGTGAGAATAGTTGAGAAAGATTGAGTTACCTGTGCTGTACATAAATCCTCTTGATCTTTTTGGGTTATGACCTTAATGTAGGCCACACCCTGCAATTCGGCGGGGACAATAACACGCAGAGCGGAGCTAGCTTTAAGTTGCATACCATTGTTGGTGCCGCTGCCACTGGAATTTGCTGAAGCGCCTGTACTATTCACGGCATTCTCCTCGTCCAGCGCATCTTCCGCTTTGGTCACTTCAAAAGTGCCGCTCATGCCGAATTTGGACCCCGCCGTCCGATAGCTTAGATCGCCAATGATGGCGCCATTAGAAACTTTTTTGAGACGCCAGTTCTGACGTAGACGCAGCAGTTCAATATGAAAGTCGGAAACGTTGCGGCTGCGTTGCTCGCTGTGAGCATTTCGTATCCGCTCAGCACCACCCAGCAGCACTTGGGCAGCTTGCGAGATGGCCTTCTTACGACTGTATACTTGCACAATGGGTTTGGTGTCATCGCCCTCCTCAAGCAGTGGATCCAGGACCAAATAACGCTTGTCTTTCGCAATGGATATGACATCAGATAGTACACAGATTTCAGTGTATGCATCCTTCAATTTATTGCGCACTGCATCCCAGGGCCAAAGGCTTTCCTGGAATTGATTGGCATCCTTGCTTTCCTCTTCAGCAGCTGCTGCTGACTTCTCTTCCTTCTTTAGATCATCCAGCGACGTCTTGCTGAAGTCTATGCGTGCCGCGCACTTAGCGAGACTCTCAGAGAGCGTCGGTGGCCTGTGGAGCAACTTGTTGAGAAAAGTTCATATTCTGTTGAGTTACCGCAGCTTTTGCCGCACTCACGGTTGGTATAGCTCGGTGCCATCATAAGCAATTTCCCGTATCTGGTTTTCGCACGTTGTTTCCACCGATATATTTACCGAGTTGGACATCTTTCTATGCGAATCTTTAGGAGCCGGGCATTTGCATTTGCAAACGCAAAAACACAAATATATAAAAAAATACTAGCACATCAGAGTTGTCTTTGGAGCGATAATTGACTTAAAAGTATCGATAGCAATAACGTAATTTTGCAACACTACAACATTACTTTCATATTTTTGTTGACTTTCAATTTTAGAACTCAAAACTCATTCAGCAATATGTTATTTCTTAAAAATAAAGCAAAAACGCTTGATGTAGCAAATTACACGGTCATCATACCAAGTATTTGTGTGGGAAACGCCGCTCAATTGGCCTGCGATCTGTTGATTGCATCCAAAAAGCTTAAACGCATTGGAAGTTTATCCCACCCAGCCTTAATACCGGTATATGGACCTTCGGCCTATCAGCATGAGCCCAATGAGTGCGTATCATCCTGTGAGCTTTATGAATCGACGGAAGACAAACTGCTGGTTATACAGTTTCGAGCACCGCTCATTTCACGACACACAAAACATTTCCAAAATAATCTTGTGGAATTGCTTCAGCCAGCGCGTCGTGTGATCATACTCAGTGGCAGTTTCGGCTTTGAGCGACGGGTCATCGAGGATTCGCCTTGGGCATATCGTGCGAGTGACAACTTTAAGGCAGCTCATGCTGCGCAACTGGGAAATGCATCTCTTGTAAAATGGAAGGAGCACACTGGGGAAAACATCTTTGGCGGCGGCAACGCCTTGCAACTGTATAAGGCATTTGCGGAACAACAGGTGCCTGTCATGTTGTTGTTCCGTTATTTGCTGGAAGGCGACAACTCTACAGATGCCTCCTTGATTGTACGTGAGCTTAATGAACTATGCGAGGATTTTCTACAGCTTCGCGATGGCGGCGATGGCAGCTTCAAGCTGACAGTACCAAAGTCCTGGAATCTATTGTTTGGAAACGATGTAACCGAGTTACTATTTTAGTTGAAGTCATTTATTTCAAGATTCTTGGTATAATAAAGGCTAATCTTTTGGTGTAGGATAAAATACGTTGCTCGCACTGTGTTCCCTAAAGTACTCGCTGCCATGTTCTTGGTATTGTGATCGCGTGGTCAGCGAATCTTTAAAGTTCGCTTCTCTGGCCTGCAGGCAAGCACCTAGCCAGGCGCTCAAAGTGGGATCCTTTGACTCGTATATGGCGAAGGTGGATTGAAATGGACGCAGCGCCATTAACTCTTTTGACAGCCTTTCCTTCAGACCACGAAATTGCGCACAACTACCCGTTAGATAGACATGATCCACTAGGCGCTGCTGCTCGTTAGCCGGGAACAGCTTTAGTACAAAGTCGATCAACTCCGCCAGACCTGCTTCAGTACAACCAATCATGCTCGGCTGAAAGAGAATCTCTGGCACACGTATCTCCTCTAAACCAAAGTGCAGTTGATAGTTCTCGGCAGCACTGAGCGCCTGCATCGCCGCATTGTTGGCATCATCGAAGTTGGCGTCGTAATGATGCAAAATCTTTTCGTACTCGAGCATCTGCTCGTTTTCTGCATCTGAGTCGCTATCATCGTTGTAACGATTGATTCGCTTGTATACATCCCAGTCATTGTCATTCATGCCGAAGCCGTCGTCCTCCTCTTCGCCGCCATTTACCTTGCGACGTTTCTCACTACGGGCCAATGTTGAAATAATGCGCATACGCTCTTGAGCTGCATGTGTATGCCTCTTACCCTGCTCCGTGCGTTGTTGTTGACGAGCCTGTTTGCGTCGCAGCAGCTCCTCGCGCTTCTCACGCAGTTCTTCCAGCCACTGAGCTTGTGGAACGCCCTCCGGAGGCTTAGGCATCTTATCCAGTTTGTCTTGTTGTTTGCTAGGTCGTGGAGGGCCAGCGGCACGATCTTTAACGCGTTTAATGCGCGCAGTCAATGTACTCATCAACTTGTCCAGCTCCTCCAGATTGGCAATCTGCTGCTGCTGAAGGGCGCGTTCAAATTTTTGCAGTTTCTGCTGCTCGTAGAGCTGCCTCAGTTTACGCAGCAGCTGTAAGTGATCTTCATCTTCCTGTAGCTTCTCACGTTCGCGACGATTCTTGATATCCAACAGCCGTAGTGCTAGCTCTCGACGTTTCTCCTGCTTTTGCTCGGCGGTAAGTAGAGCGTTGCTCGCTGTAACTGGATTATAGGGCAGTTGTATCTTCATAACATGCGACTCGTAATAATCTAATTGTGCCCATTTGAGCAGCTCCTCCTGGTAGTCCAATGCAATGTGACAGTGCTCATGTACAAGCTTCTCCATGCGACTGGCGATCGCATTCAAATGCACTGGATACTTCATTTGCATCAGTCGGAATAAATAATTGGTTATGTGAAAGCCGCCCACGTTTAAGCGGCGCACGTTCCCCAACTGCATTTTGCCATCCAGGACAGGAATCACATGTGTTGTGCTATAACCAAATGATATGATGAGTGCATCTTCAACTTTCTTATGATCCAACAGATGCTGCTTCCAGCTATACAGAGCATCAATGCCATAGGAAACAGCGGGTACGCCATAGCATTCGAAGAGCAGCTCGGTCATTTGGCGACGGCACAAATTGGGATTAGCCAATGCTTCTGTGAGTACTATGGGATTCGCAATGCTATCCTGTCCCTCGAAGCCCATTTTAGTGAATATATAGTCGAAAATTTGCTCCTGATGATTCCAGTTTGTTATCACGTTGCGCTCAAATGGAGATTTAAGATGGGCGCGCACTGCCTCAATGTTTGTTATGTCATTTCCCACTTGTATTTCTCCTGTGCCCTTGCATTCTTCTACAGAGGCAGCTGCCGCGAGTGCATCTGTCCCTTGATTATCCTTTTTTCTATCCTTTCGTGGCTTGGTAAGAACATTGCGAAAACGTAATTCTGGTTCGTTTGTGTCGTGCCATCCGACGCGGCATTCGTAGGAACCGTTGTCGATAATCAAGGCGCGCTTTTTCTCAGTCATTTTCTTTTATTACGGTCAATATTACAAAATTGTTTACAAGAAAACTGTTTACCTTCCATGTGAAAGTAAATTTTGTTAAATCTGTTTTCTTCCGCTATCCAACACCTAAAGTTTCGTAACGTGGCAACCCTGCAAGATAACTACAGTTATGAATTTTTCTACCGCATTTATATATCTATAAGTATATAAAATAATCATTTTAGCATTTATTCATTAAAGATCAATATTGATTTAATTACAATCAACTAATTGTAAAAATGTTTGTGAAAATTAAATTGGAGGATCCTGGCAACTCAAAAGTAGCTTTCAAATTAACTAATTTTCTTGTTCGATCACTGATCATTTGCTTTTTGTAGAACCCTCTTATTTTCAGTATAGAGAATAATGCAACAATTTTGGATTTGAAAACCAATTTGGAATCATTCGTGGACATACCGGCAGATCAACAGGAAATACAGAGAATGGATCGCATATTAGACAACTTTGATGAGCTTGCGAAAGTTGTTAATAAAGAAATTGACGGCGACAAAATCAATGGTGCTGCAATTTCTTTATATACCAACAACAAGTTTTTCTGCTTTTTGCAATTCTATAATAAAAACGAAAGCGATAATCAGACCAGTTTCTTTAGCCAACCATCAGATGCCAAAAGATTGCCCATAGATCAATTACCCCAGTACATTGAGCAAATCGACTCCGACGCTTCGTGGCATTCATCGTCATCCGAAACTGATTCGTCGGATCAGAGTAGTAATAGCAGTGATTCAACCGAGGAATCGATAAGTCCGAAACGTAAATCAATTCTTAAGCCGAATTCTCCGAAAAAGAGGTAATTAGTTGTATAAAATCAACATATATATTTAATAATAATCGTTTCTAAATAGGTTACGTGATTCAACGCAGGATATTGACAAAGGATGTGAGGCACAATTAACTAGCGCTACCTCTATTAGGCAGACCTCTCCTATTCAGGAGGTTTCAGACTCAAAAATAATTGAGCCTGCAACTGCACAAACAGGAGTAATTGCCTCACAAAATATAAAAAAAATTGTAGTTGTAGAAGTGGCACCCCAGACAACTGTTCCTTTTACAAATGTCGGTCTGGAATCAATTCAAAACTCAAAGGAGAAGTCGGAAGCTCCTTACATTAACATGAAACCGGAACATCGGAGATATGCAGTTGTTATTAACAAAAACATCGATGAGAAACAACCAGATTTCAGTCATCTAATGGCACATTTTTATGGTCTATTTGAATCATCTCGAAGCTGCGGGCGGCTCAACTTTAGCGAATCTCTCTCAATTACGGCATACGATGACCAACTGTGGGTATTGTGTGAGGATATCGAGACCAGTGAGTGGATTACCAAAGGTACACGCATCCTGAGCTCCTATAAATCTAGCAGTTTTATTAAATATTTCGGATTGATTAAATGCCGTGTGGTGTTGCCGCAAGTGGTAGAAGGAAAGGAACTGATAAATATATTTCAACTGCTTGAGTTGCAGAATTGTGGGCTGTCCACAAATAAATGGTGCGTTGTGGAACGTATCATGCTTGACCCGAAATCTGTAGAGTATGCCTCCCAAGCCATGACCACTTTGTGCAAAAACGAAGTACTTGCTCTGTATGTGGATCGGGAGAGTCAGTGTTTTATACAGGAAAAGAGTTGTAAGCTTAAGTATTGCTTCTGGAAACTGACTTTTCAGTTTTAAAGCAGCTCAACAGCAGTCGAGTAAACAACATTAATGAATTAAATAATTATAAATTTAAATTACTTATGAACTGTAAGAAATGAATAATGAAATGAGTTTATGCTGTAACTGAAAATGTTTTTTAATTTGTAAATAATTATTAGGACAGCTTTATGCGATCCACAAGTATCAAATTAACCGGCCATCGATTTCCAGATAACAACCAGTCGGTTTTACCATCTTATCGATGGATCCGCTGTTGCTTCTGTTATCGATATTGTCGATTCGTTAAAAACTTTGGCCACCCCTACGCTTTGAGAGCTAATTTTTGCATCAAAATAAAATAAATAAAAACGCCAAGTCCTGCTAAATTTGCTGGACTTGAGCAATTTGGCAGCTTATAAGAAGTCATCGAGCATGGATCTAGAACCCATCGATATTGCGCGTCTGGAAGAGGCAGTTGTAGTATTTTACCGTTCAACATCGCAGGAGCAGGCCATTACACACGAATGGCTGACGAAGGCCGAGGCCAGCCCACAGGCTTGGCAATTTTCCTGGCAGCTCATGCAACTAGGCAAGGTAATACTTCCTTATTATTGCATATCAATACACACTTATAATGATGAGAATAATATGTTCTTGATTCAGAGTCAAGAGGTGCAGTTTTTTGGCGCAATTACCTTGCACTCCAAGTTGATGAAGCATTGGAACGAAGTTCCACCCGATAGTCGAGATGAGTTGAAACAAAAGATTTTGGATACAATTGTGCAATTCGCTTCCGGACCAAAACTAGTCCTTAATCGCCTCTGTCTCGCGGTAAGAGCACAGCTGCGAGCTGCAGCTGTCGAATATACCACTATATACTACTATGCTTTCAGTTGAGCGCCTTCATTGTGCATATGCTGGAGGAATGGCCTTACGCCATCGAGGAGGTTATCCAGACATTTCAGAGGCAACGTATTCCGAATGTTACCTCTGATGTTCAGCTATGGATTATGTTAGAAGTCCTATTGGGCATACCCGAGGAGGCACAGGTCATTCATACCTCCGTCAAGCGGGTCACTTTGCGTGCAGAAATTGGCAAGCGTGTGCCACTCGTGCTGCAGACGGTGGAAACCTATTTAAAGCAGCAACTAAACACCGATTGGGACACCGAGGGACATGGCAATATGTTACGTGCAATCAAGTGCGTTAGCGTCTGGATTAGGTGAGTTATTTAAATAAAATATTCAACGATATGCTCATATATGGTTAACTTGTGCAGAAACATTGGCTACTCTATTGAGGAATGCGTCAGCATCTGCGCGGTACTCTTGGAGCTGGTCAACAAGTGTTATTGGCCCTGCATTCGTTCGGGGTCAGGATGTATGTCCGCTGACGAGAATGAGCTGGCCGAGACTTGCCTTAAGGCAATGGTCAGCGTAATCGTACAACCAGACTGTCACAATTATCCCAAGACAGCGGCAGTGCTAATTAAGATGTTTTTGGACTCGCTGTGCGGTATCACACAGGTGGAATGGAAGCGAGACAATGATAATGAGGACATAATTGTGCATATCTACATGTTGTTTGTATCGGCAGTGGAACGGCACTCAAGTCTGTTTCTTAGCGGTATTACGGCAACAGATCCCGAATTGAATGGAATTTGGAGTCGCATGGTACACGAGATACTGCAGTGTACAGATAAGCCGGGTATTTATCCGGTGGAGGAATCATGCAGCACCATGGCCTTGGCCTTTTGGTATATGCTGCAGGGTGATGTATTTGCCATGCCCATCGAGGAGGAGAAACTCAAGTGCTGGGAGCACATAAAACCTCTCTATGCCCATTTAACCACCGTTCTGGTCCGCAAGTCCGAGCAGCCAGATGAAAGCTCCCTTGAGAAGTGGAACTCCGATGACCTGGAATGCTTTCGCTGCTATCGTCAAGATATCTCTGATACTTTTGTAAGTCCCCCCCTGGCTTGTAGAACCAACGATTTAAAATTTACTTACAGATGTATTGCTACGATGTGCTACACGATTACATTCTGGAGATATTGGCCGCCATGCTGGATGAGGCAATTGCCCATCTGCAAACGCATCCCACCCACTGGACTAAGCTGGAAGCCTGCATCTACTCGTTTCAATCGGTTGCCGAACACTTTGGCGGCGAAGAGAATCGCCAAATACCAAAACTAATGCGTGTGCTCTCCGAGATACCCTATGAGAAGCTTAATGACAAGCTGCTCGGTACTGCGCTAGAGACAGTTGGCTCATATTGCTCTTGGCTAATGGACAACCCAACCTTTATACCGCCAGCTATAGATTTGCTTGTTCGCGGCCTAAACTCGTCTATGTCGGCCCAGGCAACTCTGGGCCTAAAAGAACTATGTCGTGATTGCCAATTACAGTTGAAGCCGTATGCGGAGCCCCTGCTGAACGCCTGCCAAGCAACACTCGGCACGGGTCGTATGAAGAACTCTGATTCTGTGCGTCTCATGTTCAGCATTGGCAAACTAATGAGTTTGTTGCCACCGGAGAAGATACCCACATACCTGGACATTATAGTCAGTCCCTGCTTTGAAGAATTGCAAACCATATGCCAAGCTGGCTCCGTGAGTGACTCCTAAGATAAATCCATTAAATTGTATCTTTAAATAGCTGCTTGTATTCGACAACAGAAGACACCAGCGGCACGAATACGCACAATTTTCCGGCTCAATATGATCTCGACGCTTTTCTCGTCGCTCAACACGGATCTTGACGATGAGCTCAAAGATATACACAATGTGCAACCTGTGCTGTTAGTTATGCAGAAAACTATGCCCATTTTTCGACAGATTGCTGAACTGTGGGTGGAGGAAATCGACGTCTTAGAGGTGCGCTTCCACGACAATCAGGAATGAATGCTGAGAATCTTATGTTATTAATCCATTTCCATAGGCTGCGTGCAGCGCAATGAAGCATGCGATTGTCAACTTGAAGAGCAGTTTCCGACCCATGCTGCAGGACTTATGCTTTTTCATCGTGGCCAGTTTTCAGACCCGTTGCTGTGCGCCCACTCTGGAGATCTCCAAGACGGTGAGAAACGGAATTATTGCTCTGATGCGTTGTACTGAAGTATTCTTGTCTTTCTTGTTCAATATCTATTTCCAAAAGGCCATTGTTATCTTTTACAAGGAGGACGGCTGCAAGCCGCTGATGAAACAGCTGCTAATGGAGTTCGTTATGCACAGCTTTAAGCTATTTGAGAATACTCCGCAGCAGAACTTTTCCAACATATCAGACACCATGGAAATGTTCTTTGCTTGCCTCACACAAATCATTAAGAAGGTGCCCCAAGTGTTGGAGGATAAATCAATTGCCTATGATCGTCTCATCTACTATGCACAGCATTCGATGACGCTACCAGAGAATGGACCCATACGCGCCGGCGTACAGTTTACCACCCACTTTATAATGCAATCACGCAACCATCCGCACATGACAGATGTTATTCTGGCTACCGGCGAGCAGATCATGCACACGGCCATGGTTTGTGTGGGTTATATGACACCGCGACAGCAAGTGGACAAATTTGCCGACTTATTTTTGGCTATTAACAAAAAGTATCCAGCCGAGATGGCCGTCTGGCTGAAGAATGTTATGGCAGTGCCCAATTTTCCCACTGAGTTGATCAGTGATGCTGAAAAGTCACGTTACGTTTCCCTGATCATCAAGTGAGTATCAAATATTTCCCTGTGGATTCCAATTGGAGATTCATGTTTTTCTTTGATTCGCAGAGTGAAGGTCAACAAGCGGTTGCTGCAACAACATCTCAATGAGCTGGCCATTAAGACACGCGGGCTTGTACCGCTTCAGGTTCCAGTGAATTAAGCAGAGGGATACTAAGCTCAGTGGCCAAATCTCTAATAAATGAACGTCCTCTTTTCGTAATTAGTTGCTAATGAATGTAATTAAGCCGCTCTGTAAATGTTCCTTGCTATTAAGTGTTTTTTTTCCTGATCATGATGATGATGTTGATGTCAAATATTTAATGCTAAGATCGGCCAGGTAAAATGATAATACTTACCTGTATGGGCGTAGCTTTAGTTAATATAAAATTATATGATGTGTTAAAAAGGCTGTTTCTTGACATGATTTAATTTTTATTCATAATTTTACAAAAATTACACACTTTTGTTTATGTTTTATATGCCTTTAATTATACATATTCTCCATTTGTTGAGGCTTGTATAACTCAATTTTTTATTTATATTGAAAACTTTGATTTTCACCGTTTTCCTTTATAGGAAATCTTGTTTTACCTTCAATTAAATCTTTTTTTTTATCAAATTCTCTTTTCCCTTTTATTGTTCATCAACTTTCCATATGTGTCTATTATGCCAAAAATATGTAAATACATCTCTATATATAATATATATATATGTGTCTATAACTAAATGAAGCCTTTAATTTTCTTGGCCTATACAGCACTTGGTAGTGGTAGCAAAAAGTTGATCAACTTTTGCAATACGACTGATAGAATAGTTGGAAATTATTTTTACTATATATCCGTGCCAGGAACCAGGACTTATACGTATATATAGAATGACTTTTGTGCCCGGCAACGGTCCCCAATTACAATTGACTGACACGGATCCAATATGCATGTATATATGTGTATATATAATTATATAGAAATAGTAGCTACGACCAGCAATAGTCCAAGTCTGTGTTTTCCGATCCCATTTCCAGAATTAATGTGGTTGATGATATACGTATATTGATGAACAAGCGATTATATATACTATAATGAAGATGGAGCAGTTGGAGTACTCGAGGTTTCCCATTAAGTGGCAATGCCCGAAACTTACAGAGAACAAAATGTTTCACTGTGCATCTCTTTCTAAAGGAACATCTGCTTATAAAATACTTGGAATCCACTCGAAATAGCTCCTATCAGAAAAATGATGATGTCTGGGCCGATATTCATATACTATAGTTCTCTCCCCCAAAATGTTATACATACAAAAATTACATACATATACATATAAACACACACATAAATATACATACATATAGAATTTGTTCTCAACAAATTACAATACATATATGCGCATATAGTAGAATAATTAAGCTGCTAGTGGTAAGGTAGTCGCATATAATAGAATAATTTTAGTTTATTATGTTCCAGACCAAAGTACGGACTGTCTGTTTAAAACTATTTTCTGTGACTTGACGGTAACGAAACGACAAGAAAATTGCACTTAAGCGAGCACATCCAAGTGCATGTTACGCCAGATCAGAAGGATCCATTCCAATGCCCGTGTTGCCATATCAAATGTGGAAAATAAACGTACCAAATTGAGCTCTTGGAATCCAAATACCATCCACTTTTTACCATAACTGCGGTATTTTATTTATGCTTATTATTTATATTTTGGTATTTGTTTTTCCTCTATAACTGTTACACACGCAAATAATTTACTTCGTCAGAGTAAAATCTAAAAAAAAAAATAACTTAAAAATACACACATATTTGTGAAATATTAGAATTCTTATACCCCTGCGATGTCAAACTGATTCTATAATGGTTGTATCTTGTACTTCCTGCCAAAAAAAAGTGCATATTCTATCTAATGTAAGGGTATTTTGTTTTTAGCATTTAATAAGCTCGGTATGTCATATAATAACTGTCGATACTAGCTGTAAGTACCAACTACATATTGTATTTTGATTAACTATCGTAAGTCCTGAACTGAATACTATGTTTTAAGAAAGAAGTCGACGACAAGTGCTACTTAGAATTGCTCACAAAGTGCATAAGTATTCTTGACTTTCGTATACCGTTTGGGAACGCAGGATAATTGTATGGTTGAGTATTACATCTATATTGAAATAGTTGTACACATAGATTAATGTATGTATGTGGTAGGTATTTATGCTCAATCAAGGTGGTAGATCTTTCTTTCTTACGTCTTAAGCTTACACAATGTCAATTCAAAAACTGTACAAATTTTGACGTATTCACTGAAATGGTAAGAGCATAATGAATCCAAATTATTCAGAGAAAATGCGGTAATTATATAGATGCATGCAGAAACAACAAATTGGGTAGAAAGTAAGACGGAAGGCATGCAAACACGTATATTTATGCATGTGTCCCATGGGTGAACTAAAAAAGCAATTTGTTGCAAACATTCAGCTTGACTTTAGATTGGGACCTTAGCGCTTTATTGGTTGTTTAATTCTTTATTTATTTGTATGTATTATTGTATAATTTTAATTTATTTTATTTTTTATTTATATATGTGTATAATTCTATAGAATTCGTGTGTTGCAATCGCTTGTTGCCACGCTAGAAAGGCCCGACGGCAATGCAACACATACAAACAACAATGTAGCTTATCAGCAACATCATCGTCGGAATCATTGCATCATCATCATTATTTTCAGCATCATCCAGCCCCCTTATCATAATAATCATCGATTAAACATATTTATATTTGTTGTTTTTCACTATGCGTGTGTATGTGTATATATGTGTGCATGTGTGTTGTGTATTTACTCTAAAAAAGAACCATTTGCGGCTGTGCCAGCGTGAGGACCAGCCCGACGAAAGGGTGCTGAAGGGCAGAGGGGGAGGAGGGCCACTCGCAGTTGGCCTAAGAGTTGTTTGCATCTGGTGGCGGCGTTGTCAGGTACTCATCGGGTCGCTTGTGCTCGATGAGGGCGCGCACGATGCCGCTATCTGAGGGTAGATCGGATTTTCGTCGTACCAGCGGCTTCTCCTTGTTCCGTTCCCCGCGAATCTGTGAGTAAGCGGAGCGTAATGCAAACGTAAAAGCATTTAAATGTTAGGGGTTTAACGCCCCTTAACCCACACAGAGATGATCGACTACGATTACAATTACGATTACGATTGCACAAGTGCGCTAAACGACACTTGACGATTGACAGTTGTGACGTGACGTAAAGAGTGGGTAGTTTAGTTAGTTGCCGAGGCACCGCATTAAATAAATACTTATATACACACAACATACATATATCAACTCATTGTTTTAATATCTTACATAGTTTTTTTTTGTTTTGTATAAGGAACGCTATGAGCAATGGTTAACGTGAATATAGAGAACTACAGTTTGGAATTTTGTTTCGAATCTTATATATACATATACAGCTATCAATTGTTTGAAAAACTGAATAATGTTATTATCCACAGAATGTGCTGAATGACATAGATTTTCTCGTTTTAATATTATTTTAAGGAAATAATATATAATTAACTGAATAACATTTAAATGTTTTGATATTGTCATATGGTAGGGCTGCTAATGATAATCAAATAATTATCGATAACATCTCGATGATAGAGGAAAATGACGTTTATATATGTACATAGATGTTAACTCGGCCTATTGTTAGGCAATGTATCTAAAATATTAAATTAAAGAGTTAGTAAAATAATGAGTTATTTTGCTGGATATCTCTTAATCAAGAACATTCAGTTGGTCGTATATATATTTTAGAAGAGAGGTGCAGGATATATCGATTGGGTGTGTGTGTGATAAACCAATAAATAAGTACACATATATATAGATATATATTAAATAGATACAGATACAGAAACATGTATTTATAACTGACATGAGTGCGATTATTGTTTGTAACAGGCATTCTCATTCGTTCGTTCGATCGATTAGTATTAAAGATAGGTGGTTGAAGGATTGGCTCGTTGGCGCACACACTCAAGTTCACGCATTTTGCTTACACGCACCCTAATACACACACAAACATACTGTGTTCAGTTAGTAGTTGTGTAGTGTGGTTAGTGTGGCTAAGGCTTGTCTCACCTCTCTGGGCTCCTGATTTGATTGCTGCTTAAGCGGCGGTTGCGATCTTAACTGCTGCTGCTGCTGTTGTGGCTGCTGTTGATCAATTTTATCATAGGTTAGATCACAATTCTCACTGTATTGATCATAAAATATTTGACTATCGGACATTTGCAGGCTATCGTTAAAGCGTCGCGTCTTCGTCCACTCCGGATTGGTTTTGGCCAGGCTCTCCACCTGTTGCCAGAGCTCTTCGCGCTGATGAAGCTTCTCCCGTTCCCTATAAGTCAGTGCAATTGGTCGAGTTAATTATTACTGTTAGTCAAGTTGATTATATCTTACATTTGCTTCTCTTGCTTGTAGTTTTTGCTGCACTCGTCGAACAATCGCTGATTCATCTCCATAAACAGCTTAAGTGCATTGTAAATCAGACCGTGTATGGTCTTATTCCAGTGTGTCTTAGAGTTGCGATTCAGCGATGGAAACATTATGGGCAGTATGACCTGCGAGTTGTCCGTTATCAACGACATAATGTACTCATTGTTCCAATAATAAAGCGCACGCTCTGCCACCTGAAAGTGTGGCGAAGATACACACTTGGATATCTGACGAAACAGGGGCACCATAACCTTCTGAAACTCGGCCGGCTCAATTACATCGAGCAGCTCTTCCAGCTCATTCAAAAACATCACCTCCTTGGGACTGTGTGTTTTTGGCCAAAACTTCAATAGACTTCTGCAATTAGGTGAGAATGTTCCCAGAATTACAAAGTTGAATTTGAAGAATTTATATTTTGTACTTACTTTATGACTGCCTCCGACAAACTGGGATCCTTCTCAAGGAACTGCACCACACAATAGGTCAACTGGGGATGGTAAACGGAGAGGCTTTTGGCTTTGTGCAATGGCAACAATACCTTAAGTAAAAATTGTTTGTGCTCCTCCTTGAGCGGTAAAGCAAAACCGTTAATAATGCTGCCTAAAATCTCTAGCAGTTCAGCAATGCCATTATGATGTTCCGTTTCGTAAATGAATCTGGCGATAAATGAGATTATGTACTGATTCAATGACTAAATGACAAGTAAAATGTAGTTACCTGTAAAACACATTGTTGATTTGCTTCCTAATAAATGCCCTCAAGCCCAGGAATTTGCCATAGATGCGGTGTAAAACAGTCTTAAGGAAATCACGTTCACGTGGATCCTCCGAATCGAATAAATCCAACAATTGTAATACAAAATGATGATCGATAAAACGTTTTGCAATATTTGGCTGGAAATCGGGCGACTCCAAGAAGCGCAAAATTAGCTCATAGACTAATTGCAAATGTGGCCAGGATGATTCCAATGTTGGCTCATCTTCCTCTGGATCGAATTCAGCTCCATTGGGATTTGACGAGGGCGGCAATGTCCGAAATAGATTCACTGCAAACTAAATAAAAATATGAATAATTAATTGAATAAATTGTTGAGCTTATTCGATTGAACTTACCATGTTGATGGCCTCCGGGTAGACAATCTCTGTGATTACACCGTTCTGATTGGACAGATACTCGACCATCTCGTGCAGAGCGGCGCGTTTGACCTCCTTCCATTTCAGATCGCTTAGCGGCTCGGAGAAATCGAATAGAGTGCAGCATTGCCGTATTTTCTGTAGGAGCAGCTCTTCCCGCTCCTGTGCTGGCGTTTCTATGGAGGGAAGGGAATCGAGCGAGTTTAGTAATTGTTATAAACTGCAGGTCTTTAAAACAATAAGTTATTAACTTAAAAAGCTCTACAATTTGAAACGAAATCATTAACAGTAAGAACAACTAAAAAATGGACAAGAAACTGACAAAAGCAAGCGCATAACTGAAAACAAAAAATTGATCTAAGAAGCTAAGGAGGAGCGTAACCAATATCAACCTCGCAGTGGCGGCAAAGCCAGCGCAGTTGATGCGTTCGGTGGTAAATGAAACAGATTCCGATCGCGTGCGCGTCCTGGACTGCCTGTCAGCTGCTGCAGCGTCTGCGGCGACGACAGATTGTGGGCCATGGCATCGCCATTGTGGCGTATTGCCGTCGACGATAATGATGACGATGATGACGCCGCCACAGTCGCCGCATTGCCGTTGCGCTGGCCAATGCCCAAGGAAATGCTAATACCACCGACCAGATTCTGTGCTACCGTCGTGCGCAGTTGCTGCTGCTCCTCGGTTGCTACATCGCCGGTGGCGGTGTTGGTGGTTGTGGTAGTTGTGGTGGTGGAGTTGTTGGTGGTGGTGTTGTTGCCGCTGCTACTACTGCTGCTACTACTGGAGGCAACAGCATTGCTGCCAACACTTTTAGTGGCATTCAATATGTTCTTAATGGCCGCGGCGGCACTCACGGGTGACTATTGGATGATGATATTGTTGCGTTTGCGTGATTTGATTTATGAAATGAGTAGAGGAGAGAATTTCTTTCATTATGTGTACAACACTTATGTCGGATTGTGTCTGATGTTGTTGCGTCAAGTGTTTGTGTGAGAGAGTCAAGTGTGGGTGTCATTTGCTGCAAACCTTGTTGCTGGCCGAACTGGCTGTCGATCCAACTGCGCCAGTTGCCGTGCTCAACAACGAACTGGCTGTGGTTGCTGTAGCCGCCGAAAAGTGTTGTGCTAATGTGGATACCAGCGATGTACCGCTGCCACTAGCTCCCGCTGCAACTCCAGCTCCTGTTCCTGGTCCAATACCCGCTCCAGACGCTGTTGTGCTGGACGTATTCTTAGCATTGGCCATAACTGCTGTCGCTGTTGTCGATGGTTGAACATTCGACGCGCCGGATGATAGCGACAATGACGACGTCGACGATTGTGACCCGAACGGCGAAGAGGAAGCAATTAACGCTGCGGCCGCCGAATTCGCACCACCGCCGTATGTGACTGCCGATAATGAGCTAGAGGCCGATGAGCTGGCTGCTGCGGAAGCTGCCGAGGATGATGGAGCCTGCGACAGTGATGACAACGCCGATCCTGATGAATTTGAGCCTGTCGATGATGACGATGGCGATGATGAAGCTGTAGTGCTGCTGACATTGGCGGCACTTGCCTCTGGTGGCGACAATGGCATTTTACGTGTCTGCAACTCAAATTTGGCCTTCAGTTCCTCGACGCTGCTGAACTTGAATTTGATGCTATCGCTATGATCTGCGGATTCCCCCTCGTCGTCGTCGTCGTCAGCCAGCTGATCTAAGCCGCTATGAAATGATGGCGACTTGGGTATTCGTATGCCACCAAGGGCATAATAACCAGCAGCGTTGGCTGCTGCTGCGGCTGATGTTGTCTGTTGTTGATGCTGCGGTTGCGGTGGCACCTGCGGATTTGCCCCTGTATTGTTGTTGGTAATCGTTGGCTGTTGCTGCTGCTTGGTGGGGCCGTTAATATGGTTACCCGTCAACAACATAGCACCGATGACCATTTCATTAGTGCCCCACTTGGTTTAATTGCGGCGTAATCGAAACGCATCGCATGAAATTACGCGTAGCACTTTGGCTTTATTGCACCACTATTTCTCTATATTTATTTTCTATCAACAACAACAACAAACAACATGTATTGTAAAACAACAACAACGGGTAGGAAAATTGCGACACTATCTCAAATGTTAATATTGTTTTTTATTTTTACTCTTTTCTTTATGTTTTCTTTTGTGTTTGCGTTCTAAGCGTAAATTATGTATATAGCATCTGTAATGGGAATTGCAATATATATATTATGATTTATTTATGTGTATGTGGCATGTAAATGAGAACGAAATGGAAATGAAAATGCATAAATGGAAATGAAAATGGATAAATGAATCATTAAATGAACGCTTTAAATATTGCGGGGGCAACGGCTAGCGAAATTATATAGACTCTATATATACTCAATGTCAAGGCAATTTATTTTCCACAATTCTACCAAAACACTTACGAATTTCTATCGAGCGAACTCAACCGGTTTTTTCAGTGTCTGAAGTCTTTAACAATTTGATTCTCTTATAACGGTATTTGTACGATCAACAACAAAGACAAGCGACCACTTGCAAATTAGTTATTGTAAAATATTGTTGCGGTGCAATTTTATTAATTAATTTGATTTTTTGATGGGGAGCTGCCGCAAGACGTGTTGACTGCGGAATAATTTGCTAACGGAAGGCAACAGGAAAAATCGATAACATTTGCCGTGGGCAAGCTCAAGGAGAGAGAGAGCAGCGAGCAGAATGAGCGCGCAGCAGCAGAAGCATTGTAAGAGAGTTGCCACATTTAAAAAAACGACACAACAACAAAGACCAAAATACCAATAAGGCAACAATTTGAATGCCAATGGCAAACGTTTTAATAATTAGCAAGTAGGTAAGCAATAAACAAATCAAACACATGAATGTAATGGACTGAGAGAAGGAAAAAGAGAGAGCGCAGTGTCAAGAATGGGGCGGCAGGCGTATTGACGGATGCATATGTGTATGTAAGCTATGCTTTTTGTTGTTGTTTTGCGGTAGTGTTGAACAACACAACAATATGTTCATCACTCACTTGACCTTTGCGAACTTGCTTAATAAATAAATAAAACAAACATAAAAACAAACGAACAACTGTAGTTCAACAGCTGAGCGATGTACGCAAATCATATATCAACCAAATTACCTTTAATTATCACACATACATACTTATATAATTATTGTGCATACATATATTTGCATACACATTCAATTTATTTACTCACTTTCATTGAGTGGACTGAGAGCCGTCAATTCACAGTTCTTGGATACATTGTAACGGGTGCTGCTCTGTCGTTTCTCCTTGCGCACAAGCGGAGTGGTGGAAAGGTTTAGACCCTTGGTGATCTGCGTGGGTGGCGGTGCATCTCGCGGTGGTGTGCTGTCCTTGTCTGTCTTGTTAGCCTATAATTATTAAGAAACAAAAATGTCAGTCTCAATGAAGCATTTTCTATTTATCAGGGGAAAAGAGAGAGCAAGAGAGAACAAAACAAAGCAAAAATCCAAAATAAACTGTAAAATTTTTCAATCGAAAAACAAAGAGAAACGGTTGTCTTAAAATCCTTGGCATGGCACCTGTTTGTTACCTTAGTCTGTGCAAATCCTTGCCGCCTAAGTCGAGCTGCCGGCTGTGGGGGTGTTAGTCTCGAGTTTAGTATTGCCAACAGAGAAATGAGTACACTCTACACATACATTTACGTGGTATTACATGCATTGACAGTTGGCTGTGGTTGATAGATATTTGATTTCTATTTCTATTTTTGATTTAGAAGTCAAACATTAAGAATCTAATTGGAATCGATCAATTGCAATAAATATGTATGTTTGCTTATGCGGGAAAGCGTTGCTGATGATAAGATTAGATAAACATTGGTGCGTTAAGCTATTTGCCACAAGGAAGTCTATAAGTATATTGGGTACGAGGAGACTAACACACAAATCGTTCTATATTTGACGTCAATTTCTTAACATGCTCTATTGAGTTTGATTTGGATATAGTTTGAAGGGATGTAGATATGTTTGCTATAAAATTAATTATATTGATATCAACATCCCGACTTATATCGACATTGGAGCACTAAAGGTTAGACAAAGCACAATACGCACATAGAATTAAAACATTTATTACTCACCTCGCTGTTAGGAGTAACAACAATGCCGCTGGTCACAACGATGGGTGATGTTGTTGTTACTGCTACTGGCGTTGTTGTTGTACTAAAGTTACTGCTATTCTCTTTGATACCGTTAGTGGCTGTTGTGACTTTGTTATTATTGTTAATTGTGGCCGTTTCGTTTTTGGTGGACGCTTCTGCTGCTGGCTCTGCTGATGGCACCGCCGCTGCTGCTGCTGTCGGGCTTTTTGTTGCTGTTTCTAACGCGTCGTTATCCATAATACGCTTTCAGCTTTATCTGCAGCTTTTTATTGTACTGCTTCTGTTCCTTTCTTACGCTTACCAACCCAACAACAGCTGCGACCGCACACAAAAAATAAGAGTTTGCAATATTCTCTCTCCTTTTTTCTCTCTTTTAGTTGATTTGTATCTGACAGTTACAAGCACAATTCAAAAACCACCACTGTGGGAGTGTTGAAAAGAAAATTAACGTAGCAAAAACAAAATTAGAAAAAAATTATGACAACAACAACATGCAATAAATTTACCGATCAGCCTACATAAACACGCACACATACACACATGAATACACTCTGTAAATATAAGGCGGAGGAGGGGATTGATAGAAGTGCGCACTTGGCCAGAAGTCGAAGTTGTCACACTTTAATGCTGTGCGATGGTTTTAAACACTCTGAATCCGGTTCTAAACCTATCCAAGAGGTTGCACTTGGTTAGTCCAAGCATAAGGCTTCCGATACAACTACTTACGTACATACACTGATATGTCTGTACGTACTCAGTTTAAAGTTATGTACGGTTTTGCCAATTCGCCACGGATTCACAGCTACACATTTGTTGTTGATCATGTGATGGCCCTTGGAAGTGACCTAATATGCTATTATACCATTTTTAGTTTTTTAACTATTCAATCGCAGAAAATGAATACAAATTCCAAAACACACAGACGCAATGCGACAGCAAGCAACAAGTTGCGAAGCAATGGCCGTCGATCAGAGTTGCCAGACTCAGAATTCATCTCATTCCCATGCGAACGTCAATTGTGGACAACATTTGTTAGCATTCTTGAGGGTGTAGGGAGGTTTGGGGATTGCTTTACATTCCACTACACAAATATTGTTTAGAGCAGCCCGAATATATGTAAAAGAGATGAGCAAAATTTTCAGACACTCATATATTTAATTTGTCACCTTAAAGCATGAGAAGGGCGACAGCTCTGCTCACTAATCAGGGGGAATAGAGAGAATAAAAATAAAATGAATGTGTACTATGCATAATTAATAGGTGCAGCAAAAGGCAAGCAAAACAATAATATAAATGTATGCAGAAAAAAATAAACTGTGAATGTGAATGTCAAAAGGGGAAGCGTTTAGGGTTGGGCAGGCACTGGTGAAGAGAGGGGCCTTCTATTTACCGCCAGAAGCTGCAAGAACTTGTTCAATTTGCTTCTGCTACGATTTAACATCAAATATTTTGCTGATTAAAGATGTTTTCGTCTTTTTCTTTTTACGTAAAATGCGAATTCTGACACACGCACACACAAATCACTCGCAATCGCACTCGCACTGTTTTCTCGTTAATTCACTCGAGCTCTCGAGGCTATGGCTATTGCTGTATGAATTATTTGCGCTTCACTTTTGCGTTGCAATTTTCTCCTCCAATTGTAGATTTCACAAGGCTTCCCGGCAAATCACGACTTGTTATCACTATTTGGGATTTCGGTTCACCTTTTCTTCAACAACACTTAACATCAAGAGCTAGTTTAATTACAATTAATTATTTATGTAAAATATTTTGTTCACGCAACGTCGCTGCTGAGTAGATATAGTGCTGCCAGACAGACAAACAGCAGCCACCATTGACGATGACTTGATTTAACGAAAGCTGGTTTGTTCGATACATCGATGACATGAGTAAATTCAATACCTTGAAAGGCTATCATCTTAAACGTTATCAAATATGCCAAATTATTATGAAAATTTTATTTTAATATTCTCTAAAAACGCTGGAAGAGTGATACAAATTTATTGTTTTCTTTAAATACGGTCATTTAGTTGAGTATATTTAAATTTTATCGATATTCATCAATTCATCAATCGAATTGAAAAATATGTTATACATATTTAAGTTGTAAATACATTTTTCCACATCTTTTTTGATACACAATAAATCATTGTGCGAATTTCAACAATTAGTATTTTAGTGGATTAGTGTTTATATATATCATAATTTTATATAATTAAAAACGGATTATATATCGAAACTTGTTTACATCACTAAGTTGTAGATGGCAACACTGTCATGCAATTTATATTGTTTATAAATAAGTTTTAACAACGTAAGCGTAAGAATTGCCATGCAAATTACAATAAAGGTCCTTAAGGGCACAGATTGCACGCTCGAGGTAGGAATTAGTCTTATAAATTATTATTCTTTTAAACAGTACTCTCTCCTTTCCTGACTAGGTGTCCCCGACGTCCACCATTCTGGAGGTCAAAGAAAAAATAGACGCCGCTCTTCAAATTCCCGCTACGAATCAGAAACTCATTTTGTTGGGCCGACCATTGAGCAATGACCAGACTATTGCTTCCTATCCAAATATCAAAGATGGCACAAAGATCAACCTAGTGGTTATGAAGCCTGGACTACGAGATTGCATATACCGAGGCTTCCGTAAATTCTACACCGATGCTCAATCCGAAAGGTTAACCAACGAATTCATGAGCGATTTTGAGGCAAAACTCAAAGAATTGAGCCTGGACGATTTGGAACGATTTGCTAACAATGCCGTGTAAAGATATTAACGCTAAAACAAAAACATACATATACTTGATTTGATTATTTCCCTGCAATTTTGTAGTAAAAAATACATGACCGAGTTTTATTTATTTCATTTTATGTTTGGCATAATTCAACAGCCTGGCAACTCTACGCTTTTGCATTGACCATACATCAGGTGTGAGAGGTGTCAGTGTTAGAAATGCAGGCGTGCAATTTTATTAAGCGAGTTGTTAACTCTACTAAGCCAAACGTGCGATCTTTTTCCAGAACACTTGGAGCTATGGTTAAGGTACATCCATCACACAGCATCCCAAAAACAACGCATAAATTCGCTTCCATTGACAAATTACATAAGCATAATTGTTTTGCATTAATATTGATTAAAGCGGAAGAGGCATCACAAAGTGCAAGGCCATCATCAAGGTTACATCTACACAGTCGACAATATATGTATGTTTGCTTTTTGTGTCCTATTTTAGGTTGGAGATAAATTGCCATCTGTGGACCTCTTCGAGGATTCGCCTGCTAATAAAATAAACACCTCTGACCTGACAAATGGCAAGAAAGTTATATTCTTTGGTGTGCCTGGTGCATTCACTCCCGGTTGCTCCAAGGTAAATTTATTTTCAAAAAATTTGCTATCAATTAATTTGTTAATAAATCCTTATGCTCCTGCAGACCCATTTGCCAGGCTATGTAACTTCCGCAGATTCGCTTAAGGCTGAGCAGGGTGTCGATGAAATCGTTTGTGTCTCTGTCAATGATCCGTTTGTGATGTCCGCTTGGGGAAAACAGCATGGAGCAGCTGGTAAGGTTCGCTTGCTGGCCGACCCTGCCGGTGCTTTTGCATTGGCTATGGGTGTAAATATTGATCTGCCACCGCTGGGTGGTTTGCGATCCAAACGCTACTCCATGGTCGTCCAGAACGGTGATGTTAAGGAATTGAACGTTGAGCCTGATGGTACCGGTCTAAGCTGCTCGCTGGCCAGCAACATTGGCAAGAAGTAGATGCGAAACGCATAACTCCAAATATATGCTTGTAGGGAACGAATCAAGTAATAATTAGTGCCGTGGCCGACCGCCAAATATAAAACTTTCAATTATACTTATATTGGAAAAAACTATGTAGAAATACACAATATGCGATTAGAAGAAATATGTGTAATGTGTGATTTAATATCTAGTAGGGCTTATCTGCTTATCTTATATCTAACGGTTATCGGTGTTTGGCGCAATCTTCTGGGAGAGCAGTTTGCCATAACCGCCTCGGCCTGCATCATAATCTGTTCTATATTCGTCTCGGACTTGACCGCCGGTTTTGCCGCGTCCATATTGACGGCCCTCAATAAAGCCTGCATCCCAATCCACGCGAATCAGTCGATCGTCCAGTCGTGTTCCATTTACAAACCTACAATAAAAATAATTTAATATAAAGCATCTGTTCATTGTCTATGTGGCTGCATCAAGTCAAACCTCATGGCGGCCTCTGCCTCTGGTCGGGTGTAATATTCAACGAAACAAAAGCCGCAAGGTGTCTTCTTGTACTTGTCCAGACCCATCACAATAAGACGCACATCACCGCAGCGAGAGAAAAGTTCGTGTATCTGCTCCTCCGTCGTGTAAAATGATAAATTGCCTACATAAAGTGTGGTCGAGTCGCGCAAAGAGCGTTCTTGCTCCGAACGTGAACCCTAGTGGGTGAAGCGAGTGAATCACAATTTACTGGCTTAAGAAATGTGTTTTTTGCTTACCTTGAAATGCTGATCGCGATAGGAGCTTAAGTCTACGGACGCAGTCATTTTATTGATAAAGTTAATAAATAAAAAAAATTTAAACACACGAATTCGATGCTTTTTCTTAAAAGTATTGCCAGTGAGCACACACCATAATAATAATAAATAAGAGTGGACAGGGGTGCATTGCTAAAATAAAACGTAATTTTGAATGGCTATGTGCACACTGAACGGAAAGTAGAAACACCGTAGCAAAACAAAATATAATTGGCTGCCAAAGCGACAAAGCAACACCGCAAAACAAAAGTATAAAAGTTTTAAATGCATAATTCACAAATTAACAGCGGCACTAAACGGCAGCTGCGTTTTCGCGGTGACGTCAGCGCCTGTACCAATCGCATCGAAGAACTGCAAAACGAAGATATTCATAAACTTCCAAAGGCCAAACAGCCAAATCCTCAGGATGACGTTGGCGTTACACCAGCAGCTGCAACTGCAGCGGCACAACAACGGCTACAAAATGGTAAGCTCTTCCAATAATAAATCGGTTTACTATAATAAATCTTATGTATTGCCCTAACAGCTGGCTCTGAGACTAGCACTTTTTATGACTTCTTCAAAGTGGAAATGACACGCGGCTACATGCTGGAACATGACGAGGAGCGCTACTCGGCGCGCCGTCAAAAGATCTACAGTTTTATGCGGATACCACGCGACCTGGAGCGTTTTATGGTCTACGGCATTATGCAGTGTGCCGACTCCTTTCTGTATATACACACCTTTCTGCCTGTCCGGTTTCTGTTAGCCGTTTGGTCTTTGTTGACACGCACTGTGTCACGCATCTGTCGTCTGCGTGGCAGCGGTCAGCGACTGTTATCTCCAGCAGAAATATGTGATTTGCTCAAGGGTGCCATTTGGATCTCAGTGACGCTGATTATGCTGCTTGTGGACACCAATCGAGTGTACCACATCATCAAATCGCAATCAATAATCAAGCTTTACATATTTTATAATATGCTGGAAGTGGGAGATCGATTACTCTCAGCCTTTGGTCAGGATACAATAGATGCTCTCTTCTGGACTGCTACGGAACCAAAACACTCCAAGCGCGAGCATTTCGGAGTACTCACACACATCCTTTTTACGCTCATCTATGTGTTCTTACACAGCGGCCTCATCATGTTCCAGGTAAGCAAAATACCGATAACAATGTTCATAATCAGAATCAGAGGTAGATAGAATAGAAGGAATCTCAATCGATAAAATAGAATAATCGTTGTCTTGTTATATTTAATATTTCAAATACCTCTTTCGTTATTGCAGGCCACCTGTCTCAATGTCGCAGTAAATTCCAATAATAAGGGTCTGCTCACCATTATGATATCAAATAATTTTGTGGAACTAAAGGGTTCGGTATTTAAGAAGTTCGACAAGAATAATCTCTTCCAATTAACCTGCAGCGATGTGCGCGAACGTTTCCATTTGTCTGTGCTGCTATTCATTGTAATGATCCAGACGATGAAGGAATTCGACTGGAGCATCACCCAGTTCTGTGTCATGTTGCCCGACTGCTTTGCGGTGCTCTTTACTGAAATACTCATTGATTGGGTGAAACATGCGTTTATTACAAGATTTAACGAGTTGCCTGAGAGTATCTATCGGGAGTACACAACAAGTTTGGCCTATGACATGACACAGACACGCCAGAAACACGCCTTCTCAGATCACTCAGATCTTGTGGCTCGTCGCATGGGCTTCATACCATTTCCCTTGGCTGTAGTGCTCATCAAAGCCATCTATACGGCGGTGTCTTTCCACAACTTAGCCGCTTGGCTTCTTTTCCTGTTGGCATACTTCTTTGCATTGGGTCTGCGCATCTGCCTGACTATTTGTGCACTGGGCAAGGCATGTAAGCTTATGAAAGAGCATCAGACGGAAAGGAACAGTTCCACGCCCAGCAGCATGACCAATGTGCCCGTTATTGGAGCCACCGTGGGTCTCTCTACTTCAAATGTGCAACTGCTCAATAACAACAATAATATCAACAGCACCGCTAGCGCAGCATTTAAGCCAACAAATATTTCGAGTGCCGTTCCACAGATGGATCAAAATCTGAACTTTTCCCGCGTCACAGTCACATCCACGCCCAAAAAGGCGGTTAGCGAACAGGAGTTGGATGTAACAAATTCCCTAGAGCTCGGGGCCACAGCGCTTTTCAACAACAGCGACGTAGATCTAGATGATGTGTGCCTCAATGAGCAGGTGACCAATATGAATCCCAATGCTGGCATCCAAGAGGTCTACCAGGATGAAGAGCTAGCACGCAGTGAACCAGATTTCATGCAGCTAAACGATGTGGGTGGCGGCGAGATGAGTGTCACAGCCCAACAAGAGCGTTCAAAGAGGCAGTCCAAGCGCACCCACAAGCGCTCCGAGTCTGAGCCGTTCATGGGTATGCAGAGTCTTAACGAAAAGCCAATTGTGCCTGGTGCAACTGGCAACTTGACGTAGCCGGTACTGCTTATTAATTTACTTTATTTTGCTTGTGGCTAATGTAAATCGCTTGCGTCCTATGCGGGGTTGGAAACACTTGTCTATGTATGTGTACACCTAAGTGATACGGATTTATATGTATTGTTTAAATTAGAAACTATGTTCGCTTCTATAAAGTTGCCTTTATTATATCAGAAAGCACTATTATAATTTATTAATTCATAATTAAGTAATAATGGCGTGTTTAAATTTAATAGTTGAAACTTATCGATAAGAATAATGAATGCGCTAACTAAACGATCAGCGAGACAGCTGCTGCTCATAACTGTTAGCTAACAGACACTAAACCTTACATCATGTATCAACACTGTTAAGAAGTAGCTAACTGTTAAGATACTGTTGAAGTAAATTGCATTTAGCAAATATGTTGCATACTTATTTGGGCTGATCAAGAACATATTAACAGTTGGAATTTCATTCGATTAACTGCGCATTGCTATTCCTAACTGTTCAATTGAAAAGAAACTACATCACGTATTAATTGCGGAAATTCGCAAAGCTTCCGCAACGCCTATGCATAACCTTTACATATGGACAACGATGTGTGAGTGGGCAGCTCTAGGCTATTTCATGACAAACAACTTACCCAAAATGAGTCAGTGCACCAAAAGTCAATGGCCATACCGAAAGCATTAGCTCAAAATTTGCTTTCGTGCTTAAAGCATACAAATTCGGTGCTTGGATTCATGAATGAAAATGGCTTTATATGCTGGCTCCGTGTTTGCACGCATAGAAAAATCAACAAGCTGCAAATAGCGTGCCTTCAAGCCGCATCCGTTAGCACCGGACAAACCATACCATGCCAAACTAAACCAAATCCATCCTCCCCTCGGTAAAGTCCGCGCGTGTACACACGCAAACAAAACATATACACGCATAGGGATACACACACATGCACACACACAAAACATACACACTTGCACTCACATTCAATTTGCCGCTTCACGCAAAGGGGGCAGCGTTTGGGCGTATCAATTTTATGAATGAAATTCTACGCTGACCTTGAGCGTAGTTGCGTCAGTGGTTGATTAGGGGAAATGTGTTATGGCCTTTACCCTCCTGTCCCTCAATATCTTTTAATGCGCATGTCAATCGAATGCAATTTCCCCAGGCTTCGAGTTCGAATGGGGCTGGGATTCATTCATAAAAAACCTTTCGGCATCCATGAATGGCTTTGGCCAAATCTGTTGTGGACCCCCTACTTTTCAAGGACACGCGTCTCTTGCCGGTTAGGCGTCCTTATTGATTTTCCCATTTTATTTCTCTCCCTATGTCGCGCCATCGCTAACTTTGTTAGACAACCAACAGCATTTTTATGCTGTATACTTTTTGGCTTGTTGAAGTAATATTATTGGGAGAAATTCAGGTATCTGCGAACATTGGTCTTTAATTGAGTTGTTCTTTAATTAAATTGCATAATACGTTGGACTAGTAATTGTTATTTGAATATGATATTTGGCCAACGCATTGACTGATTGAAGTTAACGGATTTCAAGTTTGTTTATTGATTACATTAAGAAGCAGTTGTTACATTTGGCATAAGATTTACTTAAAATAGTTTAAAGTACAAGCAAATCTAAAAATTAATAATACCACATGCTAATTGTTGCAAGGTTATCGATATCGATATCGGCTGATCAGCGGAAAAGTTCACTTATTCACATTCAATGACAACGGTTAGATAAATATGTATATGAAAAGAGCTTATAACTTTCAGTATTCCCATTAATTTGTGATTTCCATGCATTTCCACTTTGTTTTAGTTAATTTACATATTTTCCTTAGCGCCAAAAATTGTTGTCTCGAAACGCAATTTCCGGCTGAATGGTGTGCGTTAATAATAACCTTGAGTAAGGCAAGCAAAATGGAAAGTGAACGCGCAGTTTTATGAATGAAAAAAGCACCCATGTGAGTTGCCCCGCACCCCTGCGTGCGTTGGGTGGAAAACTTTGCTACCGGAGCTGGGCAGGGCCAACGGTTTGCCTTGCTCTTGACTGGCCTTAGCCCATAATTTATTGATTTTCCCGACTCTGGACTCTGGCACATGCGCCCTTTTTGCATGACAGCTGCTTATCTGCGGCACATTGTCGTCACATTGAGGGCTTTGGGTTTCATAGAACTGTTGCGTCACTGACGTCATACAGTCAGAAGTTTAATACCGTGTATAATGTTGCAAAGAAAGTTTAAGTAATAATTGAGAATTTGATTAAATTGGAATTTGATAGCCACGAGAAAAATCATTGAACCAATCATATTTTTCCAGTCGTGAATGAAACATTTCGCCCAAAACATAAAGACGAACAGGTTCATATTCTTCGCTCAGATCATCCGCCCCATGGACATCAGCAGCTTCGGACTCCGATCCGGACAGCAGAACGTCGATAACAAGGATGCAGTGCAGCAGATATGCAACTCCACAGGTGAGGGAGCATACCGCCTGGGATCGCATATATTCAAAGAATGGATGAACTGGTTTCTCCACTCCTTCATTCTTCAAGCGCATTATGTACATCATATGAAAATCACGCTCCGCATTCTCCAGCGTCAGCAGTGAAATGATAATATGTAAAAGGAAGCCACAGGCAGTCCGTACGACTTCCTCGCATATGGAATAGTTGTGGCCCGTGCAGATATTGATACTGGCAAAGATGGTTAAGATATTGAATATATAGAAGCACAATGAATAGAAATAGTGATTGATCTGCTTGAGTATCGGTAGAAAATCCAACGGTTGAGTCAAAAAGCCACGTATATGAAAGTACATGAGCAATATGCTTAGGATCGATTCCACCGTGTAAAACAGGAAAAGCACTGGACGCATCATAGTACTGATCTTCTGATATATATGTTTATCATATATTATATATAGTTGTATGTTCCTTTGCGAGTATATAAAGTAGTTTCTTTTTATTTTATTTTATGGTTTTGTTGTTTTTGTTTTGTACCCACATCCGACAGATTTTGCACAGAATGTTTGACACGCTTTTGTTGTGTGTAAGCCGTCTGGTCTGCTGGATTGCTATGTCAGTTGAAAGTGCTTCGCTCATCATAAAAAGGAAAAAAAAAACACTTCACATTTGCCCCGTTGCCAATGTGGTTGTTGTTGCTGTCGTGGTTGCTCTTGGTCAGAGGCAGTTGCTTCTGTCTACGCCGCTGAAAACAGTAGCAACATTTCGCTGGCAGTTTGATGTTGTTGACGGCCTGTTGACGGCGATTATGTTGATGACGCGCAAGTCCCAAGACCGCAACGAATTTACGCGCAATTCTCCTCCACAGCTCCTCCATTTCGAGTGGCAAGCGGTGAGCATTTGTACTTGTATTTAAATGCACACCAAAAGCTCTTGCGAAAATGTTAGAATACTTGCCAGTTGTACTGCCTAACTTTTGTTTACATTTTTATTTTTTTAAAGTAAATATTAACTTAATAAATAAATAATTATAAACAAGTGGATGTATATAACTTTGAAGAAAACGAATTTATTATTCCATATATATATATATATATAAATATATTATTAAATATAATATAATAAAATACCATGTAAATAAATATTCTACAAATATTAATCTTTTTCTCTGACTAATATATTATCGATATTATATTAGCTATCGATTCAAATTCTGTAAGCTAAGCTGATATCTCTCTCTCGCTCTTTATCACTCGCTCTCTTGACTAACATTTTTGCCATAGTGTACAGTTGACCAAAAACACAGAACCCACACTTTACAGCAACAACAGCAGATGCGGGAATATAACAAATCAGTTGCCATCGTTGTTGTGGTTGCTGCTACTGCCAGTGTGTGCAAAGTAAAAGGGTTAATTCATTTGGTTATAGCTGAAGAGCCATTCTGACTGCGTCATCTTGCAAAGAGACGTGCCTTGTGGCTTTTGGCTGCTGCTCTTGTTGTTGCTGTTGTTGTTGTTTGTGGTAGCGGCGGCGGTTGCTGCAATTTTGACAAGCAAACAGCGCTTAAGCAAGTTAAGTGGTTGCGCGCAACACAAAAGCCGTTTGCCGTTGCCGTTTTGCCTTTGCCCGAGTCAAAATTCCAGGGATCAACACTGAAACACTAACAGTCAGGCTGCAACACAGTAGTCCGTAGTAGCATCAACCCAACAGCGTCACCTTCATCATCATCTTTCCCGTCATCATCATCATTATCAGCATCTTAGGTCTCAAGTTGAACTTAAGCGCGTGTGCGCGTAGTTGCATGGATGCTGGTGTGCCGTCTCAGTAGTGGTACTCTTGCATCTTTTTAAATCCTGTGCCAGGGATATATTAACGGTTGACAGAAAGAGTGCAACAGACAGCAGATATATAAATATTCTTGATCATATTAAACAGCCGCCGAGTCGATTGAGCCATGTCTGTCTGCCTGTCTGTATCCCACAAACCATAAAAACTATTTGCATGCTAATTATAGCCTGTATTTCTGAGCATACATCCTTTCAACTTAACAGGCGTTTAAAGAATACTCTTAGATAAGCTCAGCAACCATCTTGGCAGCGTAAGAGCACATGCTTCTACTCTGTCTCTTTCTTAATTGCATACATCTCACTCTTCAGACAAAAGTGCAGCTCAAAGCTCACGCGCTCTCACGCTTTCAATATAAAAAATTAAGCTTTGGGCACCGTTACACAGCAAGTCAAATCATTACCTTTGTGTATTTGTTTGCCTATGTCGCTCTACTCGAAGATTCCCGATACAGAGTAGTAAAAAAAAGCAGCTTCAGCATTCAACGTATACATATGTAATTTTGTATGTATATATATGAATATGTGTTTATATGTAGCCACATACAAAATGCTAAGTCCATGCAATTATTATCGGCATGCAAAGAGCGCAAGGGTTGCCACTTGTTTTGTTTTTTAGTTTCGTCATGGTATTTTGTTTACACAGTATGGATAACAACATAGTGCGCTCCTTCCGAAAAGAGGGGCGTTCATATTTTTAGGAATGTGTATGCACACTTATGCTCTGCCACAATTAAGAGTGCTAAACTCTTGTGTAATCGCATAGGCTACCAAAACGCTCCAGTTACGCCCACCACCAAGGGGCATGGCAGGCCCCATGCCATTACAGTTAAATGCAAGTGCATAAATAACAATTACAGTTGCGGCAGCAACAACAATAACTGCAATAACAACGGACACTCAGGTGTCAATTGGGGGCCGCGTTGTCCGGCGGCCATTTTGCAAAAGCGCATTTGCTGATCGCCATATATCGACATATAATGCCCGTTGATTATTATGTTTACACATGGCTAGCAATTTCTTGGCTATAGCCAGTTCGGCCAAGAGTGCTCTAATAATGAACCCGGACCAAGAAATCTCAATGCAAATCAACGGCAATTAATAATTCATCGCCCGCTGGGCTCCAAGCGTGGCGTTATAGCAATTAAGAAGAGAGCGTGCAAGAGAGTGAAAGGGGGGGGAGGTGCGGAAGAACAAAAACTTTGGAAAAGCTAACGCAAGAGAGAGAGAGAGAGCTGGGGACAATAACACAATAAGCTAGCACTATAAATGCAAACGAGGGCGATTCATAAAGTATTTATGCTGAGCTATACTCAGAAATATTTACACTTAGGATAATACAATAAAGTAACGTGAAAGGCGGTATTCATGCTTATCTACACGCAGAAAATAAGTCTAATTTGAACATTTTATTCTCAGTACAGAAACTTTCTGTTAAATTAACACCATTTGCTATAAAAATAAAACGGCAATAGATCATTTATCGCCTGAAGCTGAGTATAATCGATAGCATTTCATTTAATTATCGTGTGCAGATTCTTTGTTAAAATTAAATGACACTAAATAATCGAACGTTAACTGCCAATACTAATCGATAAAAATTCATTTTATTATCGTTCGACGAATCTTTGATTAAACATTTTCAGCTTGTTTTAACCGATAACATTTGACTTAATTATCATTTGTTTCCCAATACTTTTGAATCCATTCTCGCCTATCTGCGCATATCTTTGTCCATATTCAATAAAATAAATTTAATATGCAAAACAGCCGAGCAACTGCCGCAGTGGCCCGCCTGTCGTCCAATATCAGCAAATTTGCAATAAAATATTTGTCTGGCTTCAACTACAGCTCCAACTACAGTGGGTCGTCGAGTGGCGGCCGGTCGCTGTGGTGGCCATTGCGGCTACTGAAAATTATTTATTCGCACCTTTCGCCGCCGTAGACATCGCTTGTCTGGCCAGCTACCCCACATCCCTCCCCCCTGCTGGTCCTCTCATGCTTGCAGTTCGCGCTGCATTTCCATTTGCTTATCAAATCGCTTGCATCGGTCGAAAGAAATGCAGGGCAAATATAAATATTAGTCGGCTGCAACAATTGCTGCAGGCAACAGATGAGGGGTGGCAGGAAGGATGGGGCTTGCAGGATGCCAGTCCGATTGGAAAATCGGCGTACAAAATTAGGCGCTGGCAACACCAAAGCCCCTACGGCAATATCTGCCTGTCTGAAGCATGAAAAGTGTGAAAACGAATTAGAGGAAGGCAACTGAGAAGTCACCACCAATCGGATTGCGGGAAGGCGGAGTGTGGGGAGACAAGTGTGCAGTAGGGCAGTAAGGTGGCGACCGAGAGAGACAGAGAGAGATAGAGACAGAAAAAGGGAAGGTAAATGCACTGCAATTCGTTGAAATTGTAAGTGTATACAATTTATTGAACTCTAGTTTCTTAGGCCTTCATTCATTAAGTTTTTCATGACAGATTAATGTGAGGTTAGGTTGGCCTAAACAGTTACTTTGTTGCAATATTGTGCGAAATTAGAAACGAGGATTGGAGTTCTTCATAATCCATGACGGGGATATTAAAGCTCGAGCCAATCGAGCTACCTGTTAAGTATGGCTCTCTCTGTAGATCTCAGACGGATCAAAGTGCTGTCGAACAGCTGTTAAATGTTGTGATCAACAAGCGCAACAACTTTGAACACATGTTGCATGCGGCATGTTGTGCTCCACAAATGCCAGTCAAAGTTGAATTGTCACTTGTGCATGGGCGCCCAATAATTATAACAATGGGTGGGCTACACACACACACACACACACACATGTACACACGTACGGCACACACATGGAGTTGCAAATTGTGGCATGTTCACAAATTTGTTAGCATTCCACAACGTTGGCCACTGACAAAACGGCCGCCCAAAACGATGAAGTTGCCATGACAAAGTTTTGTTGTTGCAAAGCGTGTTGTGTGTGTGTGTGTGAGCGGCTTTTCAGCAAGTAGTTGCCACATTGCGTGGCGCATGCGTCGAGTACCGTCGCATTGACAAATCGCCACATGGCGGGCGGCCAATTAGCAACAAGTTCGCAAATCCAAATGTTGCCAAATGATAGAGAAAGCAGTCAGCTCATACAGTATATGGGTGCTCTTCTTGTTGTACCCTGTACTCACAGGCGCAGTCGGGTTGTATAAGTATATAAAGAAGATCAGGTTATTTAAAAGATAATACATTGATCTTCTGTGAAGACTTTAGCTATCAATTAATTTATGTGAGGCTGAAAATCTCATGATGATCGGCTGAGAAACTGAGAAGTTGTAGAGTATCCGAGTTAGGGTATCCTAGAACCGATTACCTAAGGAATTGCTGGACGATTGCATATGGTTATTGGAGCAGCAAGACTATAACATTTATTATTTGGAAACAGGTCGGAGAAAAAGGAACTGCACGTGCTGCAATTTAGGATGTTCCTCCTGTGGCGTCTCCAGCAACTCAAGCGACGATTGCAGTAGAAACTGTAGGAGAATATTATTTGAAGAACGTAGCTTAATGCATTAACTGACTGTCATGACTTACATGAAGTTTGAACTCCTCCTTGAGCGGCTGAGAGTCTCCCAGATGGAGTTGGAGAGGAGGTGCACCCGCTTTATCGCTGCAACGCCACTCGCAGAGATCGTAGAGCAATTTGCTCGTTAGTTTCTTGCAATCGAGCAAATGGAGCTGTGCGAGCTGCGGACAAGCCTTGGCAAAGTTGAGGACTTGGGCATTCTGGAGATCGGAACATTGGCTGAATGTGGCATGTCGCAACCCGATCATTGATTCAACATTCAGCATATCCACTTCAGGAAAATGACAATCGATCAGCATTAGGGTTTTCAGGTGAATGCAGCTATGCAGCTCCAGCTTTGGCAGCCAGCTAATGTTGCCCATTTGACAGCTGTTCACCTGGAAGCCTTGGATGTCCAGCGCACGCTGTCGTAGCACCAGGGATATGGCATCTGTGATTGCCTCGGCAGATTCTTGCATCTGCTGTAGTGCGAGCAACTGCAGCTGTGGCATTTGGAGCACCTCGAAGGCGCTGCTTGCATTGAAGGATGCCACTGGCAATGCTAAATCACGCAGCTCCTGGCACTGCGAGATGCCAATTGTATTGGGCATGCCACGCCCCAAAAGTTTAAGACGCTTCAAACACTTGCAGCCCGTCCAAATGGCACTGAGAGCCTCTCTGGACACTTCCTCATGGAGGGTCAACGACTTCAGCTGAGCGAAGTGCTCAATGAATCCCACGTGGACTGGCATATCCACATGCAGATGACTCAGGCGGCTCAGCAGCTTGGGCAGCACGTGCAGTGACCCTTGACTGGCAATATCCTTCAAATTGCTATCCCAAGTAATCTCACACTCCCGCACACCGGGCAGCTCGGTAATCCCGCTGCGATCGAGTATGTTGAGCTGCTCCTGAAGCTGCTCGCTCTGAAAGCGCACACTGGTAAAGTGACGTCGCATCTTGTGCAGAAACTGATGCAGTCCATCGCCAATCCGCTGCTGCTGCAGCTGCTGCAGCTCCTGCATATCCAAGTGCTTGCAACACTCCCGCCATGTCAATAGAATAGCCTTTGGCAACAGGTCAGTGTTGCGTCTAATGTCCACCTGTTCCGACAAACTGAACTTCTGGAGAACCGCCACCAGCTCCGCATTGACAGACTTATCGATTCCCTTGCACTTCAGTTGCCCTGGTTTTCCCTTTGGCTTTGGGTTTGAACTATGTGGAGCAATCGTTGTGCTCGTCATCTCCTACGTTTATCTCCTTGTGCTTGGGCTACAATAATTTATGGACAAGTTGCAGTTGTAGTTGCTGTAGTTGCTGTAGTTGCTGTAGTTGTTGTTGTAGTAGTCTAAGGTATTATTGTTTCTAGTTAGGAGATTAAATATTGTGTGTGCGCTTCGCCAAGCGAGACTTGTTTGCCATATTTTTGTTTATAGTCGCAAGATGCTGACATAGATAGCTAAGGGGATTTTCAATGCTGAATGGGAATTCCTAATAAAAAATCACTTTCTGTAACTTTACGAGACTCAATTGTTTGCCAATTAGCAAATTGTTTGCCCGAAAGAGTCGTAGGAGGTACTCGCAGTATGTACGCCAATATGTCCTTGCAGGAGGATTCGCTGCAGCAGGAGAAGTTTTTTTTCCAAGGACGAGGCTTACAATAAAAAGGATGAGTACAATTATGCATGTACTGGCAGTATTCTAGGAATTTACAATTGTCTCAATTACGTCAAATAAGAACGCTATACTTAACTCGTATTTGCACTCAAGTGCATACATGCAGAAGTACAAGTTGCTATCTCTTCTTCTTCTGCCTTTATTTATATAATTGATCGCAAATCTGACAAATTTAAAAGTCTTTATTATAAGCGTTTAATACGCTTGTAAATGTAAAACTCAGTCTAGTTAAAGTTAGGGGAAAACTAGAGTAAATCAATTAATCGTTTAACTTTTCCGCGTTTTAAATGTAGAATTGTTTGTCTTCGAGTTGAAGCTAACTTCCCGGAGTTGCTCGGAGCTTGGAGCTGCATCAGCTGGTAATTATGAGATGCAGTGATGCTGTGAATCTGGCGGTTGTTAAATCAAATCATCGAAGACAGTAGCTCAGTTGGAATAGCCTGCACTTGGTGTTTGCCCTGGGGGCCATCAAATTACCAGCTGTGGCTGGACTCACCTAACTACCAACCTGTTGCCTGTTGCCTGTTGCCCGTTGCCTGTTGCCTGTTACCTGTTGTTAATAAAGCCGTAAAATTAAACGCCTTTTGGCTGTCCCCGGGTTGTGCGACCAGTGATAAACGCCCCACAAAGATCTTTGGAATTGTTTATTTGCGTGCAAATAATTGCAGCACTATTTCTCTCTCTTCCACCCTACCTCTCTGCCCCTCCGGCCACTCTCTCAGTTGGCTAAATATTGGGTGCGTAATCAGCAGCTCATATAACGAGCTGACGTTGCGTGTTGCCATTTCCATTGGACGGGGATGGGCGTGCCACCATCATCATCAGGCGTCAATTGGCAGCTCTAATGAGCCGCTAATAAGAAAGCGCGCGTCATCCAAGCTCAGGCAAACAGTTGAAACAACCACAATGTTATTAACTTAGTGAGCTAACTAGTTAGCAATGTCAATATTTCATTGGTTCTCCTAGTTTTAGTTGCATTCTTTCTTTTAATTTTTTGATCTTTATTAATTTTTAGACTCTCTACTAAAATTACATAGTTTTCTAAGTTTGACGAAGGCGGAATGTGCGTAGCCGGCAGAAGGAGGTGTGGCAGACCCAATAGAGTATATAAAGTATATATATTGGCAGTTTTAAATAACATGAACTAATTTGGAGCAGTTGTATATCAAAGATCTATAGATAAGAAAGTCAGAGAATCATCGATGCTACATCTATCAATTGATCTTGTTTTCTTCAAAAGCGATCAGTTAAAGATCTGGCAAATGGGCCGTCGGCTTTTATTTGGTTTTGTTGAGGCGTTATGGAAATAATTAAAATATTTACAAAATGCCAGAGAAGGCAAACCCAACGTAAAAAAAATCAAAATAAAACTGCAACACATTCCCAAACTAGTTTAGACCGAAATGTAAACGCCCCAAATGCGGGCTGGCTGAAATCTGGCAATGTATCTCTGTATTTGTATCTATAACTATAACTATAACTATAACTGTATCTGTGTGTGTAGCTGTAGCTGTAGCTGTATCTGTGTCTGTGGCCATTTGGCCCACCCGACAAGGCTATAAATGTTTGAATGGGCAAAAAATGTGTAGCATTTGAGCCAAACAAAAAGAACAAAAGCTTATACAAAACGCGTTTTGTTCAAGGCTTGTAAGACATGGATTTAAGTGTCAGCAAATCAGGCAAATCAGCATACTCTGTTTAAATCAATCTCTATTGGAGATCCAGAAAGGATATCAATAGTTTATTCACTCGCTAGAATAACTTATAGCAGCTATTAAATAAATCTGAAAATATTAATTAGATACGAGCTTATGCAGATAATTGCCTTATGAAACGCTATTCCTGCTTGAATGAATATTAAGTAATTTGAAAACATTAGTTGTTGAGAATATCTTTATTAGTAACGATGTTGAAAGTTTTGTCGGCTGTGGCAATTTGGTTGGACTAAAACCACCCAATGGCAAAATAGTTGTAATGCAAGTGTCCAAACTGTCATGAGTTAAACAATTGCAATTGCAGCGGCTGGCATAGAATACAATTTAAATGTAAATAAAATACGAAAAAAAAAAAATAAATCTTTAATTAACTTGCGTCAGAGCTGTTGAAAAATATTAATAAAACATTTCAATTTTCATGTTTTGGGCTTAAGCGCAAAATCATTTTTCCGGCTGCCATTTAACGAGTTGGGTGTATAGCCCCAAAAACAAGTTTCTTAGCCACAGTAGCTAAGAGAATACGGCAGAGTGAGCATCTGTTAATTGATACCACAGCAAAATGTTTTGGAAACAAAGCCAAGATATGGCCAACCAAATGCCATAAATAAGACCCAAAATCAACTGAGCGGCTCATTAGCAGCCCAAAAGAGCCACAACACTAGACGCATAAGCTTCTCTCACTCTGTCTCTGTCTATGTCTCTTTCTCTTTCTCTGTCTCCCTGTCTCTCTATGGCAAATGCCGGCGGCATAGAGGCCTCCTGCTTGCTACACATAAAAACGAATCACAGGCGCCAATCCAGTTCAAAAATGAATACATTGCCGCGTCTCATTAGAAGCGGCCCAGCAGGGCGGGATTTTAGCTCCAAAAAAGAAGTCATTCGAATTTGTATAACGACTTTAGAAATTGCAGGGGTTCGTAATTGATATTCCACGAATTTAATAAATATGCATGTATATCGCACATGTGATTTGAATTTGACTATAAAAGATGTAAATTTAATAAGACTCTTTAATGCTTTCTCTACTGCTTTAAGCATGGCAAATATTTAAAGCAGAAGTCAGTTATTAGAATGTTATTAACACTTCTTTTACTCTTTGTTCATTTTGTGATCAAAGTTCGGTAACTGTTTTTAAACATATTTAATTATGTTTTACATGCTTGTAACAAGTCGTTTCAAATGACTTTTTCAACACCAAGTATATTGAAATTCATGCAAAAATGTATGAACTGGTTGAGTACTGGGTAACTTATAGTCGAGCGGTTGCGACTGCAGCGTATATGCGGAGTATCCGCCTGAAAACGATTTAAAGATTAAATAATCCTTAAGAACTATTTATCTTCTTCAGAAGTAACCGCGTAATGTGTAAATATATATTTTCAATTATATTTTTATTATTATATTATGAATATTCTTTAATTATATGAAATATACTACATTAATTATTAAATGCTAAATTAGTAAATATTAAACAATTGCAAAACAAAACTTTCAAATACCTTTTACCTTCTGTTTTACTTTTACTTTTACAATTCGCAATTCGCCGCAATTCACCGCAATTCGCCGCAATTCACGACATGCTGAAAGTTCTGAGCTGGTGGGCGCGGGGCGAGTTCGTCACACTTAACGCCTCAGAGTGAGCAGCGCATACGCGTTGAACTCGCCATTTTATCAATCACGTAGAATCGCCGCCATTTTGTTTACCTTTTTTTTATTTTGTTTTCTTTTTGGGTTCAGTAGCGTTACGTGTGTGCGTTATAACGCTCGTTAGTGCTGATTTATGATCTCAATTTGCAGAGTGTAAAACACGTATTATGCGAATGGGAAAAGTTAAGCTCAGATTTGGATACTCTGATCCCAGATGATGGCCACAAATTGAATTGAAAATGCGAATTGCATGCATTTTGTTGTTGCCTAATGATCAGCCATTTACTTGGCTAGTTTATGTCAATAGCAAACAGCAACAGCAACAGCAACAACAACAACAGACAGGAACAACCACCAGCTATAACAACAAATGCAAGCGCATCGCTCTGTGATTTTACGACTCCGAATGCCAAAGAGGACAAGGCAAGAGACGCCAATGGGGAACCGTGTGTGGCATTTATGTCGCCTGTCATGTCAATGGACAGTCCGGCTCTTAAGCCTCCTGACAAAGTTGCGACGGCAACGGAGTCTCGCACCCGTATGCTGCTCCCCTTGGCCCTGCCTTGCCCCTGCCACCGTCTCAAGCTGCTCGCCTGCTCGTCATACTAATTGCCATTTACACCTAAAAACCGCAATCAAATTGAAACAAATTTCGAAGCAAACATAAACTTTGAATATCTATTAACTGCAGTGTGCTCGCATCAAAATATACCCTGTAATCAGAGCATATATGGTTACCAGATGAGCCAAAGAATCTATAGAGTTAAAGAATTGAATTTATATAAATATTAAAATAGTTGAAGATATAGATTGCCACATTTTTATTGAAACTCTCTAATATTTCTTATATTTCTCTTAGTAAGTTCTTTAAGTTAGATAGTAAAAAGTAGAATATACCCCTCTTCGATGTGGTGCAACCTCACCGTTTAGCAGTTACCATTTTGATGAAACCCCAACATTTTACGAGATCTGTCAAACCTTTTGTCAGCGAAGAATCGTAAACGCACGTCGATAGGAAAGATGATGGGGTGGATACAAAATACCAGAAAAATGTCGAGCTATCAATAAAATCGATTTTAATATGTAAATGATAGACTCAAAGAGGCCAGAGACAAAAGAAAACACTTTGGAGAATTCGTTAAGACAAAAGGGTACAATCTAAAATGCGTTGCGGCCCCAAAGTCCAACAATTAATAACAATTTTGCGATAATATCGATCAGCGATAGTAAATTTTATCGGTAGATTGTAAAAATCAACGGCACGCTGTGTTATTGGATCAATTATTCAAACAGAGACGAGAGCAGACACTCAAGTGTCGCGACTTGGACCACGACTGTGACTACGAGACTTTGAGTTCGAGTTGACCAAGCAACTCTAATGAACACATTACATAAAATGTTGGTTTTATGCTCCATTTCGAGTCGGTGGCTGGCATTTTTTATACCCTGTATTCATTAAATTAACAAAGAGGGTGTGCTAAAGTTGTAGAGATAGCAATTAATTGATTTTACAGATTAGATATATTCTTAATTATGGAGTTTAGCTACATATAAATAATAAATTGAACTATACATTGCTTGATAGTTTCCGTATTTGTAAAAATAAATCAATAATATTTAATCTTTGTATTTATTTGAATCTTATCTTAATATTCTGAATATTTCTTAATGATTGTATTATAAATAAAGAATAATCAAATCATAATTTACTTACTCTCTCTATTACTCTAATATCAACATATATGTATATGTATAAGTACAGGGTATGCACTGATCAATCAGTCTTGCCTATACAATTCTCATACGCTTTGTTGGAGTATTTTGAGCTCAGCATTTAAGACGATGCGCCAATTAGAAGGGCCCCCAAGATGCGTCTACGTTTTAATGGCAATGGGCCAAACATCGTCTGGGCTTTGGTTTTATTGTCTTGCTACTGATCTGTATCTGAGTATTACTCATGTTACCACTTTGGTCCGAAAGAAATGTGCTTGGGCATCATCAACCTGGTCATTACTTGATTAAGTTCATTTGCGTCTAGCAGTTGGATCAGTGCAAGACCGCAACATGCTTGGAAAACCGATACCAATGGGTAAATAATACCATGGACAAGGTCGGGCCATACCGTTTCCCCTGAGTATGCCAAGTTGCTGTTACTCTTAGCAGTTACTGGGCCACCAGACATCATAAATCGATGCTTTATATGCTCGCGTGGCTTACATTTCACCTGTTGTTCAAAAAAATTGCTCATAACTAACATTATAATTGTACTGAAAAGCCATTGAGTGACTGAGTGGAAGTTACGAGTAAACGGGAGTTATTGGACAACAAACAATCTGATAAATGTCAAAGCTTCAAATTACATTTAAATTGATGTGCCTAATCGAAAAGTCTGATCAGCTGTGAACAATAATGCGATGATGTTATGCATCTTAAGACTTAAAGATAAAATATCTATAGTTTGACTTATTTAAATATTCCACATACAGCTTCTTAATCAAATGCGCTTTGACTCATGGATGATCACAATTAATTATAATCTAATGATTCAGCGCGATCGCAGGGAAGTTAAGAAACGTTTTATCGAAAGCGGTTTACATTTGTGTTAAGCTTTGAGCTTACAGGAAGTACACTGTCAAATGACTAACACATCTATTGACGGATCTTGCAATCCAAATAAACGTCGATGATCTCCTGAGTGATATTGCAGTCGGAACTGATCTGCTGAGAGATCGTGCAATCTTACTCGATTGATCTACTAAGTGATCGGGCAATCTCAATGAGTTAATCTACTGAGTGATCTTTAAATTGAATTGACTGATCTACTGATCTACAGAGAGATCTTGCCAGCTCAATAGACTGATCTATTTATCAACTGAGTGATCTTGCTATCTCAATAAGCTGATCTGCTGATCTGCTGATCTACTGAGTGTCAGCAAGACATTTCGTAAATCTTATGCTGATTCTTAACATCCTTAAGTGTTATTTGTTGCAAGTTTATAAAACTCTCTTAACAGATCGCTGGCTCTCTTCTGCGGCTACTGTCTTAGACTCTGTCTGTACACTTTCCACCCACACAACATGATCAGCAATCTTAAGCTTGAGTCGCGCTCTCTCTCTCTCTCTGTCTCTCTTCTTCCTTCTGTTTCTCTTTATCTGTCTGTCTGTATGTGGCTGCTCTTTACTGTTTCGTAAGCCTTCGTTCACACAAGACAAGAAAAGACAAGACGATCACGATGTGTTTGTTGTTGTTGTTTGAATGTTTCGACCGTTGCTGCTGTCTAACCTCATCGATCATTCAAAGCGCCCCCAAAATCAAATCTATTTTTGCTAATATCGCATAATCTTGATTACTCATTTCCGGCGCACATCTCACAAAAACAAATTGTCAAAGGCAATTGCCTGACAACAACAAGCATAACAGCAATAACAACTACAACAACTATGACAACTTGCGTATACCCTGCAAGAGCTAGAAGCTAAAGTAAATAATACTGATATGTTAGTATGGAAAATTTAGCTGGATCCTAAATGGCTTGAGCATCTTAGCCACTTTACTAGCGTCGTAATGATTCGCTATGTTTTGGCGTCAATCCGTTAGATACTTTCTAAAACAATGGCATCTCAAGTAATACGCTAAGTACCACAATTGAGCGAAAAGAAATTGCGCAGTCATTACAAACAGAGGAACGGACTGAGCCCCGTCTGTCAAGTACTCAATAATTCACAAAACTAAAAGAAATAAGAAAAAAAGTAACGAAATAACGTTGAAAATAAAATGATCAATATGAACGACAACGGGGCAACAAGTAAAAGAGCAACAGCAACAGCAACAGCAACGGACAACACAAGAAATTGAAAAGCCACAAGTCATCTCAGCTGGTGGCTTAAAAGGCGCGTGCTAAGCCATTCATATTCATAAAAGAGCCACAGAGCCACAGACCCACAGAGCCAGAGATTCACAGTGCCACAGAGAGACTGCGACCCACCGAAAGACCGGGAAAAAAAATAATAATAATAAAAATTAAGGATTGTCAGAGTACAGGGCCCGGCCGTTGCGTTCGGGTTGGTTCGGGCAAGGGTGTGAATGCGAAGCCGCCACAGATGAGGCTGAAAACTGGACTGTGCCAATGGAGGTTGATGCTGAGGCTGGTAGACTGGCGGCTTAGAACCCAACGACAACCCAGAGACGGCAGCAGACAGAACTAACAACAACAGCAACGGACGATCAACTATCGCCGGTTCCAGTTCCGCAATGTCGCCGGGCGACAGCATCAACTCAACGTGCCCATAGTGGAAGAACAAAAAACAAAACACAAAACATCAAAAAAATATATAAATAAAAAAAACAAAGACTACAACAAGAAGCTAAAGCTCGCTGTATCAACACGAAGCTACAATACTCTTGAAAGATAAACAATATGAGAGCAAGTGATGTTAGATAGATAGGATATATGCTATGAAAAGCTCTTTAGATACGTATAAGAGGGCAGTACAGAAGGATTGAAATACATCAATTCAAGGTCCTTTTCTGAAGGATTCTTGATTAAGACAGTTGGCATCTCCTTCACCAAGAAACGTTAAAGCCCATCGCTAAGGGCAAATAATATCGTATTAATAATATTTCGTTATTTGTATACCTCGTATTGTACAAGTTTCTGAAAAAGGGTAACATAAAGTTGGCAGTTTTATGTAAAACACTTTCGTTCTGATTTTACTGATATACAATATAAAAAATTAATTTGATCTTATCTTCCTTTTAGGGATATTCAAGATTTAAGAGCAGAGAAACACAGCTAGAGTTGTCGATGTTCGTACAGGGTATCTTTTAGTCTCGACTTGCTTCTGTATAGCTTATTTTTTTCATCTCAGTTTGTCGTTCACCGCTGAGTTTTTTAGGGATGGGCATATCCGATTTTTGTTACAGCTAAAACTTTACGTTGTCTTTTGTGTTGCTGTTGTTGTATTTGTTGTTACTGTGGCCGTTGTTGCTGTTGATGTTTTTATCTTGTAGTCAGTCAGTCAGAGAGGCAGACACTCAAACTTTATGTTGTGGTGCTGGTTGTTGTTGTTGTTGGGTTACCTTATGCATTGGCTTTGGTTTGTTTCTATGGACGCTTTGTGATTTTACAGTTTGATTGATTGGATTAGGTACTTATGTTATTAATTTACTTCTATTTATAAACAAGCAAATGGACAATGGATTTTGTGGTTGTTGTTCTTGTGCTGACTGTAAAGGCTTTTCGAGGCTTTTCAATTTTCATTCAAACAATCGATCGCAATTCATGAATGAAAACCGCGCAAGGCTTTGACAAATTGTGGCCTGAGCATTTGAAGATTAATGCGGCACTTCCGTTATGTATCCCGCTTCCTCCACCGCTTCTGTCACCATCTTAAGTACCTCTTGGAGGAAGAGTTACAAGTGGCTAATTTATGCAGCATTTTAGTTTTTTAGTCAAGTGTAAACAAATTAATATTTTAACTATTTTTGTGTCTTATCGAAATGATGTTGTGGCATCTTGTTCGCTGGGTTGTTATCGCTGCCGTTTATCGAGCCCAAAACAATCAAAGCATTTTCAACACTTTTCGATAATTGTAAGTTATTTTGCCCTCAGCCCAGGGCATTTGCATTAATCGCTTTTTTTGCGATAGGCATCAACATCAGGCCAGCGACAGATTTTCATTAATTGATGCAACGGTACCGGCAGACCAGTTGCAGACCTGTGACAGACCCTGATAACCATCGCCAATGAAATCAACAGATACAATACAGAAAAAAAATGTTACCACTCGGCTGGTGGTCCCGACGCGCGGCCAAATGTCAATCTCAACTGGCCGCATCATTAGTGAGCTGCGCAGTCGACGACAACGCCCCAAAAAGAAAAAAAAACAGGTGTAAATGTAAATAATCTTGGCCAGGTTGACAATCTACAAACACGTGCATACACACACGCATACTGGCGTACACACCACATGGGGCAGCAGCCTCAATATCTTGTATTTTTTAATTAATTTTTGAAATGCATTCGACACTCGTCTAGCGCATATTTCATAAGCTCATTGTGAGTAATTTCAATTAAAAATTGAATTAAAATCAAAAGCGAGTCCGCAACAACTTCAGGATGTGAATATTCACAACCTTAAACCAGACTGCAGCAATAGCAGACCAGATAATGCAAATCGATGCAATATGTAATCGCTTGCTCCTTTTGCAACACTTCCTCACATGTCAGTGTTGCCAGATAAATAGAAAGCTTCAGAGCTTGTGACGTCACAGCTTTCATTTCGGTGCATTTTGAAGTAATTGCTTAAGAATAATCAGCAATGTTGAAAACTACAAATTATATTAATTTTTCTTAAGTAAGTATTGATGGAATTAAAATAAAAATTAAAAAATAAACGAAATGAATACCATAAACAAAAGTCTGCATAAACTACATAAAAAGAGCTTAAGTTTTACAAGGGGAAATGTATTATAGTGCTGTTCACAAACTCCTAGATCTGCCCTCGTTTGTCTGGGCGCATTTACCTTATGCGTAGCGAGCTAAGGCTCAATGCGCTGGGTTCCTGTCTGCAACAATGGTGTCTTTTCCACAAGACACAGCAACAGATCTTCTACAACTTGGCCTACGGTCTGCAATCTGCTGCACTCTTGTTGTTGTTCCTGTTACTGTGGCGCTTTCGTTGCGCTGACGAAGCGTTGCAAATGCATTTAGCCATTTTTGTAGCCATTTTGGTGACGTGTCTGACAGGGATGTTGTTGTTGCTGTTGCTGATGCCGGTGGCGTCGCGCCAGCAGCAACGACTGGGCCAAGGGCCGAACCCATTTTCTATTTCCGCTTGAAAATAAATAAAGAACACTTCTTATCTGTGACTGGAAATCACAGTTTATGTCAGTTACATGATCAGGCTAAATACGAGTATAAGGATCCGCTGCTGCAAATGATCTTTGATAGGTTATATAGATGAAGGGCATTGATTAACTACATACATGGAGCAACTAAGCAATAATTTATAGCAATGATTTACCAAAATATCAAACATTAGACTAGGATTTTAAATCAATAACATAATGATTTCTTTTATACAGATTTTCTAAATTCATTATTCATTATTTCATTCATTATTCAACCGATCTGCATTATATTTTAGTCATAATGAATATTATATCCGTACATCATCACTTTCTTCTTAACTTTAAAACAATCATCAATAGTTGTGTCTGTCGGTCCGTTTCCTTCTTCACTTGTTTGCTCATGAACCTTTTCTTTTTTATTTGTTTCTTTTCACGAAATTTGTAAATGAGACGCAAAAGAGGAGCATAAAAATTAAAGGAACATTCAAAACGGCACACGGCAGTCGTAAAGTAAATGGTCAGCTCTCAGCGACGAGACCACTCCATGTCCGCGATCCCCCCCGCCCGACAGTTCCCTGATAAACCCTCAATAGGCTAGAGGGCTCGCTTTCGAGTTGCGTGTCTTTCATTTGGTGACATTCTCGCCGTTGAGTTGTTGTTATGGCCTGGCATTGTTTGTTGTTGTTGTCGTTGTTGTTGTTGTTGTTGTTGCCGCTTGTCATTTTCAAAATTATATGTCACACTTTTGGCGTTAAAACAGGCACACGACCAGACTCAGACCCAAACAGACAGAGACGACCCGCCAGTCGACCCGTTTTTAGAGTCCTGATTTTTATTGTCATGTTTTGATCTTTTTTGCTGTCGCTTCGTGTATATCAGTATCTGTTGTTGTTGTTGTTGTTGATGTTGTCTTGGAATGCGCATAAAAATTTTAACGCTGTCAGCGCTTAAATGTTGTCCAAGTTCAGTTATACTTTTGATCGCTCTCTACACTAAGCACACATTCTTAAGCTCTCTATTTTTTATTAATTTTTAGATGCATTTTAATCTACTTTCATTTTCAGAAAGGATTTTATGTTACGTATTAAAGCATAGACTATATACTAAATAAGTAAATTAACTAGTATTAAGTTGAATTTATATTTCTCATAGATTAAATATCTATAGTTGCTACCAAAATTGGTAACTCAGTGGATTATACTAATGTTGGATTATACTAAAGTTGTTCAACTACCAATTTATTATTACTATTATGTTATCTCCGTTTATGTTATGATAGCTCTATCAGTCTATTGTGTTATGTTTTAAAATTTGGAAATATTTCCGTACAAATGAATTGGAAAATACTTTGGAAAATGCGAACAAGAATATAGAACCAGCTTAACGGTAGAACAGAGAGTGAGGGATAGAACGATAGATAGATAGGCAGCTTAACTATTCACTATTAACTATTCATTTTAAAATATATTCTAATATAATTTCTGTTGTGAAGACTCATCAAAGTTATCCCAGAAATAGTATTCCGCTTATTTTTTTTTACTGATTGGCCGTGAGAAAAAGCCCAAAATATAATATTAAATTGAATATTGAATTCAAATTGAGAGAGAGTTTCAATTGGAAAATCGAAACAAGCTCATAAATATTTCCCCCTTGTGCAGCGAAGCGTTTAAATTGAAAATTTGTCAACAGTTCATCAACTGGTGGTTCAAAATGTTGCTGCAAGTGTGGGTGGCATGGTAAATTGGGGCAGAGAGGTCTCTTTAAGTTGTCCATCAATTGATGTTTATGTGAGCTGTGTCCCGCATCTGTTGCCTGCTCCATGGTTAACGTCGATGATCTCTTAGCCAGTATAGGCATTGAAACAATGGAATTTCCAAACTGTGTTAATTGATTTGAGGGTTTTTTTTCGGGTCTCTACCAAATGCGGAGCCCAAAAGCATTTATAAACGCTTTGATTTGAGTTTGTTGTTGTCGTTTCTGTTGTTGTTGACTCGTTAAAGTTGTCAATAAGTGCACCATTTTCGGCTGCTTATCGGATGGAAACTAAAAAAAAAATTATATATAAATATATAACTCAGGCAAACAATTTAAATGCTAATTTTTTGAAATAGCAGCGGGCGGAGTGAGAGATGCTGCGTTTTGTTTTCCAATGTTGTGATAATTACCTCAAGTTATTTCTGTTTACATTTATATGTATTTCAGGGAGAATTCGAGTAGTTTCCTTATCAGTGCTCAACACATTAAATACCGTTGGAAAATTTGTAAAGAAATGTTAATTTCTGATGTGTGTGGCCCGCACGACTAACTAATTGGTTTTCCAGCCAAAAGCCTAAATAAATTTTTGACTAAATGGTTGATAAGTGCTCCGACAGAGGAAAGTGCCAGCGAGTACGCTCAGCGAAGAGATTCAGCTCAAATGGAAGCCCAGAGACCTTTTAAACAACAACAAAAAAAGGTAAATGCTCATAGTATTTAGAGTACTCATGTACTCATGTACAAACAAGTTATAGCAACTAGTACAGGGTATCTATTAGACAATCATCATTTGCAGTGTAATTTCTAAGATGAGCTCGGATCAATAGCTTACTATTTGAAACTACTTATTTAATTTAAGAACTAGTTGCCGCAGTTAGCAACTACTTGCCACTGCAACAAGCAACAAGCAACAAGTGGCAAAATCAGCAACATGCGGCAGCATTTGGCCGAGTCTAAGCAAGTTATTACAATTCTTGTCACCTGGCATGGAAATTTACAAGGGGCTACAAATAATTGAACAGCAATTTTCCATTTTCGCCACAAATTGCCAAGGACGTGAGTTGTTGAAGCTGCGACTGCTGGCAACTGTTGGCGGGGCAGGCAGCAGCAGCAGCAGCAACAGCAACAGCAGCAGCAGCAGCAGCAGCAGCAGCAGCAACAGCAGCAACAACAGCATCAGAAGTAGCAGCAAATCTAAATTGATTTTACACTGTGGCTTTTGCCTGCCCGCAGGACACACAAGTCTACAAATGCTAAGCTCGACTCCCGACTCCCGACTCGCGACTCCCTACTCCCTACTCTATGCAGATTAGCACTGTGCAACACATGTTGCTGCTGCTGTTGTTGTTGCTGTTGCTGGCTGCTCATCAGCAACGAGGCACGCAAGTTGTAGCTACAAGTTGTACATGGTATCGAGGTTTGTGGCAGGTACTACGGCTGCTGCCACTTCCACTGCGTCCACAGGCTCTTCCCGGTACACACGTCTGCCACACACATTCAATACAATTTTGGCGTTCAACGAAAATTCTCTGTTCAACGGCATGTTGCAATTTTAATTGAACCAGCCATTAATTAATTTCCACACGCCACACAATTCAAGGGTTCAACTCCGAGAGTTCTGACAAATAAACTGGCCACGTGACCAGAACCATTGACTAATCAGACAAGCAAACACTGCGGATTGAACATTTGCATATACTGCTGGCTGGATGTGTATTCAACTCGATCTAAGATACTCTAGAACTTTGATAGCAACTTTGACTCTACGATCTTGTGGCTGAAAAGTGTGGATTATCAACGGAATTACGAAGATTTAATACCCCTGCAAAGCCTAGTCTGGGAGAAGATTCTTTAACAACTTTTACCCCAATTCCAATATAAAGTATAGATACATTTACCTCGGTTAATACACATATTTAACTTATTTTAAATTATACAAATGTTGAGGTGAACAAACTAACATATTTAATAAAGAGAAAAAATGTGTAAATGTGTTATTATAATAGAACTCTGAATTGTCTTCATGCAAGTATCAGTCAGAGCTTCCACAATGCATATTATTTTAACCGATCACTTCGATCTGGAAGCATTGCAACATATGAACAGCTAGAAGCTGTTTTCTTTAGTCATTAGTTGGTCTGCTTCTTTGAGCAATCAAAAGAAGAATTTGTCATTTGGGTGGCACGATCTTTAGGCTTTAAGTGGCTTTGATATGAAGCAGAGTCTGAGCTCCAAGTTTTGAAGCAAATGTAAAGAAGCGCTGACCAGGAACATTTTTGCCTTTTAAGCCTGATCAGTTTAGAATATTCCTTGTCTCCCCCTCTCACTCTCTTCCTTTCTGTCTGCGTGTATCTTGGTCTCTTATGCTTTGTCTCCCTGTTGGCCTGGTTTGCATAGAAGGCCACAATGTGAAGCCAGATGCAAATGCATTGGCAACACGGTCGCCCAATGTGGCGGCAATAATTTCAAGATTGATGATCGCGTAGTTCAGTTAACGGCAACGATCGACAGATCCGCTGAATGGGGCGATCAACCGTTGGCAGCCTTTGCATAAATAATAATAGACTTGTAGGCCAATTGTGCTAACATGGCCTGCTGGTGGTTAGCGTAATAATTCATTGGCCCCACGATACGGGGCCATCATTAGGCAGTCAAAACGGCTACTGAATTTGTGATCGAACAGCCAAAAAAAAGAAGAAAAATGAAAAAAGAAAAAGAAAAAAGAAAAAAGAAAGAGTAAAGAGTAAAAACACCGACGATCAGCCATCGATGATCATCGATCGATCGATTGAGAGAGAGGCTGCACCTGTGCGAATCTTTCGCTTTGCAAATTGGGGCGTTCTCGTTGGAGATCTTGATAATCAACATTAATTGTGAATCAATGAATGCACGCCTTGGTCAAAAGGGGGCGGCTCTATGCGCCAGAGACTGTGGCCTACCCCAAGATAATTGGCTCAAATGTGCGCAAAACGCGTTGCCAAGTTTGTTTAAAAGACCATTAATTAGTCCACATAATTGCCACAGAGATGCAAGATTAATTACAAATATTAAAGATATGGCAAAGAAAAAAAAAACGAAATAAATAAATAAAAACTCTTCAATTTTTAACGTCACACAATATGCAAGAGAATACAATATAAGATAGGCTGTGACAACTATTCGAAAGTTAACTAACATTCATTTTCCAGGCTAATTGCGGCAGCCAAACGCTAGATGGCGCTAGACTCAAATCGTTAAATGCCAACGGACCAAACTAATTGATGGCTTCGACTACAGGCTGCAGGCTGCAGACACTCCAGTCTAAGGACTGGGGATGGGAACGTTTTCCAGCGTGTCACGACATGAAAAACAAATTCAGCTGATCATTATTAATATTTAAGTGTATTTGTTAGTGTTATTTATATATATACATATTTATCTAAATAAAAATTCAAAATAAAGACAAACTTAAATAAAATTACATTTAAATTATAAGAACTTTAGCCTTAAAATTGCGTTAATTAACTCTACAAATATTTATTTTTATGCTGAACTTGTGTGTTCTCTTCCAGTGTGTCACGATAGAAAGCACGACACACGCTCAGCTCTAATACTGGAGTCTACACTGCAGACTCGAAGACGCTATCTATTTAATGTTTCAGTTTTAATTCAGCGCCACTTCCTGTAATTACTGGAAGAGCGAGTGTGGCACGAGGTGCACGAGGTACGAGAATTGCATACAACTCCATATGCATATCGATGTTGGGCTTCTTTATGGGAAATTATTGCTATTTTTAATGCAAATGCGCTAATTACAAACACTGATAAGCGAGCGACTACCAATGCCGGGCAATGCATTTATCAGGCATACCTAAGTGCAACACTAAGCCCAGCCAGTGGACTAGTGGACTAGTGGACCAGTGGACCAGTTGCCACAGTTGCACCATTGCGAAAATTAACATATTTTGTGGCATAAAAGATAAAGTGAGATTATTAGTTTTAGATACGAAATGAGATAAGAAATTTCTTCAATAAAAGTGCAGCCTTTACTTTGTCTAATGACATTCAGCCTGGCTAGACATTTGAATTAAAATAGGTCTATAATTTATACATATTTACAAAGAGGAGATCAATGCAGACAATACTTAAACTTGATATATACATATGTAAGATGAGAAACAACTATCAATTTATTGCCAAGAAAGTACCATTTTGCTCCATAGTACACAGATCGGTGTCTAGTCAGCGGCGCCTTTGGTCGCAAACGCCCGCGGCACAATGCCTTGACAAAGTGGCACGCTTCCGCAATGTCGCCAGATCTTATGGCATCTGTCGGCTCTCCCGGTAATACAGCCCGAAGACCGAACTAAAATAAAACCGAAAACGAATTAAATTGATCTAGTTTCTTTATGGCCATGAAATGCTTCTGTGCGACAGCAGCAACGGCGATGGCGATGGCAACGGCGATGGCGAAGACTATGAAATATGTGACCATAGATACGTGACTGAACAACGTCCACATCCACATCCACATCCACATCCAGACCTTGGACTGAGCTGCACTTGGTGGTCATTTGAGCTGGACCCATGCTAATGCATTGGCAGCGCTCATGATGAATTAGTTTTGATTAGGGGCAGCCCATGGCAACTGACCGGTTGGCATTTTGTGCTTTTTCAATGTCATTCTGGGTTGGGCCTCTGCCACTGTCGAGTGTATCAGCTAACTTTCGCTGATCTCTTGGCCACAATATATCCGAGCCATTCAATTAGTCACATGTCATACGTGGTGCGATATGGCCCCATATTAATTGCATATGGCTACTGACAATACTGTAGACCAAGTTGAAGTTTTCTAGCTACCAATTTGATGTTAATTTGCTGCAGTTAAGGAATTTCACTTGTAAAATATGTGAGTGAACTCTGAAGCGAGTTTTGTCTATGTTAAACTTGGGATCAGTCACAGGTAAATTAGCTTATCCTATCTAGCAACTAAGCACTCCTCTCAACTTAGTGTTGAGTTTTCAGCATCGCAAAATTATCTCAAATGAAAGGAAAAGCTTATCTATTGCTTTAACTTCAACATTAGAAAAAACTGCATTAAATGCTAAATAATATTAATGGAAAACGAGTGAAATAAAGTTGAGGCTGATAAACTTTAGCCTAGAACGTAGTTGAGCTATTGAAAACTATACCAAATGTTGTGGTAGCTCAGTGGAGTCGCGTTGCTGTTGCTGTTGCTGTTGGTTTGTGAAAATGAAAATTGTGGCTCATGTTGCATGTGGCATGCAAAGTGAACTTGGTAAGTGCCAGCAATTCTATTCATTTACCAAATAAATCACTAACGGCAACTCATTAGCTGCTAAGCAAAGATATTATGGCAAGGCCCAAGAGAGATTGCCTGCATGACATTTCGGTTTTTGTGGAGAATTGAATCCGGTTTCTGGGACTTTCTTGGAGTCAATCTCGCAGTTGACTGTCTGGAACTCATCAGTGCCTGTGACTGGCGACACCTCGCCGGGTGATACGCAAATGCTGTGCAGAGTCTTTTCACTCAACGTGCAGCAACTTTTCGCTCCGATAAGAGATCGTACAGTGGGTCATACTCGTATTTTGCAGCTACTGTATGACAGTGCTTATCAAATCGAAATCAATTTCATATTTATACTATCTGTGGCATGGCATCGAAACACCTAAACAAGTCAAATTGGCGACATTCACATACAGTTCATCACCTGCACCGAGTCGAAGAGAGGATTACTTGCCCAAGGAGCTGACTCAAATAATTTTGTTTGCGCCTGTCATAAGAGCCAACTAACTGGGTAACTGGCCATTGGTAGCCACAGCTCGCGGCTCAAATTGTACCGCAAGCACACAAATCACAAAACGCTACTCCAACTACTCCAGCACAGCTTCCAAACTCCTTCAGTTTCTCTCCAACTCCTTGCTGCAGCCGCCGCAGCGATGATTGCTGCGAAGACAAGAATTTCTTGTTTGCAGCCAAAACGAACCTTAACTGTGGCAGGCCGGCCATCACTTGGCCAGAACAGGGGCAGGGGCAGGGGGAGGTGGAGGTGGAGGAGCTGGGACTGGGGCCAGGCTAGGCTTGACCGGGCCTAGGAAGCGGCTGTGAAAGCATTTTGCATTTCAATACACTCAAACAGGGTATGTGCGCTACCAAAGATTGCATGAGACATTTATAATCTGAGTAGCAAGAAGCAGCAATTTGTTGTTTATATTCTTATTTCAAATGAATTAAGAATGTTTATCAAGTATATTTATTTAATTACTATTCAAATCAGAACCTATTTCTATAGTACATTTTAAGGATTATAATTTATAGTTCTACTTCTTAGCAGATGTCTAGCTCCGATTTGAGGGTCATATATTGCAATTTAAGCTTAAGGACTTCCACCTGTTTGACTCACTCACCTTAAGGACGTACAGCTCTAGAGGAAAATGTATTCAATCGAGATAAGATGGTGAAATTTAGACTAGAACACCACAGAAATAGGAGCTCGTTACGCATTTTGAAATACTTAGCTGAAATTAAGAACTCTATGACTTCGCGTAAAAGATATTGCATTGCGACAGAGGAGAGCTGCAGGATGAGCTGTAATCAATTATTGTAGCACCTTGATTCGCAGAGTATCTGGTATACATTGCAATCCGGAGTTGGTTACCTTTCTCCGGCATTTTTACGATAGAATTGCGCTCATAACTTTGGCGAGGTAACGTCGCGACGTCATTGCGTCGGCCGGCTGCTCGTCTTGGCTGCTGGACTCAGCGAAACTGAAGAATTTCTTGGCTCGACATGCGCCTGTCGCTGCCGGGCCTGGGCTGAGCAGTCGACGTTGACGTCAGCGTTGTTGTGGTTGTGTAGTTGTAGTTGTAGCTGTGGTTGTAGCTGTGCTCGTGGTGGTGGTTGACTTTCGAGCGCGTGTGGCTGCCACCGGCTGGATCGTTTTGAGTTTGGAACATTTCATTAGTTTTGAGTGCCGGCATATATCTTCAATGTGGAGCTGGTCATCTGGTCATCTGGCCGTCTGGTCTTCTGGTCTTCTGGCCCGGCTCGACTTCGTTTGGCTATTATTTTCAATTTTATTGCGCTTTTTATTAGCGCTGCATTTCAGTTCGGTCATAGAGCCTGCTTTATATGGCATAGATAGAGGCTGATTGAAATGTATGTTGGAGTAATTTATATGGTCGTAATGAAAGACACGGCTAAATCTTAAGTATTTTTTTTTGTGTTGTTCTTTTATTTGTTCAAAAAGTTGTTTGCCAAATATGCATATCATTATTATCATTTAATTTATTGGGTATATTCATGTATATATATATATATATCTGACACAAAATATAAACTTAGGCCTACGGGAATAAAGTTAGGTATCATAATTATTAGAATCGTTGATAGAAAAAACTGATACAGCTACAAGTTCAATTGATATATGTCTACGTACATATAGGCTGAAGAGATGTCCTTCGATCCTCCGTTTCGATTCGTCGATAAGAACTAAACACGCGCTTAAGTTTCTGATTCAGTTGCGGAATGCTTAAGATTAACATAAGGGACAGTCTTTAAAATTAGAGATGAAATTGAGAGATCTTATTGTTAGTCTTGAAATGTACTCGTATCTCTTAATCTTACTCAAAATTTGTGCACATTTAAAACATGGAAAAACATCAATTAAACAATTTTGTTTTTGTTTTATTCATTATATGTATATATGTATATGATCCTTCATTTAGACGAAAAACACACACACATTAGAACAACTGTAATGCAACATCTATAAAAATCAATTTGCAAGCTGCAACTTATTAGTTTTTTTTTCTTTGTCTGTTTTGAGCATTTTTAAAATATTCCTCTATGTTTTCTCAAATATATATTTTCTTTTTTTTAGCTATAAACAATTTGTAGCTAGCTAAGAATGCATCAATAAATACATTTATCCAAATGACTTTATACTGAATTTACATATAATTATTATGTATGGAAGAAAAACTGTCCATAAGCAACACTAATAAATAATAAATAGTATATATACTACACCTAAATGAATATATAATATATAATTATGTTTGGTTAGCACTTTATTGTTTAATACACAAGAATTAAATTTTATTTTCATTGAACCATGCATTGAATAAACAATATAAATCACAACGTTTTAAATTTCAACTTTATATTTTGTTCTTTAATTTACTTTTTAATATATATTTTCTTTTTCTTTTTCTTTTTTTTTATGTAGCGTGTTTAACTTGTTTTTTTTTTGATTTTTTTTTCAGATTGTTTTAAAAATGTTTTTAGCTTTTGCTACATTTTTTTTGTCAATTTGTTTTTCCTGATGGCACATAAGTTTCACACATTTGAATATATTTTTTGTTTAGTTTCGAAGGCTCGTGACCTGTTTTTGTTTAACAACAGTTTGTACATTGATGACAACAAGCTTTTACTTAATTTTTATTGAATTTGCACGCCGAGAAATACCAATTCCTTTTTGAAGTATATACTAGAAGTGTTTTGTTTTTTTTTTATTATTTTATTAAATATATTGATTAAATTTAATTGTTTTTTTTTTGTTTTTCAGTTGTGCTTATGCGATTCCAAAAGTTCTTAAGATTAATTTGTGTCTCATACCAGCGGCTATGCAAAAAATGTTTACCAATAATTTGGTCTTTTTTGCTCCTAATCATAATTAAGTGGCTCAAACCATTCGTTTCTTTCGTTATTCAGCTATCGTTGCTTTAGTGGCACTAGAGTTCCATGTAGTTTCTAACTTTCCTATATAAATATCCGTGTACTATAGATAGTTTCTTCGTTCGATTCTTAAGGCTAAGTAGTTTTGATTCGGTTCAAGCCGAGTTAGCTGTTCAAACTGAAAACTGAAAACTGAGAAACTGAAAACAAAAATAAGAAAAAACGAAAAAATGTTGTTTTTTTTTTTTGTAAATTGTTTTTAAAATTGTTATATATTTTCGAAAATAAAATAAGCTAATTATAAAAAATGTTTCAACTTAGAATTAAAGCAATTTTAAACTAAAAACTAGAAAATAAATTTATGCATATATTTTATTTGTATTTTAATTTTTGATTTACAAAAACGTAATAAAAATTGTAAATTAGATTTAGATTTCTTTGCCGTTTGATTTCGAATCATTTAAGGAAGTACAAGGGGCATTTTCAACACGTAATTCACACAGTAATTGATTAATTAATTGTAAATGTAATCATATGTTGCACAATTTTATATTCTTCTTAATACACATCAAACTTAAGCTCTTAAATACTTAATGAATGGCTGCTTCGATTACTTAGGCTAACATAAAAATGATATGCTAAATTGTATTATTTTTAAATTTATTTAATTTACTGTTCAATTTGTGCGTGTGTGTGTGCGTGTGTGTCGTGTGTGTGTGTGTGTGTTAAACCTAAACATTAAGATGCTAAATAAGTTAATAATAGACTTTAAAATGCTTAACTGCAATAAATTAGTTTGCTTGTGTTAGAATAATTTTGTTTTCTCTTTTTTTTTTGTTTATTAAATTAACATTAGCTATGCAAAGTTGAAAAGTTAATAATTGTTTTTAAATGTAACGCTTGTTTTTTCTTTTTCATTTATTATTAGTTATAAGAAATTAAAATTAATAATTATTACACATGAGATCACAGTATTAGAGACATAAGTTAAATATTTTTAAATATTATTATTACTTCTTTTGACGTTTTTACTATTTTTTTTATATTTTGCTTTTGTTATATTCGTATTTGTTTATTTGTTTGTTGTTTGTTTTTGTTAGACTTTGATCGGTTAGTAACTTTTATTTGAAGTGCGGCTCTTCGAACTTGTTGTAATATATTTAATTGATTTTCTTTTTGTTGTTTGTTAGCTTAATGTCTTGCGTAGATTTTTGCTGCGAGCACAACCCAAAATTACGGCTACAACTTGGTAACTGTTTAGCTAATTACACTGGGCAACAAACTCATAACTCGGCCACAAAAAGCTCAGGTATATTTGAATTTAGTCTGAGTATTTAATATGCTTTCTCAACTGCGAGTTGTTCAATATTTCCATTGAAATGGAATCGAAAATAATAATAATTGAAATGATAAAGTAAATCGCTGTATTTAATATGTTTATATATTGACTTGACTTGGGCTGAACGAATGTTGTTGCCTGGTGTAATTAGTGCTGTGTGTGCGTGTGCGTGTGTTGTGTGTTTTTTATTTTATAAATTCAGCATCAACGATTGATTCCTGCTTCAATTGGAAAGGGACAATGGTAATTATTGTATTGTTGCACAGCTTAAAGGCCTTGACTTTGCGTGTCCTGGCTGCAGAGCAGCAGTTCGCTGGACTCCTGGCTGACCAGCACATAGTTGTACTGCAGCGGGCTGGTCATTGGCGAGAGTGTGCCATAGTCTGAGGTCAAGGTGAGACCAAAGGGCAGCGGACTCTCATCGATATCGAAGTCCAGTTGTAGGTCCAATTCGAATGCGGATTCATGCAGTTGCCGCTGCACTTTGTTGGAATCAATCGAAGACGTTGAGTTCTCTGCGGTCTACATGCTGGTCGCACTGCTTGAGACAATCGCCAAATCGGCGGCATGCAGCAAATGATGATGCTGATACTGTTGATGATGCTGCTGCTGCTGTTGCTGCAACTGTTGCTGCTGTGCGGCGGCGGCAGCTGCTGCGGCGGCTGCTTGTTGCTGCTGCTGTTGCTGCTGCTGTTGTTGCTGCTGCTGCTGCTGCTGCTGATGCTGTTCGCGACTCAGCTTGGACTCCTTCTTGATGCGCTGCTTTAGATGCACCTTGGCATGACGCTTCTTCTCATCGGAGCGGGCGAACTTGCGGCCACAGATGTCACAGCTGAAGGGCTTCTCGCCGGTGTGGGTGCGAATGTGGGTGGTCAGGTGATCGCTGCGACTGAAGCTGCGCATGCAGATGCGACACTGGAATGGCTTTTGCCCGGTGTGGATACGTATGTGGCGGGTGAGCTCATCGGAGCGAGAGAAACGCCTGTCGCAATTCTCCACGGGACAAGCATAGGGACGCTCATGAACAGGCGTCTTGCTGGGCCGATTCGGATATTTGCGTGGCTTCACCGGCACCAGCTTGAGCGGCACACTGCTCTGCTGATATACCTGCGAGAGTATCTCGTGTCCCTTGCTTGTGGATGGACTATATTCCGCCAGCTGCACGGCAGCAGCAGCAGCCGCCGCAGCAGCAGCTGCCGATGCACTTGAGTAGCCGGTGCCATTCGAATTGGGCTGCATGTCCGGATAGTTTTCCTGTTTCGGTATGAGCACGCCCAGAGCAGCATTGCTTGAGCTGGCTGAGGATGTTGGTCCCGGCAGCACAAGTGTTTGCTGCTGCTGCTGCTGTTGCTGCTGCTGCTGCTGCTGCTGCACAACTGCCGCGGCGGCTGCATAATCGGCGGGTGTATCCAGCCACTGATATTTGGGCGTGGCCACTGTGGACAACTGAGACCGTACGGCGTATTGCTGCTGCTGCTGCTGCAGTTGCTCGTGGCTGCTTTGCAAATCCGCGAGGCTAGCGAAGCCAGCGGTCGATACGGTGGCCCCTGTGTAGCTTGGAGGTGCTTGCTTCAGCAACAATGGCGTGCAATCCATGCTCAGGCCCAACAGCTCGGCATGTTGAGCAGCTGCTGCAACTGCGGCACGTCCATCGTCGTAGGGCGAGGTCGTGGCACCAGCTGATTGCTGCTGTTGTTGTGGCTGCGGCTGCTGCTGCTGCTGTTGCTGCTGCTGCTGCTGCTGTTGCATGGCATAGTGGGCGGGCAGGCTGAACATTGGCGGCTGGAAGAGCGACTTGTCCGGACTGGGCAGACCCCAGCTATTGCCCAGACTGTTCGATGGCGGCGACATCTGTCCAGGCAGCACGCTAAGCTGTGGAGATGCCAGCTGTTGCTGCTGCTGTTGTTGCTGCTGCTGCTGTTGCTGTTGCTGCAGTTGTTGGGCGGCGCTCATTGCGGTGACGCTGTTGTTGATGTTGTTGCCTGTTGTGGTGAAAATACCGCGATATGAAATTTTGGCAGGCAGTTGTTGTTGTTGTTGTTGTAGTGCATGTTGTTGATAGTGTTGCTGGTGTTGGTGTTGTTGTTGTTGCTGATGTTGTTGTTGTTGTTGTTGTTGCTGGTGTTGCTGCTGTTGGTGTTGCTGCTGTTGCTGTTGGTGTTGATGTTGGTGGTGACTGTGATGATGGTGATGATGATGATGATGGTGGTGTGGCATTTGTTGCTGCTGCTGCTGTTGTTGTTGTTGTTGTTGCTGTTGGTGTAGTATTTGGTGTTGTTGTTGTAGTTGGTATTGTTGTTGGTGTTGCGGCGAGCTCATATGTTGCTGCTGCTGCTGCTGTTGATGGCTGTGTTGACAGTGACTGTTGTTGTGATGCAACTGTTGTTGTTGTTGTTGTTGTGAGTGTGTGTTGCTGTTGCCAGCTGCAGTTGTTGCTGTTGCAGCGGGCGAGCCAACACTTTCAGTGTTGCTGCTGTCGCCGTTTGTCTGTTTTGTGGCTGTTGCTGTGGCTGTTGTTGTTGCTGTTGTTGATGTTGTTGTTGTGGATGTGGTGTGATTGTGGCTGTTGTTGCTGTTGTTGTTGCTGTTGTTGTGTAGTGGATACATGTTACAACTATTATTACTTGATTCTTCCTTGATAATGGACAATGCGGGCGGCGTGCTGCGCTCCTCCTTCAACGGGCTGCACGAGGACAACACAGGACTTGCCACGGACACAACCTGTGGCTCTAGTGACAGATCCTCCGATTCAATTGAGCCTGCAAAATGTGAAAACAAATGGAATTCCCAACTTTAGTCTATGATTGAAATAATGATCACTTAGCTAAGCTTAAAACTTGATACTCAATCAAAAGCTGCTGCCTCAATCCGTTTCATTCAGTTCTGTTCTGTTTTTTTTGTCATTTTTGTTATTTTTGTTATTTTCTGTTATTTTCAGGCTTTCAGAATGCCCGACGATATCAATCACAGTTCGCTTGAACGGCCCTGGCATTGGAAGTAAGTGTTATATGGGCCGATGCTGCCGCAGTTGCCGATGTTGGCGCTGTTGCCGCAGTTGCTGCTGCAGCTGGGCGCGCTTTGATTTCGCGGAAATCGAACAACACGGGAGGTCGCATCATCGCTCATCGTTGTCGTTGTCGTTGTTGCTGTTGCTGTTGTGGCAGCTTGTGGTGGCATTCACAACTCACATGAATCAATATCAATTCACACACGACATTCACGATTTGCAATAAATGTAATTAAGTGTGAGAGAGACAGATAGAGAGCGAGAGAGATACAATGCGACTATGGAGGTGACAATTGAAGTACGTTAACCAAGAAGGTCAATGGAGTTGCTTAAATTCAATTCGCAACTAAACAAATTCCGACAATGAAGAGTTCTACTAGATAATCTAACTTCCGACTGTGCCTTAAGTGACCACAGAGGAGACTTCATATACATTCTTCACTGGGAAATCGCCTATAAAGACAGCAATAGTAACAGAATTTGCAAATATCTTCTAAATGAATTGCAAATATCTTCTTATGGTGACATAGCTGTGTGATTGTCGTGTCACGTGCTGTCACGCGCTCATCTCTAGGCCAGCAAAAGTGTCGGCCAGAAGACTAATTACGCGGCTACCGCTGTGGCTTGAGATGCACAAGCCCTTTGGGCTGCTGACTTTGGCTCTGGACATATTGTTTTGTTGTTGTTGTTGTTGCCTTTGGCCGGGGCACACATCATCATCATCATCGTGATGATGATGATGCTGATAGTGATGATGATCATTGTGGTAGTCATTAATGCCAGAGTCGCAGTTCGCTTGGCTATTGATTGAGTTGCATTGCGCCTAATGTGCTGCGACATCAATCTCTAGGGGGGTGGGGGTTGAAAGGAGAGGGGAGAGCGAGAGAGAGAGAGAGAGACAGAGGGCCAGACGAGCTGGGGCCGAATGCGCTTGAATTCACAGAATTGGCGCAAGCAAAAAGACAGAGGGAGCGAGAGAGAGAGAGGAAGAGAGAGGGGAAGAGGGGAAGAGGGAGTGAGGAAAAGAGGGAGCAAGAAGCCTGAGTCATATGTCTAATATATTATTTGCGGCATAATTAATGCCTTGAAAAGCCAAAACGCATTTTTTGGCCAATTTTCAGTTTTTGGAGACAACGACAGGCAATAGAAATTGGTTACCCTTTGCCCAGTTGCCAGTAGCCTCTTGCCACTTGCCGCATGCCACTTGCCACATGCCACATGCATGCATAACTCATTCAGTTGGACATGCGAGTAAGTTATGCCCAGTGTCCGCTGCCAAGTTTAGCGATTAAAAGCGGCTTTATCATTGTCCCGCAGTCAACTAGAAGAGAAAAGCTCGCTGTCCTCATGCAAATTGTTTTAATGTATTTCAGTTTAGTTTCTTTTCTTTTCTTTTCGTTTCGTTTCTATTTGTTGTTATTTATTTATGATTTAGTTTTTCTCTTTCGTTTTTTTTTCTCCTCAAAATCTTTTGCTGACGATTTTTCTTGGGGACATTTTCCATTTGCGTGGGCCGCGACGCTTGTCAGGCGACTGCGCCAAATTTATGAGTGACATTTTTTGGCGCGACGCGTCCAATTTTTAGATATTTCAGCTACTAAATGTATCTGTATATGCTTAAGCTAAAGTATATATGTACTTGGGCTTAAGTAGATGTGTATATAATGCCAGAGTTTTATGCATTTTCAATTGGTCAACATGGGCTACCCTGTGAAAGAGCTAAGGCACGCAGGCGGGTAGTTTAAAGACAAAAGTTAACTAATTGAATTATTTGATTATTTTATCTTATTTGATTTATTATCATTTCGATTTACAGGGCATCAACTAGTCAACAACATAATTACTGTGAAGTTGCTGACAAAAAATCTGACTGCAATTCATTTTTTTCTTCTTTTTTTTTTTGTTTGAAATTTAGTTTTGTTACTTTCATAGCTGGATCTGCAAAAATATGACGCGAGCAATTAAACTCAATTGTTTTTGATACGCTCTCGGGAAAATCTAGTATACATTATTTGCTTTGCCTTAATTCAATTAGAAATGTGCTGTTCTTTTGTGCATATATGTATGTACATATGTATGTATGTATAAGTATGTATGTATAAGTATTATATCGTTGATATCGTCTGGCTTTGACTGACTCTGACTCTGGCTCTGGCTCTGGCTCTTGTTGTATCTCGAGGCGAGTAAATTGCGCTCGAAACATTGACACTGAACGGAAATGTTTAATACATGTGCCGCGACAATACTTCATTGTTGTTGTTGTTGCTATTATGCATTATTATTGTTGTTGCTTCTTGATTAATTAAGTGCTTTTTGTTTTATTGTGCAGTCTTAGAATATATATATACATATATATATATAGAGAGAGAGAGAGAGAGGAAGAAAGAGAAAGCTTCGCTCTTTCCTACTTTGGGATTTATCATGCAATTGAATTTATTTGCAATTAATTAAAAGCCTCTACAATAATTTTTAATAAGTCTATATAAAGCCACACAGTTTTTTATTAATTGCATTTATTTATAAATAACAATAATAATATATGTCAAGCTCTTCACTGCCTCTTCACATTGCTCATAATTAATAAAAACAAAAGAAGAAATCACAACAAGATTTCAATAAAAATTGGTACTTGAATTTTTGTGGAATGTTTGTTTTTGATTTTGAACTTGTTTTCTCGCGAATTGCGGGTAGAAAAGAGAGACAGCTAAACTGTCAAATGCAGTGAGTGGAAGAGCAAGAGAGATAGATATGTATATATGTAGAAAGAAAGAGAGAGAGAGAGAGTTACTTGAAAGACAGCAGCTTTCTGTTTGCCAGTCTGCGGTTGAGGCTGATTTATGTTGCGACTTAAGCCTGACAACGGATTAGTTGGAGTCTTTGGAGACTGCAACTTGCAACTTGCAACTTGCAACTGCAGCATGTGGCAGCTGCATCCATTAGCAGTGCTCAGATAAAGAAAACCCAAAACCATAAGTTTACATATATCGCAGTATGGCAAATGATACCCTTCAAGAAAGGGTTATACCAACTATGGCTAGCTATTTGCTAGACTTGAGTTTTACTTGCAGTTCGTGTTTGAATAGGGAAATGTGTGTGGGAGAGGGAAACAGAGAGGCAGACGTTCTCTTTAGCGAACTTATAATGTCTCCCAATAAGAAGACACTTTAAACTCTTTTATTTGGCCAAGTTAAGCCTAAGTTGAGTCTAAGTCTCAATGTGTCTAAATATTGAAACCTCTTTGATTCAAAAGTTATTTCATTTGATCGTATCTTAAGAGCAGATAAAGCAGAGCTGGTTCAATTTAGTTTAGAGCTCGTTTAGATTGCAACTTCGGAAAGAGTTTGGAATTGTTCTTGTTTTATTTTTGCAAAGAAATTGCTTTAAATATAGTAGTACTATAAATTAGACCGTTATTAAAGTAACGGTTAGCAAACTTATTCAACAACATCAATAGAAATCGTTTTATTTCGATCTTAATTGCATTCGGAAATGGAATACTCAAGTCTTCACTTGAATCTTTGGTTTATTCAAGTGCAATCTTAAGCATTCAACAGTTTACTAGCTTATCAGCTTATCAGCTTATCAACTTTATCAGTTTATCAATCTATCAATCAGTGTTTATCTCGATTGTTCTCTTTAGTTTTAGCTTACCCGTTATTGGTGGTGGTTCAACCACAGTGGATGGCCCAAAGAATGAGGGTATATCGCTGGATGTGGTCACCGGCGTATTGAGATCGCCGGGCAGGGCCTCGATCAGCTGCTTGGACTCCACGACCACGCCGTGCTCTGTGGCCGTAACGGGACTTTGTTGGCTCGTATTCAGCAGGCTAAGATGTGATGCTGAACTGCGACCGCTGCTAGCGGCTGCGGCGCTGCCCGATATTGGCTGCGCTGCGACGTTACCGGGACTGCCGCCTTGGGTGGGCGTGGCTGTTTGATTACGCGCACGCAGTACCGAGTTATTGTTGTGATTGTGATTGTGATTGTTGTGATTGTGAGCTGCCGCTGTTGCGGCTGTCGTATAGTGCAACAACGTTTGACCGCTGCTTGTGGCAGCAACAGTCGAGCTGCTGCCGGCGGCGCCACCGCCAAACTGCGCTGAGCTCAAATAACTGGCAGCCGACGGACTGCTGCTCTGCGCCGTGCTCGTCTTGAAGAGGCACGTGTCAAAGCTCAGCACATTGAAGTGGGCCGCAGCGGCCGTTTCGGTGAGCAGGAATGCGTGATGCGTTGGCGCCACCAGGGTTTCAAGCCCTTCCATGATCATGGCCGCTGATGGGGTTCCAGGGGCTACGCCGCCTATTCCAGCAACGGGAGAGGAAACAACAGAGAGAGAGAGGGAGATAAAATTAATGAAATGTTACAATAATTTAATTGTTTATGTGGAATAAATGATAGTTTAACTTATTTAATTGCAGTTTTCTTTTTACATATATTGATCGATCTTAATAAGTGCATAAATATAATATTATTCATCAGTTAAAGCTTACAATAGTGTATAAAAATAGTTTTCTAGACAAAGTAACAACAATTCATGGGAATTTTGTTCAAATGATTCGCTTATCATTCTTTGAAAGCTTCTCCTCTTGCTTGATTTATTGAATTATACGCGAATAATCACATTCGTTCATTTATTCATTTTAAGTAGTTTCACATTGATAAGAAACTTCAATTTAAGTTGAAATACAAATCAAATATTTCATATTTATTTACACACTTATATCAGTGCAACTTTTATTACTTCAGCTGTTTTAAAAAACGATTTAAACGATCTCAACAGCTTCATTTGAACTACTGTTTAACCATTTAACCATTTAGCGTAATTTGCACAGCTTCAGCTTTAATTAGAGGCATCAATTGAACAGTTCAGCGTTTGCTTGGGTTTCTCACCTGCCTGGAAAAATTAATAAGAAATGAAATGAAGCTGCAATAGCGAAGTGCGCACCGCGGGTGGTGCAGCACTTTGAATGCGGTGGATCAATAAAAGATCGAACGCAACAACAACAGATGTAGATATTTTTATTGATTTGCCATGACAGCTGTTCAATTGCATAAGATGCGCGTGTGTTGACAACAATTTATGAGCCACAAACAGTTTAATTTGCCACAAATTGTGGCATTGTGGCATTGTGGCATCGCATCACACGGACTTTCCATTTTAGCAACAGCTGCCACAGCCCACGAGTTAAGCAATTAAATTAAAATCGATTAAACACTTAAGCAAGAGAGTGACTGAGTGGGAGAGCGACAGAGAGACAGAGACAGAGAGAGAGAGAGAGACAGAGGCTTGTGAGAAGTAGAACAAGTTGCTTTCCCACAACATGGCCCACCTTCAACAAGTGGTAAGTGGCAAGCGGCAAGTGGCAAGTGGGTCATACGTTTTGCGGTTGGGTCAAGCGTTGACCTTACGCAATGGTCAGCAGCTAGACGAGAAATTGTGTTGCGCAAGCGCAATTAAAGACCGCTCATATGCCATAAACTTGGCTTATAATTTGGCAAACGTCTTTGATTTGACTACAGCCACACAAACTTGTGGCGTCTCTCGCCGTTTGCCGTGTGGCGTCATCTTCGTTGAGTGCGTCTGTTGCGTGGCGCGGTGCGGCTTGACCGCGTTGATTTGCATTACAAGTGCACTCGTGTTGACAGGCAGCTATGCGCCAAAATAACTACCGTGCCCCAAGTTGCCGCTGCCGCTGCCACTGCCTCCCCAGCCGCAAGCCGCCAGCTGTTTTTGTTGCCTGCTTTTGGCACTTTTGCTTTTTTATTTACATTTGATTTCACGCATAATTTCCGTGGCAAAGTGCACTCGAGACGAGACGACAAGCAGCGCATTCGACGCAGCATGAAAATCACATGCGGCCACAGATACATTTGTATCTCACAGACACACACACACACAGCTACAGCTACGAGCATCTATAGATACAATGAGCAGCGCGTGCTGTGCTCAAAAAAAAAAAAAAAAAAAAGGAGAAAAAAAAGCAAAGCAAAATAAAACTGTTTTGTGGCTTTTGTTGCTTTCATTCATTCATAAAATTATGCGAAGCAGTCAATAATTTTACAGTCGATCAAAGATTTGTATCTGAATACAAAAACGAATACGAGTGCCACATGAATCATTCACATCGGCACTCGGCTTGTGCTTCACGCTGCTTCCACTGAGCGCAGAGTCAATCGAGCTGAGCTCAACTCTAGTCAACTGAACTGAGCTCAAGTGAACTGAACTGGTCCGGCCTGCTGCCTCTCAATCTTAGCTCGAATCTTGGCCAGCTTCTTCTTCTTCTTCTCCTTCTCCTTCCTCTTCGTCTTCTTGTGCGCTTAATAACTTGGCTAACAATTGACACTCCCTTAAAAAAAAACCGAGGAAAAAAATATAAGCAAAGCTGTTGTTGCTGTTGCTGTTGTTGTTGCTGTTGGTCTTGTTGTCGTTGTTGTTGCTTTTCGTGCCGCAGACATTTACATTTAAAGTTAGGCTACTACAGTGAGCACTGGCTAAGTGCTCTGACTTAACGCATATTGTCACTGCGGAGGATTCTCGCCTTATCAGGATATTTGCACTTAATTACGTTTCGGCAGGGGAAAAGTTCAGTCGATTAATATCGATTGTTTCTATCGATAACAAACAATTTCTTATCAATAAAATATTTCTTTTGAATATTGAAGCTTTTCCACTTAGAAATGTGTGACATATTGTAGGTGAATATATCGATTGTGTAAATATCGATTATTTTTTTAATATTTCACAACGTTTTCTATAACTTTACAAATGTTTAGAGTCATCAAGCTCAACATACAAATATATTGAAACTTGTGGGAGAAAATAACATTTTAATTATATAAATTGTACAACTATCGATGCGTCTTATCGATAACTTGTTAATATGAGTTGAATTATTTGTGAAACACTATTGAAAACTACTTTTGTTTCAAGGCATCTGTATGTGTTCTCAACTTCCTCAGAAAGTTCACTGTAGCGAGTGCGTACTGTATTAAACATATATAAAGTTATATGTATAGTAAATCTTGTATGTCTGTTTCGCCTGTTTCTTTCACTCTGCATAATTTTGCATAGCATTTTGGCTTAGTTGTAGCTGCTTTAGCTTCAGTTTTAGCCTTTGTCTCAGTGCGAGTCTCCGTTTTAGCCGTAGACACACACATATCGGAGCCGAGAGTCGCGTTAAGATTTTGTCCATGAATGAATATTGGCGCAGAGAGCTTCAAGTCGATGAGGAAGAAAGAAAGGCAAAATAAAAAAAAGCTAAAAAAAATAAAAAATAATAAAAATTGTTATGTTGATATTATTTTAATTAAGTTTTGCCAAACCGGTTGTTGTTGTTGTTTATGTTTGCCCAAGTGTGTGCGTGTGTGTGTGTGTGTGTGTGTGTATGTGTGTGAGTATCTGACTGGTTCCGCAGTTTCATTTGGGATTCTGGCTCTTACGAGTGTTAACATTTCGATAGATGGGCGCCAATTTGTTTAGACTGGCAAGTGGCAAGTGGACCAAACGACAATCTTGGGCTTGACCCACACTCCGTGGACTCAATGCATCTTCAGATACATTGGTGTTGCTGCCACGATTGCTGCTGTTGCTGCGGCTGCTGCGATTGCTGCGCTTGCTTATTGTTGTTTTTAGATATTTTTGTAGAGACCTCATTGAGGATTAAGTTGCGACCTTATCGACTTGGCTACTTAGCGGCTCCAAAAATAAATGCAATTTGTTGTTTTTGGCTATTATTTTATGTACATAGCTTATTGTTTTTACTTTTCTATTGTTGTTGCTGTTGTCTCATGATGTCTTATGCAATGACAGACAAACTGACAGTCAGTCTATCAGGCTGGCAGCCGATTTGCATAAAGACCTTTGAGATTTGATATCGTCGTAGCCCAATAACCTTGAGCAGAAACCTCAAAATAGCATCAACATCAACATCAACATCAACATTAATATCAACACCAAACAATTAACAGCAACAACAATAGGCAGATTGTTGTTGTGCCTGTTGCTGGTTATTAACAGAAAAAGAAATTGGAGAAACGGCGGCTGGAGAGGCGGCGTCATTAGTCAAAATGCAAAAGACGTTGCAGTAAAAGTATCTGGCGGGCAACATAGATACAAACATGCAACTCGCATGCGACACGGCAACAGCAACAGCCACAGCAACAGCAACAGCCACAGCTCACAGAGTTGAGTGTGGCAGTTGAAGTTGCAAGAGGAGGAGACAAAGACAAAGTCCATCATTCACGCAGCGGGCAGCGAGCCGGACAACTCAGACCAACAGCCAACAAGTTAAGCAGTGCAACAGTAACAACAACAACAACAACAACAGCAGCAACAACAGCCACAACAACAACAGGCAACTTGCAACTTGGAAAATGTATATTTTGCCGACGCCGTCTTTGCATGCGTAACACTTTGTCACACTTTTCATGCCAACAGCTACAACTATGTCATGTTGTTGTTGTTGTTTTTGTTATTGTTGCTGCTGTTGCTGCTGTTGTTGCTGCTGTTGTTGCTCTTGTGTTTTCCTCATGAGAACAATTAATGAAAATAAACAGCCGCAGGCACTCCAGCCGCAGCAGCACGACTGCCACACAACTGAAACTCAGAGATACCCTGTAAGCATTTACACATGCGTTCTCCCTTCTTACAAATATTCTTTAAAATTGTACAGTCAACAATTGGCAAATAAATGTTTAATAAATTGTGCATAATCTACATTAATTTTGTAGTAAATTTGCCAAGAATTGTTATGATAATATTTGTTATATTCGAGCCTAAAAATTGCATGTATAAATCATAATAACAAGCTGCCTTACTTAACATGCTTGCAGCTCTATCGTAATACCTTGTAAATCTAAAGTTTTCCGTGAAAATAAGAAACTTTAGATTCAACAATCTCTTAAGGAACTAATGGAATCGTTGGGCTTCGTTGTTTATAATACACATAGACATTAGTTTAGATTTCCCAACACACATGCAGCACTTTACTTGTAAATTATATACCCCTTGCTCACAAACGTTTCACAGGGTATGCATGTGGTAAAAACAACATACAAGAGTATTTTTATAAATTTGTAAAATCATTTTAGTGGGCACTTAGTTGGGCAGGCCGTCGTTGCGTTCTTTTGTTTGGCTTGGCAGCCGCAACGTAGTCAACCCCAACCCCCAGCCACCAAACCCCCCAACCCCCCAACCCACCAAACCAAATCCTAGCCGGAACCTCTGCCACATTCAGTGGCCAGCTCCATTGGCTGGGTGTCAAAGTGCCATTTGGTTGGACGGAGTGTTAAGAGTTGACTCTTTGACGAACCGTCGGTATTTTGTTTTTGATGTCATAATTATTTGGTTAAATACACATAAAAAGCCAAAAGGCAAGAAGAAGATGAAGAAGCAGCAGCAGCTAAAATGAAAACTGGGAAATTGAAAATATATTTTCGTGGAGCCATCAAGCGTTGTTAGCTGCGTTGTTGTTGTTGTTGTCGCTGGACATGGGAGGCTGCGTGTAAATCATTTTGCTAATTGTTTTTCTTTTTATAAATACTTTGAATATACATTTGCGTTGCTCTTCTTATACTCTTTCTGCCTTTTAACATTTTGTGCTTGCCACTGAGTTAGTTTCCTTACCTCCCCCCTTCCGACATAACCGAGCAACTACGCACAGCGTATGTCGTCTGTCGCCTGTAGCCTGTCGGAACTGTCGGATCGCCTTTTAGATGTGCCATTAAATTGTAAACAAAAATTTGTGCTTGCGCTTTTCTCAAATTAACCGCAAAAAGCAATGACAATAATTTAATTACAAAATTGCAGCGATTGCTAATGTGCCCCAGCACATATAGTATATATATAGTATTTGATACTACAACACACACACACACAGTCACACACACACACATACATAGTTGCAACGCTGTCAGGTGTGGCAATGTTTTTTCTCTTTTTCTTTTTATTTTTTTTACATTTTTTTTGGGATTTACACTTTTATAACGTGCAGATATTTTTATTATGCGTTAAATGAATTTATGCATCATTCGCTTGAATAACATCTAATAAAATTGTTGCAATAGTTGCATTCAGGAAGAGTTCTGCCCATTGACAGTGTGAACTGAGTTGTTGTCTAAACTGAACTATGGAAATGTGAACAGATATAGCTTAATAAATAATCCCATGAAATGTGAACTGAAATAATAGTTGGATAAATGAATGATTAAATGAATGTGAGAGAGAGATTTCTCTCGATTCAAAGCACCTTTGTTGAGTTCTTAATGTCAGTTACAGTGTGCGTCATTTGATTAGGTTCACGTATTTCTTCTTCTTAAGAAAGTGCTAATCTTAATAGCTTTATCTAAGTGTCTTTCGAATTCAATGCCTTTGATTCCTCAAATCAGCAATTAAAATAAAAATTGCTTGAAAATGTTTACTAAACTCACATTATTTGTTTCAGGAATTTTGTAGAGAAATTCACAAATATTTTCATTAAATTTGGAGATTCTAATGTGATTTCTAGCCACAAAACATGAATATGCAATATTAAATAGATTAGTTAACCATTCAAATAAAATATATTAAGTCTGTTTAACATAACGTATGCATAACTTTTGTTAATCACGAAAACTAAGAATATAAATCAACTATCAGCTGAACGCAATCTGAATTTATCTATGGAAATAGATTTATTTGGTATTTAAATAAATTTTAGATTAACTACAATATTCAAAAACATACTGAGAGTTCTTAAGTTATAGTCGATTAAATATTTCTTATAGATTTGACAAGAATTTCCAAAAATTATGTGCACAAATGAAAAATGTGACAAGCACTTGTTTTATGCTTTCCGCAGCAGTTGCTAGCCAGAAAATATAAATATCTATATCAACATATATATATATATATATATATATATATATAGATAAGTTGTGTCTATGGAACCGCACATTATTTAATTATTCAATCCATTTAGTATATAGATAGATAGAATGATTGAAATCGATATGTATAACACTAATTAATCACCTGGATCACAATGGCACGGGCTGAAGAACTCAAAGGTAACTTTTACTTTAGTTTAGCGCAATCCTCGGGGATTGCAGCTGCTTTACACACACTTTTGCACACTCGTAAAGCACAGTACACAGTTTTCTTTTGGTTTTGCTTTACTTTCTTTCAAATTACAAATCGATAGGAATTCTAAGTTAACATCGTTTTGTTTAGGGTTGTGGAGATTGGGCTATAATTAGCTTTGTTGTCGCTCAAACTGCAATTGTATTTTGTGTATGCTTTTTTTGCGTACGTCACAGCTTAAAACAGCTTTTCATTCATCAAAGTTTCGTTGGGGGGCAAAGCAGCACAGCTTTCGCAAGTTTTGCCAAATATCCTTTCACTCTCTTTCGCTTTTGTTGAATGCTGTCAACTTGATTTGTTGATTAACACAAATTTTCTTTATACACTTTTTGGATAAACACACGCAATATTTATTGTCGTATTTATGTAGATATTCTATATATGAATATATAAATATATATATTGGTGTACATATATCTATGTGTGTTTGTTGATTTGCCGTTGATATTTAAAATATATTTTAATTTATTTTCAGCTGTTGCTGCTTCTGAATTTTCAAACCGTCGCGTTTGCTTGTTCGAACACAACTGAGACACGAGATGCGCCCTCTTTCGGTTTTTATGAATGAAACTCAACAAGAGCACACAGCGAGAGCCACATCGAAAAGAGAGACACCATACACGCATACACATGCAAGACTGAGGCATTGCCCCTACTTGGCAGTGGACGGCACGCGCCCCAAAGCCAAAGCGGCGGCAACTTCGAAAATCGAAATCATGCTTATAGAGCAAGAGGGAGAGAGAGAGAGATAGAGAGAAAGAGCTCGCTTCGTTGTCGAGGGGAACTCGCACGTCACAGCAAAAACACACACACACACGCGAATGAACACATACATACAAGCACAGCCAATCGCTGCGCTTGTTGACTCCCTGCGTTGCAGCCATTTTCGCGGCGCACGCGCAGAGCGACCAATCAACAGTTTGCCAGGCCCGTTTGCCCAGTCACAGTGCATATGTGTGCGTGCATATGAGCGCCATATGGTGAATTGTGGTGAGTTTCGTATGTTGATCTCTCAGCAGCGGCTTCTGCACGCTCTCTTTCGTATGGAGGGGCTTTGAGGTAAAAATAACACAACAGGTACCCCAGTCGATGTTCTCTGTGTGTGTGTGTGTGTGTTGTGTGTGTGAGTTTGCTTGTACATGTTTGTGTGCAGTGTTATGATTTCCCAAAATACGTCATCAACGTTCTAACGCGGCCCATTAACTTTTCAATCTACGTAAACACAACGCAGGAACCGCGGCCAAAAATTTAAACAAATGATTCACTTGACCATTTATGGACAGTTTAATCGGAGAAAGAGAGAAAAATGCGCGAGATTTGTTTAGATTTTATTGAGATATGCCTAAATCCAAAAGGGGGTGGCTGGGTCAAGGAAAGCGAAGCCGGAAGTTGCGATACTTCTATTCTCTTGGCATTGGACAGGGTCAGGGAATCCACAGCCGGAAAAGAGGGCGTGTTTTGGTTCCATTGAATCAAATGCGCAGAGTCTTGACGTAAGGTAATAGGAGAGCTGGGGATATAGTGTTATATCTAAATGAATTTGAATTGATAACTTAGTTAAAGGCTGTCGTGTATTTTTAATAATTAATTAATAATTGCTATCATTGGCACATTCTACACATCCAGATTAGCCAGACTGCTTCTATAGCTTAATGTAAACTCATTTCGCAGAACCCACAATGATATAAAAACTAAAAGACAAGCGTCATTTCGCATAGTTAATTTCTTATTTAAAATGAAAAATTTTCCATTTTATTTATGCATTTGGTTGCCACAGCTTGTCAAATTTCCATGCCACATACCGTTGCCGTTTCCACAACCATGCCTCCCCGGACTCATTGACAGGCATTTGCCAAAAATATATAAAAAGAAAAATATTTCATTTCGCACATCGCGAACTGTGGGGACAGTAAACCAATAGCAAAATTTCATGTGTTAAGGACAAGGTTGCACATCAGCAACAACAATAACAACAACAACGACAGTAAACGCATTCCGCATTGTTGCACTAAACTAAACATAAACAAAATGCCACATAAACAAAAGAAAATGAACAAAAAGAAAAAAATAGATAAATGATTATTGAAACGCTGCCAGCGTAGGAAAACTCATGTAAAATGTAATTCATTTACGAGTTGTGAACCGCAAAGTGCAATTGGGAGTGTGAGTGTGTAAATTAGGGTGACCATGACCGGGAGGCAGGCAGGCAGTCACACCAGCTGGCCGGCCGACCGGCCGGCTGAACCGAATCATAACATAACCCAGAAACCGATTGAATTGGATCGGATTGGAGGAGCACGCCATGACCTAAAAATAAATCGCATCGAAAATTGTTCAGTATTTTTTTTTTGCTTTGCGGAAAATTGCTCGCAGTTTTGACGTCGGCAAAGTTTTTCCTAACAGACGGCGCGGAATTACGTGCCGTTATCTGCCTGATACATGTATACAATAGATACAGATACAGATACAGATACATACCAAAAATAGAACTTTGCCTCATTTGTGAAAGTTTTCGGGCCAAAACAAAGCCAAAAACATCGAGGACTATTTTTAAAAAACGTTTCACATGATGTGCCCCTAAAGTAGGTGCCGCGGCGAAAGGTATGCGGGGGGTTGAGTACTTTGCCACCTGTAGACATCAATGTGTCTAGTGAAAATGAAAACTCATTACGCTAGTTGGCCAAAAATAGCGTATCTATTCACATACATATTCTATGACGTTGCCTTCAACTTGGCCATAAAGAGAGCGACGGCCACATCACTCAGCAGCGCGCTGCATTTTGGCCATAAACAACGGGAGCCGAGCAACTGAACAACTGAACAACTGAACAACTGAACAATTCAACTGCAAGTGCCTCATTTCTCGGTTTATGGCCATTCAGAAATTTCTGAGCCCAGCCCCTCTCGCGACACCCACTAGAAATCGTTTGTGATTTGCGCGCGCCTCTAACAACTTATTAGAAGAACCAATAAAGGATGCTCGCCTGGTGTATGCCCTGTAGCCAAGTTGGAAGTGGCCGCAGTCTGTCAGTTCTGATTGTTAGACTGACACGTACTTTATGGTTTCAGACTGCGCTGTTTCTGTTGATTTGTTTCAGTTAATCTTATGGTTACAGGGTAGAATAGATCGACAAGTTGCTGGCCACATCATCATTTGATTTTTGGCAGTTGACGGCTTGTCAATTTGCTAGGAGTAACTGAGGAAAAGCCAAAGATGGACATGAATGAGCTGATCGCAAATTGAATGGCAGCTGTAAGCTGCACCTCTTCCTCAATTGGCAGCGCACCCAACGACGAGTAATAAACATTCATAAATTTGCTAACATTCATTTATTCATCTTGTTGCTGTTGTTGTCGCATTAGCAAACTAATTGAAGTTTGCCATGGTAGAGCATAAAAGTACAATATCAAATAGAAGTGTCAATACAGCGCAAGACCAATCAATAGAATTAGTTTCTTAAATACTGTGAAAGCGTACTGAAACTATAATTAATGTTTAAATCGGATAAAGCAATAATTTAATTTGAACTTATAGATGAAATATTAAGTAGTGATTGAAGTAAACATATTTTTCTTTTATTCTTTTATATAAATCTGTCGAAGACATTTATTTACTGAAATTATTATTTAGTTAATTATAAATCTCGATCATTTACATATTGAATATATATAAATATATATATTAAATATATACTTGCGCTTATTATCAAATATATGACTTTAATTATGTGACACGATTCATTGATAACGATAAGAGTTCATGTAAATTGCCATTGCAGATTACTCAATATGGTCACACTCTGCGCGTGCTTCTATTCGTATGTGCAGCAGTGTGCGCCTAGCTAGGCGATTGTGTGTGTATATCTGCCCATATGCCAATTGTGTGTGTCGTGTGGGATTTCTATGTCGTGTTATCGCTAGTCGAGAACTTTGTTTGTTGTTGCTGTTCGTTGTTGTTGTTGTTGCTGTGGCTGCTGCTGTTGCTGTTGCTTCTGCGTGGGTCAATGGGGAGACGGCGTCGACGTGCGACTGTTGAATGTTGTTGATGAGGCAGAGGCGTTAGATAGTCGCAAGTCGCAAGTCGCAAGTTGCATGACACATGGCACGCGCCTCGAAAATAACAACAAAACAACAACAAATTCAAAGAAAAACTAAAAAACTATATAACATCAACGAAAGAGTCAAATAGAGAGAGAGTGAGATAGAGAGTGAGGCATAGAGATACCTGCCAATGCCAAGCTATAGGTTCCCCCCTCCCCATCCATTCTGCTCCCTCTCTTAACACATAACTCTACACAACTGCGACAAGGTCCGCATTGCCATAAATGGTGGCCAGGCCTCAGTCTGAGACTTGAGACTTGAGACTCAGACGGAGACGGAGATGGAGACTGAGACTGAGACTCTTGTTAGGGCCGTGTCAAGCGTCTCGACTCGCGACTGGGCCGTGTAGGTTGTAATTAAAAGCGTATTGACTGTTGCTTCGATTGCATTTGCAGCTATCTCGTTCGCACAATTTCAAATCTATAAGATACTTTTGTTGCTGCTGCTGCTGCCAGCTTTTATTATTGGTTGAAACTGCCCTCTTGACAATTGTTTTCTATGTGATTTGCCCGCTACCATTGGATGCTTTGTGGACACTGCTTTCCCCCCGCCTTACCCTATTGCCATCTTGTATTAAGCGTTTTATTTGCTAGCTGCCAGCTGCGCATTACGCAAGTCAACTTCATTTTCCATAGCTCAAATTGGAGAGGCTATATAGGCGATATAGCCATAAGCAATACGGCTATAAACCAATGGACAGTGGGCGTTGTCATTCAGCGAGTTTTCGAGTCGCTCCATTGAGGTGTGAATAAATTTATGACAAACACAGATACAAACATACATACATTATATATATATATATATGTTTGCGTCTCTACTTTGATAATACTTAAATTTCATATTGTAAATCTTCCATCTCAATATATAAGTATACATTTGAGCAAACATATATGCATACTTTTCAGCTTTCCTGCATTCATCTCTTGTTTTTTCAAATATTTTGTGTAATATTCATAAATATCACATTATATTATATAATTTATGAGCACCATAATATGCTTTATGAGCTTGGCATGTTGCCGTAAATTGCTCCAGTCAACAGAAAATATACACAACAACGGCAGCAGCAAAAACTCGAGACACAAATTAAAAATTTAAACAGTCAAATTATTGAAAATTTCCATTGGTAGAAATTGGAGCAATTAAAAAAACGAAATTGCTTCTTTTTTTTGTTTATAGGTGAGAATTATATACTAATTGCAATATTCAGAATAATTTATATTTTATTGAATTACTGCAGAATGTCAAGCTATCTGACTCTTGACAAGTTTTAATAATCATTAAAAATCTATTTGCAAGCAAAATAATTAATTCATACTTCTACGTAATGCAATTTCATTATATTTTAGAACAAAATCGGGTTTAAATTAACATTTTTTGCATGAAATTGAATTAGTTTCGTGAAGTTCTCTAAAATAAGAATCCGCGCCAAGTTTATTAAAGATGATTTATAGCTCTTCTTAATGATGGAGGTATTATATAAACTTTTAGAGCAATTTTCTGTGGTGAGCTTCAAAGACGAACAGAAAATTAAACTTATAGTTAAAAGCAATTATTAAATATATAAATTATAAACAATAAACAGTAAAACGAAAAATACGTTGTGTATGCAATTATTTGAGAGTGACATTAATAAACACAAACAACACACACATCATAAAAAGACTAATAAAAATGTAATTTTAATATTTTGAATATGTAAGCACTTAGTTGAAGGCCTCTATAACTGTTAAAAGTCTTTTAAAATTGATATTAAAACATTTTCTTAATTTGACTGAAATCTGTTTGCATATCAGTTAAAAGCCCAGCATATAGGTTAATACAATCCGTTTTATAGCTTTAGTCCATAACTGGACTCAAATCTGATAAGTTTTTTATTTTTTCATATTTTTAATGATTTTTCTACATTGTTGTTGTTGTTGTTGCTGTTGTTGCTGTTGTTTGGGGTTTCGAAAGTTGAGCCAATCACCTCCCACAGCTGCTGTAGTTGGAGTTGTTGTCGCAATTGTTGACTCTCTTGTTGACTGCTTGTCTAATTGTGATTTGTATTATTTTTGGCACATCGAAATGAATATATTCATGCCCAAATAGGCATAAGCAGGTGAAAGTGGGTCAGCAAATTACTCTGCAAATGGATTGCACGAATCTATTGACAAGTGTTTCAATTTCTTCGATACTACAACCCATTCAATTGCTTTTTATTCACTCTGTCAGTGCGAATACACGGATGAATTCCTGTGTTTTTGGTAATTGCGAGTGCCGTGCAATCGTCTAAATATATAACGCGTGCCTCACATTTCTAAGTTTAACAGAAAACAAACAAAGTTAAGGGTCTGCCGACTACTTAATACTCTTGCCAAGCTCTTTGTTGAATTTGTGTTATTGTGTATGGTCGTAAATGGGAGTTAACTTGTTGTGAATCAAATTTAGTTACATATGAACTTTCATTTTATCACATTATATCATATAATTTGTCATAATATATCAAATTTGCATACGAATTTGTCGCATTATAAAATATTCAATGAGCATTTCCTGGAAATAACTATAATAAAGCAGGTTAATTGACAGATGAAATAGTCACGCAAATATCATTAGAAATTGTGCATACCCTACAGCAGAGCAAATAAACATTGTGATGAACACATTTAGCCAAAAACATTCATAATAATTGTTATTATTTGGCTTTTCTCTGGCAGCTGAAGACAGCAGCTGGCTGTGCGAAGAAATGCAAATGCCCGAGGAGAAGAAATACAATAATTGAGAGGAAAAAACAATTCTACAACTCAACAATGCTAATCAGCTGGTCAATGTATTTTGAAGAGCGTGTGCCAATATAGAACCTAGTTAGGATCTGAAGGCGGCAACATACATGCCTAAATTGGAATTACACACTATTACCCACTCTTTCTCCCTCTCTGTCTCTGTCTCTGTCTCTCTCGCTGATTGATTTGCGTAAACAACCGATGGAACTGGGATGGAACTATAGATAGCAAATGTTTACATTACCTCACGATGACGTGAAAAGCGCCGCGTGCAAATAGCAAAATAATTACAAATAGAATTTTGCACGTCAAGTTCATAAATTTCTAGGGTGCGTGTGTGTGTGTGTGTGTGTGTGTGTGTGTGCAGGGTTAGGTGGGGCAGAAGGCGTAGGGCGTAGAATTTGCTTAATCAGCTCGTCTCGCTTTAGATGCTCACGTAGATGGACGGGAATAGACTTGTGTGTGATTAAGCCATCTATTTATAGTTTTATTTGTGTTCTATTTGGGCATCGTCTTGCCTCGGTCAAGGTAGTTTTAGGCACTTCTCCTCATGACGTGCAGCACATTGCGGTCTGCCTGCGCCCCCTGCCTCTTCTGGCCAGCACTATGAAATGGCCAAAATAAATAGATGATTCGCCGCGATTTGCATTTGTGACAGCATTTTAGTGGCCAAATGCATTTTGTTGTTGCTTCTTTTGCCTTCTTCTTTTCATATGATTTCTCGATTTGAGATCTGTGTGAGATGCCTTGAATTCCACTTTAATGACTTTATTTACGAGGCGCACACAGATATGTGTAGATATTTATATGACAACGACGGCCACAAAAAGTTAATCCCACTAAATGCCGTTTATAGTTTATAGCACACTATTTTCACAGTATCTGTGTGTGTGTGTGTGTGTGTGTGTGAGAGAGGAAAACAGCTTATTCATTTCAATGCTCTCTGACTGGGGTATGATAACTTTGTCGTCAGCATTCCAGAAGCGGATATTTGAAGAGATACTTTCACATTGATCTTAAATGTTTAATTAACAAATTTACACTATAATTATGAACTTATCTAAACAAAAGCGTTGCCTATAGCGAATCTTTTCAGGTAGTAGAATGAATGAAATATCTAGAAATCTAAGTGTATCTTGACTTCGGCATATTAAGATTCAGTTCTTTCTTTCACTCTGCTAAATCCTTTCTAATTACAAAATGTGACAAATAAGTGGCCAACTCTTCTGTTCGCACCTACTTATACACATTTAAGAGTCAGAGCCATATGCAGAATATGAATAGGATTGTGAGTGTTTGGTACACTGATTCAAGAATCATATGGCGAATTGTGCGTGAACATTGCAAAAATATGTTTATCGCTTATCAGAGTGGCGCAAAAGCACGTCGCAGGCTCAGATACAGATAAAGATATCGATAAGCGTTGATAACGTCACAGTTCTTCACATTGTGCGTCAATCAGCCTAATATATATTAATAAAAATAAAAATAAAATAAAAATAAAGCGACTCTTGTATTTATGTATGCCAGACATCTAAATTTAGTCAGCCTATTCTATATGCATACATAAATACATACATATACATACTTATCATGAGCATGGATACTTACGATATATGTATATATATGTTTTGATTAGATGACAAGGCGTCGGGGGTGCTAGCAGTTGCCTAGTCCAGCCCATGCTGGCTAATGAGCATTCGAAACATTTTGAGGTAGAGGAATCTTAAAGATCCATGACACACTTCCGTTGCGCCAAGTTACATCATTAATTTTCGTGTTCCATATGGCTGGCTAATGCTTTTTCATTTGACACACACATACGCACACACACACATACGACAATGGGCCAGATTCAGATACAGATACAAAAGACACAGATTCAGAAACAAAACAAATTTTGTCGTGTTTGCGCCGCGTTGTTGCCATTAATTTTTGGTATGCCTAGCCAAAGTATCTGTAGTCTTGATATAGCTTGTAATTTTTATGTTCGCAGCGCTGTTCAACAGCTCCCAAAACAGATATACCCCCGCCGCTGGCATCTCCTTTTCAATACCCTTTCCCTAGGGTATTATAACATTTTCAATAGATACCTTCAAAGAGACTTTTACATATGGACGTGTGTAAATGAAATGGTTGAAAACGTGAGCTGAAAGTGTATTTAATATTCGTCTATTCGTGTGTAGTTTATCCTATTTGATTCGACTTTCTATCTGTATCTTTATCTGTATCTGTTTCGTTTCCTCCTGATCTGAAGTGTGTCACGTATGTTTCTGATTTGAGAACTCAATGCAGCTCGCTGTTGTGTTTTTATTGATTGAGTGTCCCATTTAGTGTTGATATTTATAGTTTCAACCAACTGAATTCTCATTTAAAACTCATGACGTGCTACCAAAAATTGCAAACGAAAGATCTGAAATAATTATTCTAATTTTAGCAGCTCCAGACTCAAGTGAATAACTATAGTTAGAACATGTTTGTTTGTTTTTCCTTTAGACCGCAATAATGTGGGAGTGCTTATATCGTATTATTCTCGAGAATAATATAATACGTCACTGTTTTTCTCCCTCCCCCTTCCTCTCTTCTCATATTTGCGCTGCGCTGCGAATATTTAGCTGAACTTGGCGTCAGACTGTTAAATACTTTGTGGAAAAGCATTTTGTTTATAATCAACAGCTAATATTCGTTACGTGAAGCATTATAAATAGATTGGTATTGGTTTAAATTTAGACACGGCCAGTGAGAGTATATAAAAATGAGCATAGATATATGAAAGTATCTTTTCTGCTTGTTTTTACGCTTTGTATCTATGGGATGCGTAGCGTTTTTTGTTGACGTCGCTAAGCCAAACAAATGGCAAAGCGAATTGAACATTAAGTTGTTTTTCTACACATTTCATTTACTCTGTTTAATTGGAGAACGATTCCGAATGGGCAGCAACAAGTTAAGCTAATGTATATAAAGTAAATGCGATTCAGTTGGATCTAAGGGATATCATTCAGACGAAGAGTTGCAGTCAGTAATACCAATTCTTCAGCGACTGGCTAATACAAATTCCTCAATTCACTAGTTTATGCTTTGTCATTTTTCATGGCGCAAAGTCGCGGCTTGACAGAACAGTCCCCAGTCCAGGGAACTTTGGGGCGACGCATAAATCCCTTCAAATGCCACGACATGTAAATATTTCCAACAGACGACGCGACAATCACAATGACAACAACAATAACAAGAGCAGGAGAGCACAAATAAGAAGAAGATGACAACGAAGAAGAAGAAGAAGACGAGGAAAAGTGCAATGCTTATAAAATATAATTTCATTCTATATGAAAAATGCAAAGTGACAACATAATTCGCCAGTTTATCATAATCAAAATACGCCTACATGCTTTGCTGGATGCATAATGAAAGCGACAGGCGAACACTTTACATCCACACTCTAACAACAACAACAACAACAACAACAACAACAGCGAATGCAACAACAACATCAACAGCAATAGCAACAACAACAACAATGGCAACAACCAAAAACCACACATGGAACAATGACACAGACGAGTGTCAGGCCAAGTGGCAAAAATAACTTCAAATAGTTTTGGTCTTTTGGTTTTTTGGCTTTTAGCTTCCCATTTCATTCTATATTATTTGCTTCTATTGCAAAAACATGAAATTCGTATTTCGGAGCTGCTACAAGCTGCATTTCACTTTACTATTTCCCCATTCCAGACACTTTTGGGCTGTGATCTTCTCCTTCTGTCCGTCTCATTCTTAAAATCACACGGCAAATTAATGCTGAACACGAAGCAAAACACTTTCATAATGCGACCAAATTAATCAACTTTAATACACGCATCATCCTAAGTGAAAACAACAACAAAGATGTCTTCGAATTGTTAAGAAATAGAAATATATATGAAATACTCGAACGAGTAACTACGAGTGAAGGAACACAAATAGTTGTTCTCTGTATTAAATTATTAATTTCTGAAGTGTTTTTTGTTGTTGTTTAGTTTTCTATAATTATAACTATGATATTTTGATTGACTGTTGCTTATTTTTAGGGAAGACAGTTCTATATATTACATCTTCAGATACTTTTGTAAGTAAATGAAACTAACAAAATGAGTTTAAATATTCTCGTTGTAATTGTTCATATTTTATAGACAGGAACTATGAACTTTCGATCAATGTTCAACATACAGTAGTGGGAATTAGTAAACATAGGACTTTAATTAAATATAATATAAATAAAAATGTAATGCGTTTAAAACTCTGACAAACTTTGACAGAAGAGTTCGAGTTCGTTGTGGGAACGCGCTTAAGTGAAAACATTTTGCATGGCGAAATTAGTTAAAAATAGTCGACAACGTGTCGTTTGTGTCTCTGTTGTTGTTAATATTGTTGTTGTTGTTGTTGTTGCTGCTACCCGCATGCGATGATTAAGCGGCCCATGAAATTATTAACTTGTTTTTGTGACTGGCAAGAAGTGTTGCCAAATTTGGAGCTGGAACCCAACAAAACCGCAATTAAGCACAAATCACAAAGTTTGCCCAAAATTGGTTAAGACTCAAGAACGACAACCACCACAATAACAACAACAATAACAATCAAGGGAGAAACAACAAAAGCAAATGATGATGTGCCCGAAATTTGTGGTGCCTACTTTTGACCAAATTTGGTTGCACATTTATCGCTCGAATTTTGGTTTTTGGTTTTGGTTTTCGTGTGATTTGTGAATTGTATTGTATAATATACTTGTATAGCTTGTACCTAAAGCTTTTTGTCTCTTGACCCGTTTTCTTGATTTTATTTTATTATACTCTTTTTTTGTCTCTCTCATTAAGCCACACGAATTTATTGTGAATAAATGGTCGGGGCTGCTGCCAAAGCAAATAAAATGCTTTGATTTTATGAATTTAAGCACTTGACATTTTCGCTAAAGTATCTCATAATCGTGACATGTGACTAACTCTCACTGAGAAGCAGGTTGATATTTGAGATACACAATAAACAGTTGTTAAGTGTTGCATTAAGCAGTTCATTTCCATTTATGGGTTGCTTGACTTTTCAAATATTTATCAACATAATAAATAATAAGCACTTATCTCTTCAAATACGTGTGACAACATTAATAATATCTATAACAAGAATGAATCATTTGCTATCAATCACATTGAGATGTGGATAAATTAGACAAATATAAAAGATAGTTTAATTGGGAACTGTTTGAGGATGGATTATGCTTTAGTAGATTCTGTTTTCCATTTTTAAATAATATTTATTACATGTAAAATGTAAGCAAAATAAAATAGATTTATAAAATAGAAAATAGAAATAAAAGTAAATAAATAAATTAGAATAATATTCATTTAAAATGCGACTGAATAAAAAAACACTTTCTCAAGTAAGTATTCAAAGTATTCAAAGTATTCAATACAATCTAAGTTGTTAGTTAAATCTTAAGATAAGAATAATATAAAGGTGTCCAAATGTGTCTCAACAAAAATAAGATTTGTTAATACACTTGTATTTTCAATCAAATGTATTACTTGCAGTTACTTTCTCAAGAAAACTCTTCTAACTTTATAAGCATTCTAACATCCACGAATAATCAGCATTTCCTGCTAAAAACTATTCTTCTCAAACATTTGGAATGCTAAGTCAACTAAGTTGGCTTATTTTTAGACAAGTTTGACTTTTGTGCTGTGCTCCCATTGTGACGCTGCCATGATAACTATTTTTAGTTACTTGCTGCAAATAATAAACTGCACGAAGTGATGAGAATTTTCATAGCTTTCACTGCGTCAGCGACAACAACAACAACAATAACAACAGCAACAATGGCAATAAGAATATCCACCTGTTGCTAGAGTCAAGGCCACGTTTGCTTTCGTCACAAGTTCATATTCAGATACACACTCACACACACACACACAAACACACAGGACTCCTTTGGGGAGGAAACGCAGGCGCGCTGTTAAGTATGCTATACTTTCTGTGCTCATTCATAAAAATGACCGGGAAAGTTTACGCAAGTGAACATTTTGTGGGTTGGGGTAGCTCGCGCGCTGGCGTTATGTATCCATAAAGCGGCAGTTTTTAGCTCCATCGATTTTTGGCTGATGCAACAATAGAGAGCGAAACAGAGAAAGACAATGGGAGAGTGAAAATAAAAGAGAATGTTTCGCTTATGTGATAATTCTCCTTGACTTTGACTCGGCAGGAGCTCTCATTGTGTGTGTGTGTGTGTGTGTGTGTGTGTGTGTGTGTGTGTGTGTGTGTGTCTGGACAGAATGGAGGCGAATGGAGCTTGTTCCACCTTTAAAACCGGTGCACATTTATCATCTCGGCAGTCAGTCAAGCAGGCAACCAACCCGATTTGTTCAGGTCTCGCCACGAAGGCGTTCAAAATTAAAAGTCGCTCAACTGCAACAACAACTACACCAACAACAACAACACCAGCAAAGACAACAACATCAGCAAAGACAACAACATTAAGGCGATTGCATTGCGCAAATGCGAAATGATATTAAAATGAAAAGTTTGCCAAGTAATAAACTGATAAAGAGGCGACGTCTGCGCCGTCTGACGGCGACATATCGCAAAAAGGTAACTTATTAAACAACATGGCGCTGAATGTTTGTGATACACTTCAGCAACGTGGCTATAACAGCAATGCAGGTTGGTTTGTCAAGCTGACTTTTGAGTTGCATAGAAATCAGAAGTTGAGGAGGAATTAATGATGACTAATTACTTTTCATGGCTGAAAAAAGAGAGGGAGAAAGTGAGAGAGATAAAAAGAAAAAGAGGGAGAGAGAGAGAGGAGGGTGGAGAGAGAGGGACAGCGGGAGAGAGAGAGAGAGAGAGATGGGTAGAGAAAGAGGAAAATTCACTTCAAATAATTGCACATTTTGTTTAAATATAAATAATATTAATTAAATAATGTTAATTATGCAATGCGATATTTTCCTTACTAAGCCAATTAAATATACTCGTGAAATTAAAATATAAAATACAAATTAAATTTAAATAATTAATCCAAATCTGTTTATTAATTTCACATTAAAGCGACGAGTGACAACCTTCAAGAACAATTGGGCAACTGAAATATTTAATTAGTATTTAATTAGCAACGCCTGCAATACGAATTGTAAGTGCACCCGACAAAGTTGCTTGCCTTCAAAAACAATTAAATGTTGCACTTAAGTGCAAGCAATCTTCGACCTCTTGCAACAAGAACGAAAGCCAAACAAAATACACGCACAAATATTGAGATCCAGTTTGTTGTTGTTGTTGCTGCTGCTGTTGTTGGTGTTGTTGTTGGTGTTGTTGTTGGTGTCGCATTGTGGCTGCCTCGTTGCTGCAGATAAATGTAAATTATTATGTCGTAAATTTGTTGACTGCCATGTTGGCCAGGCTCTCCTGACAAGGGGCAACAACAATGCGCCAGCCGTCGATTTGCACCACATAAAAATGAAAAGCCACAAAGCCAAAAATAAAACATAAAAAAATCATGGCTTATAAAATGGCTTGATTGAGTCTGTGGCCAAAAAAAAGCTTACATAAAATATATAAAATAAGTAAAAAAGAAAAAAAAAACAAGGGGAATAATTAAATAAAGAGAGAACAAACCAAGCCTGGGCGAACCGGATGCGATAGGCGAACAGCAACGTGCAACGTGCAATGTGCAACGTGCAACGTGCACTGTGCTGCATGCAACATGTTGTTGATTTATTTGTTGGGCCGGCACACGACCAGCCGACGACGACCACGTCCAGAGCGATGGGCGACAAATGACAAGCAGCAAAAGTGCAAGTAACTAAGAGGTTCGGCCGAGGGGAAGGCGTCTGCTGCGCAGGGGGGGGGGGAGGGGCGAGTCTGGTATGTTGGTAGGCAAATGTACGTGGGGGCCAAATCAGCTAACGAGGCGCGTGCCAAACAAACGCCCATCGTTCAGAACCAAAAACAAATTCTAAAGAAGGCTTCGAGCTGCCCTTGAACTTATGGCCAAAACAGCTGACCGACATTTTGGCGCGATGCAGGTGGGTGGAAACACTGTCTGGCCGAGTGTTTGAGAGCTGGTGTGCGTGTGTGGGTAACTGTGTGTGTGTGTGTGTGTGTGTGTGTGTGTGTGTGTGTGTGTGTGGGCATATGTGAGAAAAACAAACAAACAAACCGCAAGCACAACAAACAACCCCCGCAAAAACAATTTTTGCGACCAGACGCGGCGACGCGTCGACGCGACGTCAACAACGTCCCCTACACTTGTCGATGATGCCAAGAGAGCACGCAGAATGCTACACATGTGTGGGGGGCGTCGGAAGAGACGGTGGAGGCGCAGCAAGGAGGGGGCGTTGTAGCTGTAGCCGGTCGCGTGCCGCTTTGTCCTACACACACACACATACAGAAGCACACACACACACACAGTTGCACGCTGCTGATGACTTGCCGGGTGGGGGTCACTCAACTGAACACGCTCCAAAAACAGATCGAGAGCTCGAGAGATCTGTTGAACTGGAGGCGTCCGTTTAGCGCTTGCCACGCGAATCGGTTGCCAAATTGGTTAGCCAAGTGGGTTGCACAGTTAGTGGCGATCACTTGTCTGTCTGTCTGTCTCTCTGTCTGTCTCTCTGCCTGTCTGCCTAGTCCGGGTGGGTGTGGGAACCGCTCTCGCACTTGAAATGCATACGAAAATTATTGCACATAAATTTCACAAGCATATACACACACACACGCACACCACACACACACACACACACACACGCCCACCTCAATATAACGGACCGAAAAACTATAGAAGCCACCAATCTCATAGCGAGAACGTCGATCGCCTTTAATTTAATTAGTTGCGCGTGCAACAAACACACATGTGGCAGGGGGGCAGATCTTCAGGTTGCATGCCTCAGTGGGTAACTGTGCTGCTCTGCGTCGCTCTTGTTATTTATGCGTCGCCTTCTTTATGGCTTCCCATATAAATTCTCATTCAGCTTGTCATCATTTTCGGCTGCATCTTCTCGCTCTTTGCATTTTAAGCGCGTCGAGGCCATAAACTATATTACACTGCATCTGCACACACATGTGTGTGTGTGTGTGTATGTATGTGCAGCTTTCGAACTGCACAGTTTGGCAGCATAGCGCGATCATCATTTTAATATGCAACATTGTTGCGAAATACATTAAATAATTAACAATATTTATGTTTAAAATATGAACAAATTAGTTTGTTTCATTTCTCATATTGAAATACACATATTTATCGATATTTCTAATGACAGTCATCGATTACTGCTTGTGTTATTACCAATTGATGTTCATCGGCAGTTTGTGCGCTAATTAATGCCCATTTATCGATGTTCATTTTTACAAGTTTAGTTAGTAAACTCAACAGTGTATTTACACCACGATCTATAACTAAGTTAATTGTTCTTGTTGTTGGGAGGGAGATGCCAAAACAGGTGTTGTTGTTATGTGATGGGTTGTATCTGCTGTCATAAGTATTTAGCCACGTTTTAAGCGCATCAAAAGCATTTTGCACCAAATAATAATAAATTTGAATTTGCTTTTAATGCTGAGTAAATTAACATATATAGAAAGATGCAATTCTTGTTTTGATGTTTTGATAGTTCTGACACTTATTTATTGTATAATTATTATATAATATATTAAGTTAACATTGTGAAATGTCATTTAGTTGTATCGCGACTTATTGTCTTAGATAAACTGGGAATATAAGTAATATATAATATTATATATATATATATATATTATTGGGGTGCAACTTAAGTGAAATCCATCTATTATATATGTGTGTCTAAATATACATCTGTTTTTTTACTGTAGCATTAAGAAAATGCAATATTAGTTATAAAGTTAGCAAATTATAATTTTTAACATTAATATTTAACATACGACAACATATGTTACATTAATATGCGACAACAAGCTGTAAATTTGGGGAGAAATTGTTAAAATAAGTAAAGAAAACATAAACTTAATAGTAGAATGTGCCTAGAAGAAGCTGATTGATAATAAAGTTGTGATAATATCAAAATATGAGTTTATCATTATTTTTAACTGTTGACTGTTGTCAATGAGTTATCTATAGCCACAGTAATCGAAAGGCATCTCGTTTGATTAATAAGAACTTTGTTGCAGAAACTAAAATAACAACTTTTAGAAAGCCTAGCTTTAACTGCATTAATTTGTTTATGATCCGCAATCATGGATTAATACGTAGCTTTCATTTTGATAGATATGATTAATGTATTATGTATTTATGAGGTAAATAGACTTGTTGTCTTAGTTAAGTGACTGCTTCGAATTTCCTTTTGATTTAAAAGTTGAATTTTAGTAGCAGACGGGAAATTGAATTACAAATGAGTAATCCAAGCAGACAAGCAGCTAAACAGCTAAGCAGCACTTGACCTGGTCACAGCGCTGGTAACTTGGCTATAAAGTACACATGTATGTAACTGAATGAGTTTTTTCTCTCCTGTAATGAACGCCCACTCGTCCAATGCGTGTTTGTTGTAATAATTTATTATCACATTTACGGCGGCAATTAATATGAAAAAGTAAATGGATAAATGAGAAACAAGAGGTACAACAACAGCAGCAACAGCAACAGCAAATGACAAAATTAAATGAATGAATCAAGAAAAAGGCAAAAGCAAAAGCAAAAGCAAAAGCAAACTGACAAGAAATCATCAATGGAAACAGTCAGCTTCTACTTAGCCATACAATGTATCTGTGTATCTTTAGATCGGTGTATCTATCTATGTGTCTGCTGTTGTTGCTGTTGCTGTTGCTGTTGTTGCTGTTGCTGTGTTGCTGTTGTTGCTGTTGCTGTGTTGGCGTTGCTTAAGGCAATCGGCAGCTTTGACTAGCAAAGCGTTTGGCAATGCAGAAATCGAATTAGCCGCAACATGGCGCACGACACAGTCGCGTATCTTACAGATACTTGGCGTGTGGGCTGCGGTCAGTGCGTAGGCTGTGCCAGCAACGGCAGCACCCTGTATCTGTAACTGCGCGCCACAGCAGCGGCAGCAGCAGCATAATAAAATTCAACAATTTATTGCAGTTGCTGCTTTAATTTGTTGTTGTTGCTGATGCTGTTGCTGTTGTTGTTGTCGTTTGGCCACTTGGCCAAAAAAACAAAATTTTCATTCACAAAACGGCGGCCGTTGTATGCAAATTGACCGCTGGCTTTCAACTCTGTTGTGGCAGTTTTTAGTTGACGTCGAAGTCGGCAAAGTCAACGCTGACTGCGGCAGCGATGCCAACTGTGACGGCGACTGCGACTGCGACTGCGACTGCGACGCGACACACTTGGCAAGCGATGTTCAGTGATTGCAACAGCGACAACAACTGAGTTGCCGCCATCAATGAATGGAACTGTGCGCCTGCCCTGGCCCAGGGCAAGTCCACCGAACGGGCCTACGTGTCGGCTACGTATTGGCATAAATTATATTAAAATACCCTCTACATTGTGGGCATATTAGCTAACAACTAAGACATGATCTCATTGAATTGATAGGGTCAATCAAATCAATCAAAAAATCAATCGGTAATCGAGTAAATAATAAATCAGAAAGTAGGAATTGTATCTCGCTAAAGCTTCTAGAGCATCTTTAGTAGAGTATAAATGAAAATAATAAATAAGCATATAAACTAATAACTATTTTATGGTTTTTATAAGTTTTCAAGTTTATTTGTCAACTTTTAAAATTCAAATTAAATTGCTATTCAACTTGCAACAAGTGTTCAGTGAGTGAAATTGCTCTTTGGATATTTGAATATTTGAGAGCATTACAACTTCGACTCTTTGTTAAGCATTTGTTGTTGACTTTTGCATTTTGCATTTGCATTTATTTATTTAAAGCATTAAACAAAGATACAGACACGGACACAGACAGAGACAGAGACACATGTTGTAGTTGGTGTTGTTGCTGTGGCGACATGCAACAAATGTTAGACATTCAATTTGTTGTTGACACTTCATTAGCAAAATAAAAAAGTGGGTTAAATGTTGCTAAAATTAAGTGATGCGCACACACACACACACGCACACACACACTCATAGATCGGCGAACCGAAGATGCAACCAAAAGTTGAAGCCAAGTCAATGGACAGCTGTTGTGTTGTTGGCGGAACCCGCAGCTAAACCTAATAAAACCAATGGGTTAAGTTGGTTATTGCTTGGTGTTTGGTTTCGGGTTTCTTTTTTCTTTTTTTTTTTGGCCAACATCTCGGGCTGTTGAGTTTTTATGAATGAAATAGTAAAAACAAAACAAATCTGAAAATGCGCCCACGTTGTGCGCCACATGATGAAATCATGAATGAATGATTGAATGAATGAATGAACGAATGAATTGGGGAATTGGAGAATTGGGCCCAAGCCCAGGTGCCAAAAGGGCACGAGACATGGAACGTGAAACGTGGGCAGCAAATGCAAATTGATGGCCATGGCTAAGACGATGCTCATCGTTTTCCATCGTCTCCATTAGCCACGCACACCGGAACCGCATTAGCATGATCATCATCATCATCATCAGCATCATCAACGTTGTTGAGGAAGACCGGAAAGTGCCAAAGCCTGGCTCCACTGAATGCTAACAAATTAACTGTCAAATGCTTCGACATCATTTGATGCATTCAATGAAAACATTTCCAAATATCTTCTTTTCTACTTGATTTCATCTCTTTCTTTTGTGAATGAAGTTTATCTCTTCAACTGCTGTTCGCTGAGGGGAAAGCTGCACTGGGAATGGGGAAAGATGCATCGATGCAATCAGCAGGCAACATACTATAGTATTTTTCTACAGCACAAACGCCGTATCGTATTTCAAAGATTGTCAACGGCTGTCATTGTTGCCATACAAAGTGTTCTAATATTTTCAAGTCGTTAAAGTCACGAATAGAACAGCGGGCCTCTAAAACTTGAATATTATTTCCGTTTTATAACTGATAAGTCCATACAATACAAAAGTCTATTCATCTTCATGCTCTTGAAACCTCATAAAAACTTAAGAAACCAATATCTGTATTGAGTTTCCCATGTTCTCCTCAACTGTTAACCTCCACTTGAACCTGCAGCTACAAACATTTTGTCTGACAGTTCATCTCGTTAGTAAGTATTGCTTTGAAAAGGTAATTGCAGTGTTGCCACCTTACTGTGCTTGGCGTAAGCCAATTAATCCATCTGGCAATCCTAATAACGACCATTGCCAACTGTTGCCAACTTTGTGAAAGGCGTTGCCAACACAAGCAAATTGAATTGTAGACTGAGAACAAAACAGATTTGGTTAAAAGTTGATCGTTGGTGAATGCCTGACAGTTCATCTACTTAGTATGTATTTGGTTGTAAAGCTACTTACAGTGTTGCCACCTTATTTTGCATAACATTGGCAAATTCATCAGTCTGCCAAGCCAAACAGTGAACATTCCCAACTACTATTGTGTTGAATTGAAGTCAAAGAATCGATTAGCTTATCAACTTAAGCTTTCGTTAGAAGTTAATTACAGTGATGCCAGCTTCATTTGGCAAACCAATCAATCTGGCCACCTTCCTAACGAACTGCGCCAACTACTACTACTCAAAGAACAGAAAAGGTCATCAACTTAAGCATTTGTTAGAAGTTGATCGTTGTCAATTGTAGATTTGCATAACCTTCAACAGATGGAGCCATAAGGAGAAGGTGCTACCCACACCTTGGACATGTAATCGTATATGTATCAGCTTAATGATTAAATGCTTTACACTTCCAACGATAGTTGAGTTGTTGAGTTCATTTCCAACAATAATAGTTGCGAAAATTGTGCATTTTGCTTGGCTTTCAAGTTGATGTCAAGGCGCTGGCAAAAATCAAAATTCTCACACACAGCTGGCGGGCATTACAACTTTATAGCTGGTAAAGCGACAACAACAATTACAACAATAACAACAACAACAACAACAACATCAGCAGCAGCAGTAAGCACCACAACAAATGTAACCACTGAACCACTAACCACAATCATGGCCAGGCTGACGTCATATGTGCATAAAAGCAGCGACGATGACATAAATTGCATTTGAATATTGGCCAACAGCAGTAAGCCATAACTGTGCCTTGACGCTGGCCTGCCTTTGGCTTTGGCTCTGTCAATGCTTGAGCCACTCGCCTGTCACGACGCAACGTCGACGTCGCCGTCAACGTCAACGTCAACGCCGGCAACGGAGGAGGCGGCAGAGTCGTTGATCGATTTTTGGCATGAAAAGCGACTAAACTGCAGTTGGGCTGCGCCAGCGCCCTCCCTCAACACTGAAAACGTAAGAAAAAACAAAAATACAATGAATGAATATCGAAAATATCCAAAATGTTTAATGAATGGGGCGCAGCACGACAACAACTGCAACAACAGCAACAACAACAACAGCAGCACAAAAAGAGAAAAATATACCGCAACATCCGCTGTCGACGTCGACTGCTGCGTCTGCGTCAGCGTCAGCGTCAACGTCAGCTTGGCTGTTGTTGCTTTTCTGCTTTTAGTGTTGCGCGTGGGCAGCTTCATTCATAACGAACATTTTTAGCGGCTGAATGAATTGCAGTTTTGCAGTTTGGGCCAAATAACGGCACAATAAAAACGCCCGAGCAGGCAGCGGGGCAACGTGTGACAACGGGGCAGCGGGGCAGACAGGCAGAGGAGCAGCATCAACATTAACATGAGCAACAGCAGGAGCTGCAGGAGCAGCACGTAATGCAACATGCAACTGCAACGCGCTGATTGGAGAGAGACCCAAACACCAAAAAGCCACAAACAAAACCAAAACTCGATGGCGATTTACATAAATCAGCTGCAAATTTGTTCCACTGTTCAAATGCAATGTCGCCGTTGCTGTTGCTGCTGTTGCTGCTGTTGTTGTTGTTGCTGTTGCTGTTGTCACAGAAGTGCGAGCGAGAGGTTCGAGGAAGTCACAGCAGCTTCCAGCAGCAAAGCACAAGCGACAGCGACAAGCTAAAAGAGCAGCGGGAGACGTGGTGGGGACGGGCAGGGGTATGGGGACGAAGAGACTCGTGTAGCCAAAGTCAACGCGTGTCGGCTTAGAAAATACTCACAGTTGTAGCAACTGGCGCAGTTTTTTCACTCGCTTTTTTATTTTCTTTTATATTTTGGGCCTTTGAGTCTGGCTTTTTATTATACCCTGTCAGGGAGGGTGTTATGATTTGATCGTGGGATATGCAACACATGCAAATCGATTTCGAAACTCACAATGGAGTTATTTCTTAGACACTGAGCAGGTCTGCTCGATCTGCGTTGTGTGAATGAGTGTAGAGTATTAAAGCGTCGATCATCCAGAGTTAGATGTGCCTTCTTGTTATTTATTTTATATTAGTTTTTATTTTTATTATTTTCTTCTTTTTTTGCGGGGGCCGTTGCCAAAGTAAGTAGCTTTGTGTACAGTTTTGTTGGCTTTGTTGGCTGCTGTCGTCGTCTGGCTGAAAGTTGGACTCGGATTTGGAGTCAGAGTCGCAGTCGCAGTCGGAGACGGAGTTGAAGTCGCTGCGATTTGATGGCCTGATTGCAGTTGTGCTGTTACTCGTATGCACATGTGTGTGTGTGTGTGTGTGATTGCGAGGATGTGTATTACAGGAAGGAGGTGCGGGCAGCAAACGATTTTGTTAATGGACTAAAGACTACGATAGTTTAGTAACGAGTGTGTAATAAATGAGTTTTGATTACGCATAAAACATTTACAAATAATAAAGGAAACTTTCTTTTTCTTTGTCTTTTTCTTTTTCATTTTCTTTGCCTGACATTCTCACTGATAAACCTTTGATTTTGTTATTATCCACAATGGTAAGGAGCGAGATGAATGCCCAAGCAATTGTATAGTATACAAATGCTCAGCGAGAGCACTTATCCCATTAGCAGCACTAATTAGCATGCCTTCAATTTGCTCGCACACAAATCAGCGCGTCTCTCAACATTGACAGCAGGAAAATGCTAGAAGACAGCCTTTGGCTTTGTGTTAACGATACCATGAACCAAAAAACTTGGCAACCAGCTGCGTATTTTGCTCCAAAATCTACACTCTGTCCCTCTCCTCCTCTGATTATATGTATATATGCTAGAGAGTACAGGAGGATGGGGCGCAGGCATTAGACTTTAGACATACACTTGAAATAGTCAATCAGATGCTACAAGATGGTCTCCTCGGTGGGGTTTGGGGGGCATTTGGCCGTTAGGCCGTTAGTCCGTTCCGAATGAGCCAAATCTCTTCGAACCATGGCGATCTGTGGCGCGCATGAGCTCATTAGAAAATATGCGCGTAATTTGCGAGACATTTCAACTAAGATGTGGCTATTTTTGAATTGGTTTGTGAGTTGCTGTTGCTGCTTTATTATGAAATGTGTCAAGTGCCGCAGTGCCGCAGTGGCATGGCGGCATGGAGCAGCCAACGAGAACTGGAGGAACACGCACTTGAAACTCGGCTACCAGCATTGACCACCAATCAAATGTGAGCGGCGGCTCATCTAAAGCGGCTCTAAAAAAGGCAACATCAACTGAGTGGGTCGAAAGCTGAGCGAGCGTTACGCCCACCCGGTCAACTGGCAGGAAAAACAATAACAAAAAACTTCAAATCATGCCACAACAACAATACATAATAATAATAATAATAATAGCAAATTCAAGAGCAACAACAGCAGTAGCTGCGAACAAAGCAACAAACAGCAACAAGTTGATGTAAATGATTTGACTTTAGTTGAAAATCGTGTGATCTGCGTTGTTTTGGCCCTGTTTGAAATACACTTGCCACAGAGTGAAGTCCTAGAAACTACTTTATACAGCTGGAGGAAGCTAAATGTGAACTTAAGTAATGAGTTTATACATCTGTTAATACACGTAGCCTTAATCAACTGTAAGCTTCACAAAACTCATAAATAGGTGGAAGTAAATGAAATTTCCTTGGAAAATTACCTTCAGGAATATGGTAATAGATATTATCATTACTGTAAGTACTGATTAAAAGTTCTTTGACTTACAATTATGTTAATTATTAACATGCTTAAATTAAATTTAATAACACAATGCATCGTAATTAGTTTGCTTGAATATTGTATTGATATAGAAAGATAATAACTTGAAGTTTTAAATTTAAATGTAAACTTAAATAAATCTTAATTTTAAACTTAAATTTAAAACTAATTTTTTACACTCAAATTTCATTTGTAATTAGTTTTAATTTAATTATGATAAGAGTTTGATTTTATGCTTGGGTCGACTGCTGTTAGTCGACGTTAAATAAATAAATAAATAAACTGATACGATTTTAACTATATATTCAATTTCTGTAAAGATTTCCCAATCACACATCCCTGTAAACCTATAAGTGAATCACATCACAGGGTATTAGTTATTCGTTTGCTGACGAAAAAGTCATATGTGTCATATTTGTAAGCCATCTGTGAGGCAAACAGTCGGCCCACGATGGACTCAAGCGCTCTACAGTGAAGCACTAAAACGGACTGTGAGCAGTGACTGACATTTCGCCTCAAATCTCAAATGTCAGTTGGTTGTGTTCTGTGACTCTCTGTGACTCTCTGCGACTCTCTGCGACTCTGTGACTGTGACTCTGATTCTGACTCTGTGGCATGACAGTTCAAATGTGCAGGAGACCATTTATGTTGCTGTTGTTGTTGTTGTTGATTGTGCCATTTATATGTTATTTTTTTGGGGAGCCAGGGTAAATGGTTAGGCGAGTGGGGGAGGAGTGCTTGTCTTTTGCACTCTATGAGCAGCCATTGAGCTTGTCAGACGACCAAGAGCGTGATGAAGTGCAGCGCTGAAACTGGCGCTCAAATCTCAAGTCTCGCAGTTTGTTTATGCAGCCACACATTTGAAGCGCCCTGAGAGAGCATTGCAAATGTTGTTGCAGTTGTTGTTGTTGAAGTTGTTGCTGTAAGCGTACCGGAAACCCGCTGCGACAGCCTATAATTTGCAAATTTAATTTGCAACACACGCCAACATGTGACCCCAAAAAACAGCAAAATGTTATAAATAATATGCAATTGCCAGTTGCAAGTTGCCAGTTGCCAGTTGCCAGTTGCCAGTTGCCAGTTGCCAAGTTGCCAAGCTGAAACTGCTAGTAGGTGTTCGTTCGGTGGCTTACCTTAAACTAGAAATGCACAACTTATGAATGGAGCTGCGGCTCATGAATGAATTTAATTCAAACTACATGCTGACTGTGACTGGGGCTGGGCTGCTTCGAGATCATGTCTCTGCTTTTGCCAGCAATTTTTTATGCAAATCCCAATAGAGATTTGCGGTTTCTGCGAATGAACAGAATCAAACAAATCTCAATGTTGTTTATTCGCTGCTTGATTTAATGATTGTTTTGTGGTTTTCTATTTTATTGTAATATTATTTATATTTATATTTATATTTGTATTATTTCTTTTTCTTTCTTTCGTTTTCTTGCGCAGTAGCTGCGTGGGCCTTCTGGCGTTTGTGGCGTGGGCTCATCTTCAGCTTGATGTTTATCTGGAGTAGCTACAGAGAGACACGACGTTTATCGTGGATGACCTGAAACCATTCATATTTCTTCAGTCGCGTCTCTATCCATTCACTGCCGATGTACAGATTAATGGGCACAGTCAGATCCGATTCGGGATCATCATTATCGTTAGACGTTTCGTGCGACAACATGATGTCGATGACGATAATGCAATGGAGCAGATTCACAGCTCCGCTTAAAAGCGCACAGATGGACTGACCTCGCATGTACATGAAGTATGGATGGACCTTCGGTGTTTTCTGTATAAAATTTCTGGCCGCACTGTTCTCAGCATCCCACATGGTTGCCAGTGACAGGATTATGTTGCACACAGAGTTGAGGCCCGTGCGTATGACCTCAAGCCACGGCTTCGGCAGATTGCCAGTGCATATGCTTATGCTTGAGAATAATGTGAGGATCGATAGGAACTGGAAAAGCCCCGAAAATATATACTGTTGCAGCTCCTCCTTCAGCAAATCGTAGTTCTCGGGCAAATTGATAAAGGTTCCCACGTGATATCCCATCGTATACAGATTTAATATCGTTTCGATCGTATAGAAAAAGAACAGAATGGCGCGCATCTCACTTGACTTGACAATTCGATGAGAATTCGAAGTTAATTGCGACTGAATACTGATTCGAATGAGTTGACATTTAAGCTTAGGCGTACTTTGTAATACTGGTTTGCTGCTAATCAATAATTAAAATGCCACTTATTAGGATTCAGAATATCGATATAAACATACTGTGTAAAAGGGCAAAGAATCTGCTATTTCTATGAGCATTTTCTCAGTTATTTCAGAAACGCATTAGTTTCTTCTCTAGTTCTCTTTCTTTGTTATTTCACAAACTCTACACATTAGGTACATTATATATATTTCGAAGTACAGCATAGTTATATGGACACTAGCAACAACTTTCTGTCTGTCCATTCATACTGATCTCAAGAGACAAATGTATTATGTAAGTTCAGATCAAGGACAATAATTCATGAGCACATAAATTGAACTTATGCTCAGTTACAAACTGCTTAAACCTTATATATGTACGTGCTACAAATTACAATATTTGTTGTTAAACTAGCTGCATCAGCACCCACACAGTCAACATAAATACATAAGCATTACTTGGGGGCACCTGAGCAATGAGTCTATTTTTAGACACATGATGCCAAAGCGTTCACTTTGAAAGTCGTTAAAAAGATATACACAAATTATAACTTAACTTAAGTTAAATGCAAACAGCAAACGGCAAATCGAAAACCACAAATACAAAAAAAAAAAAAACAGAGTCTAAAAAAAAATAAATAAAAATATAACTACCCACGTGTTGCGGTTTCTTTAATATACATTTGATTTGAATTCGATTGAAATAGTCGTCGTAGACGCCGGACAATGGACAGCCGACTGCGGACAGAGTCTAGAGTTTCAGACTGGCGCCAGCAAACAGGTGACAATGCAAAAATTATAAAACAAAAACAACATTAATTTGCCATAGAGCGAAGTTTCTTGCCTAACTTTTGTATTCATTATGCGATCGTTGGGAAATATTCAGAATATATAGTTGAATTGCCAATTACTAAGAGTATGAGAGATCAGAATGTTATCTTTAGATAATGCTAAGGGCCTGTAGAAAATTGCATTGATCAAGGAAAATATTTATAGATCTCTTTAAAATTGTTCGACATTAAATGTATAGCTAAGTATACTATTTAATACCCTCACTTAAGCATTTCACAGCGTACAAAAGCTGACTAAATCCAACATATATTTAAAATATAGATAAAAAGAAATAAAAGTTGATCAGAGATCCATTCATGGCACACTTTTCCGACCTACACAAATTATGTTAATAATCAACTCAGAGACGAGAGAGAGAGAGAGAGAGAGGGAGAGAGAGAGGGAGAGAGAGAGTTGGCTGCTGTCATTGATGAACTGTGACAAATCTTGGGATTTGTCAATTCGTTGCTTTAAAGTTGCAGCAACAAGGCAACAAGGCAACGTGAATACTTTCAACTACAATTCATCAGCTGGATTGTGCCACCAACAAAGCGAGATACACAGAGAGAGAGAGCCGGCAGCAAATGCCATTCAACATTTGCCATGTAAATGGCAATTAAGTTGCCGTCATCGTCATCGTCATCGTCGTCTCGTGAGGTCTTGTGAACTTGTGAACCAGACGTTGCCACGGCCAAAGGCATCAGTTGCGAAGTCTGGGAGGAAGTCGTCTATGGCCAGTTGCAAGTTGCAAGTTGCAAGCTGCAAGCTGCAGTTTCCTTTTACTCATTTCCATTTGCCAGACTCACTCGCACCGCAATTAATCGCCACTCAACTGGCGCACTGATTGCAATTAATCTTCATTAAAGGTTGAATAGACACGCCCAGCAATCAACGCGGGTGACGACAGACGGGGAAGGGAAGAGGGGTCATGGCAAATGTCCTTTTTGGCCCAAGTGTTTGACAAGGCGAGAAAAGCACGCTTAGATCCTTACAAACCAATTTGGTGATCATCGTGAGTTGCTGCTGTTGTTGTCAGCAGCACAACGGCAACAGCGGCAACAACAACAACAGCAACTGCCACGACGGCAACATTCAACTGACCGCACAGCAATCACCTTAATTAAACATTAGGCAAGCCTCACTTGGCTGGGAAGTCGGTAGTCTTTCCTCCCAGTGGCTGCTGATGTCGATGTTGCTGTTGTTGTTGTTGTTGTTGTCGTTGTTGTACGTTGTGGCATGGTGGTGCTGTGCAGTCTGTGCTGTGCTGTGGTGTGGTCCATGTCAGCGATTTCCGTTGCACAAAAGGCGCAAAGGTTGCCCCAGCAGTGATTGTCGCCTTAATTTTCTTGCAGTTTTCTTGGCTGTTGCATTCGTGTTGCTGCCAGTTGTTGCAAGTTGCAAGTTGCCAATGGGGCAACATTGCCGCATTGCCGCATTGCTGCAGTGTCAACGTCGTTGACAAACGCTGAAAGGCATTGTGTGTGATTTTTCATTGGAAACGATCACCCAACTTGATTTGGCGAGCTTGGAAAATACAATAACAAAAAAAATATAAAAAAAAAGAAAAGAAAAAAGGAAAAAACGGGTCACGTTATTAATTGGTGAACCTTTTGCCACACAGATTTATGAATATTGATTGCAACTTGGAAGTGCAACAGAGTCTGGCTGCTGCTGTGGCCCTGGACTGTTGCACCACAACACCACTGAGATTGAGTCAGCTTCCTGTCGATTAGGGTCACTCAGCTCTGTGTCTCAGTGTGTGTGTGTGTGTGTGTGTGTGTGTGTTTGACTGCAATTGCTGCTGATCGGTCAGCCGGGGTCATTTCCTGACTAATTAGCGATTGTCATCACAGATTTCTTGCTGCTCCCCCTCCATCACCTCTTAAACTTTACCCCGGCGCCGTTTATGTTTCTTAGTTTTTTTGCTGCTTCATTCGGCAATTAAGCGCTGTCGCTTATTTATGATATTAATTAATTAAGGCAATTTGTGCGTATCTTGGAAATACGAGATCTCTCGTACTCAATTCTCAATCGCTCTCTCAACTTGCAACTAAATAAATGGGGGGAATCTGCTGTGAAAATATGTTGATAACAATAAAGTATTAAAAAAGCAAAGCGAATAGACGACAATCAACAATTTAACAATCTTTGAAGCTCTTTTAAGAAACGATTTATATATTTCCCAAACTATGGACATGTAAATGTAAATACTGAACTTAATTAGATTTCGATTTGGATGCTGATCAGATGATATAGAACTGAAATTGAAGAGGTTTGATTGATTTATTACTATTACACATTATCGTCTGATTTGAAAGACTTTACTAATCTCCTTTTATTAGAAATATATTAATTTATTGAGTCTGAAAAGTGTACTTGATTGGCAGATCGTACTGGCTGTCCATTTCCCTTGGATCTTAGTGCGATAAGAAGTCAATGCTGATGCCAACATTGACACACTTTGGGTGGTCTTGGCGCTGACTTAATTTTGGCAAGACAGCAAAGACGACCCAACCCAAAAGCGGCAGCGGCAGCGGCAGCGGCAGACAAGTAATCGATGAAACGTGTGACGGCAACACAAGAACAACGACAACAACGACGACGACGACGACACATGCATTGCAAGTGGCATAGTGAGGAGGTGGCAGAAATGGCGGAGGGAGGATCGCACTGTGCTGGGGCCAACACCTGTTGCCCCATTGCCATGGCGACAAAATGAAAGGGCGCTATTTGGAGCCGATGTTGTCGCCGTTGTCGTTGTCGTTGTCGTTGTTGTTGTTGTCGTTGTTGTAGTCGCCGATGCGCTGCATCATTTGCAAATTCAATTTCAAGTTTTTGGCAACATTTCAAAAGAGTCGTCGGACTCTGTGAGAAGCGAATGAGAACGCGTGTAATGCTCCAACGGCGGCGGCGCCACAGGCGTTGCATGGCAAGGCGATGTCAAAAATTACAAGCGAACGGCATTAAAGTGCGCAAAATTTATTTAATTTATTGAGCCATTAGAGAAAGAGATAGACAGATCGATGGATGGACAGAGACAGAGAGAGAGAGAGGCTGTCAGCTCACTCATAGATTAATTTTGGCAATTTATTGCCACTGAGATAGTTTTGAGTAACTGCATCACGGACTGAGGGGACACGCTGCCACAGCGACATCGGCTGTCGCCAGAGAATTATGCAATGAGACGGGGCGCCAATGAGACAAGTTGCAATATTGCAAATACTGCAACAGGCTGGCGACCGAGCCGACAAAATATCATTATGAATACCAAAATACTCAACTCAACGCGGGTTCGCTCAGTTCAGGGAGCCAGGATAGCAAAGATCTGACTAAAATGTTATATTATTTAAATGTAGAGGAAAGCTGAAATGTTGAGGTGAATTGGAGTAACTATTTGAAATTTGGTGCCAACGATGCTGATCATTGAATTGCCCCATATATATAAACTGCCAACTTATAGGGTATAACAACTTCCTCTTGCTGGCACTAAGATATGCAAGTCCCACTGCACTTTTGCTTGTTGGCAACGTGTTTGGGGCAGATACAATTATGAATGCGCATGTGGCACTCGCCTATGACAACGATTCACACTCGAGTGAAGTTAATTAAACGATGACTTGGCAAAGGATTTCAATGACTCACCTGTTCCATTGCTACCAAACCAAAGGGCCACGAGGTCCTCGCTTGGCGGCGTGTGATGATAATGATTTCCGTACAGATAGGGATTCGGATAGTCGAGGAGAACGCGGCGTGAGGCAGGCGAGGAAGTCTCCGCTGTTGCGAGCAAAGCAAATAGGGCAAGCCAAGGTCAGTATGAGACACAGCAGCAGGTGGGTGGGTGATAATTGAACTTACCTTGCGCTAATTGGGCGGCATACTCCGATGCCTTCTGTAGATTGATGCGCGGACGCGGCTTGGCGAGAGACTGCAGTTGTTGCTGCTGCTGCTGATGCTGCTGTTCCTGGGATGGATTAGCCGCCGCTGCTGCTGCCGCCGAGGAGTCTAGCAGCAGTTGTTGCACCTGCAATATGTCCACGTACTCGTCGAGCTCGACTCCTGCCGTCTCCTTGCCAACTGCGGCCGGATGATGCAGATAATTCGTTGTCGTCTGGGGTGCTGTCGCTGTGGTGTTGTTGTTGTTGTTGTTGTAATAGCCAAAGGTGGGTGCTGCAGCAGCAACACCTGGCACTGCAGTGGGTGCTGGTGCCGGCGGTGCGGAAAACTGCAACGGGTAGCGCCCGAGTGGTGTTGTGGGGGTGTTAAGCGAATCCTGTGATGCTGTCGATATCGACGTCGATGTGGATGTTGTGGGCAGAAGGGATAAGCCTGACGCTGATTGCGGCAAAGTGGGGGCTGCGGCGACTGCGGGCGTTGTTGCAGGTGGTGAGGGCGTGGCTAAGTTTGTGGCTGTCACCGATGTGGAATGCTGCTGGCTGCTTATCACTTCATTCTGCCGCCTCATTGTCAGCAACATTTTTGTTATCACTGTCCAAAGCGTTGGCGACGTAAGAAAACGAAAATACCGATACGAAAATCAAGACGAAAGCGGATTCGCAAATGAAAATGAAAATTAAGTGGAAACGAATATGGAGACCGAACAAAAAAGAATAATTGAAATGCATTAAGAGAATTGACTCCATTTGCTTTAGTATTGGACACTTGTTTAACTCTTGAATTAAAACATTTTGAATTTTCACACTTGCATTGATGCTTTTCAGGTTGGTTATTTGGTCGGTTTTGTGATTACAAGCTTAGATTGAGTTCTATGCTCTTGAATCAGTCTTTACGTTGTTTTGTTTTTCTAATTTTCTATTTTATTTCTATTTGATTTGATTGACTTGTGCAGAGATCTGAAAAGAAAGAGAATATCGAATTGAAGATGATTTAAATTGGAAAATACTTTTGTTATACTAAATTGTTATTCAAAAGCTGAGCAACAGTGTTGCTTTGAACTTCATACGATTCTCTTGAATCTTATTTGGGGAAAACTTGTTTCTACATTTAAAACAATGTATTTTAACTATATTCCTCATAGTTACCTCATCGAACGCTTCGTTCAAAGTCTGCTCCTTGAAGTAATATTCATATATTCGTATATATTCATATATTTGCAATTGAATCTTACCAAATACACACAGAGCACATATCAAATATTTGGACTTAGAGCTTCAATCACTCACAGATCTTAAGATTTAAGAATATTTTTTATATATTTTTCATATATGTGTGTGTATAATATTTATTCTAGAAATTTTCACTACAAAACTGGCCATCAAAATTTGTAAATAGATTCATTAAGATAAATTGTATTTAATAAATAAATGTATTCTCAAATATTGTCGCACTATTTGTAGAAATGCCGACGGTAATTTATAATCGCACGTTAAATGTTTTTGGCACCAAAATACATTTTGAAAACATATTTCTCGATATGCAATTTTGTTTTTACTTTGCTAAACCATATGCAAATCCTAAGTTTTTTTTTTGTTTTTTGTGAAAACTTCTTTGTGAATTTGTGATTGACGGCGCGCGCGGGTGGCAAATAAGTGAAATGGAAAGCAGCCGAGACGAGCTGTTGAGCCGTCAATGCGCTACTGGCACGAGCGGTGAAAATTGAAAATGAAAATGGAAAACTCGACATCGGTGAAAAATCGTATCAGCGGCAACAACACACAGCAGATGCCGCAAATCGGCTGCGTCGGCGTCAACGTCGTCGGAAACGAAACGAGAAATGCCCGAAATGTGTTTGCTGCCTCGTCATCATCGCGAGACAGCAACAACAACAGCAACAACAGCAACAACAACAGCATTAATAGCAACAAGAGCAACAAATTGTATCAATGTAATTGTTGTTTTTGTTTTTGTTTCGTTATGCCATTCATCTATACATTTTCTACAATGTTTTGTGGCACCTCTCTCTCCAAGCTGCAAGCCTCGTGAGTCGAGAGTGAGATACCGGCATTTCCGATTTGTTGTTGTTCCTGTTGTTGGTCTGGGATGCCATCGGCAAAGCGTCAAGCTCCTGCCCAAGTAAAAGCCGTGTGGGTTGCCAAACAGTGAAGAGAGTGAGTGGAAGAGAAAAGCGCTGAGAGTGGCAGAGAGTAAGAGGGAGCGAGCGAAAGAGAATGAGAATGGGAAAGAGGAAAGAGGAAGTGTGGGTGCTTGCGAGTGGACCTCACAAACTGTCACTGCTAATTAAATGTGCATATGAGAAGCTCTCTCTCTCCCTCTCTCTATCTCTCTCTCTCTCTCTCTCTCTCTCTCTCCCTGTGTGGTTGCTCTGCGCTGCGTACCAGGTTGGCGATATCTATGGCAAATAGGCATCTATATGGCAAATATGGCGTCATATGCTTCTTATCTGTGAGCAATTTGCTTTCACTTTTCTAGCATTTTGAATAGAAAACATCGTTTCATAATTGCCAATTATCTATCGTATTGAATGACGTCAGTTCACGGTGCGTATGCGTAATGCCTGATATTTAGCATTAATTGCAATGGCTGAAATGAAAAACTCAAATAATGAGAGCAGAGTACCTCCCACTTCAGTGCCTCCTTACTCTCATTAATCAAAGGACTTTTACTAATTGTTTCAAGTTTTTGTGAATGAATTTCGCCAATGTATATTATGCCGACATTTAGCGAAAGTCAAATGGCATAGATATTGCCCTTTTGACCTGTTGATTTCCACGAATCACTAACACTGCAAATGTCAGTAAAACAGGCAAATATGCAAAATGTTCTCGCCCACATTTGGAGCAGCAACGGAAGCAGCAGCAACAACAACAGCAACAACAACTATAGCAACGGCAATTAGAGTTGCAAGTGGGGCCACAACAAGGTAACAAACGCCAAAAGCACTTACATTCCCTGTGTTTGACATTTAAAGGTCAAAGGTTGAGCATCAATCAGTAAACGTAACGAGAGTGAAATATTAGGACTGTCAAAACAAAAGCGAACAACTGAGACTACTACGACCTCGCTTTATATTAGAAACATCATCATATCGTAGTAATCGCATGAAGGGGCAGACAGGAGCAGACTCTCAGGACAACAGCAACAAATCATCCAGGACAAAGCTTCAACATTGAGGATAACAGATAAAGTAAATTTGGGCTGGCATTTCAACTTGTTGATTCGCCTGCCAGTTGGTGCTTTGAATGCCATGAAAAAACTGATGCTAAGTCCTCCTTAGTGGGTGTGGCAAAAGTATTTTGTTGTTGTTTTACAGAAGAGAATTTACCGAAGGCGGGCAATGGAAATTCTCGACTCGACTGCTAATAGATGCGATTAAACGCCCACAAACTGTAAAGAAAGCGGAGCAGGGTCATTGGAGACAACAACAGCTACCCTGTAAATTGTTTTACAATCTTATTGAAAGTAATCATTAAGTTAAACTTAAATCCATAATCTCAGGACTAGATTTCTCATCTGCATGACAGATGTAAAGTGGAGTTATGGTTTAGTAATTTGATCTATTACATTCTCATTCTTACTCGCACTTGGCTAAGTAAGCGGAGCCCCTTTATTGGAGTTTACCAGATGTAATTTCTGAATATATAATTGCTGAAACTATTGATAAGATATAACTACGGGTTCACTTGCTAGAACTTTCCAGTTTGGCGTTCACACGAAGCAGAGCCATTTCCAGGTTCACAAATAGATAGATACATTCTCGAAAATATTGTTGTTGTTTATTACTTAATTATACTTTGACCTTTTGCGGTTAGCTGCTTGCTGGCTCGTGTGTGGGCTGTAGGTGGGCTTGTGGGTGGAGATGTTGCCATGGCAGCAACAGGAGCCACAGGAGCAACAAGAGAAGCAGCAGCAGCAACAGCAACAGTTGTGCTGGAGCTAGGGAAGCAACTGTTGCTGTCATTTGCTGGGAGTGAGCTGGGATGGGGAGCAAATGCTACTATTCGAATGAAGTACGTGAAGGAATGAATGAATGAATGAAATGTTGGAATCAATGAAAAAGCTCTTGTTACGTCATATGAATGGAAATCATCAAACTTCTCAAATTTCATTCAAAGAACAGCCAATTGAATAATTAGGAGAGGGAGCGAGTGGGAGATAGAGAGAGAGAGCAGTGAGAGAGAGAGAGAGAGAGAGAGAGAGAGCAGTTAGAGAGAGAGAGAGAGAGAGAGAGAGAGAGAGAGAGAGAGAGAGGGAGAGGGACAGAGAGAGAGAGAGAGAGAGAGAGAGAGAGAGGAGAGTGAGTAGAGTTTGTCGAGTAGAGTGAGTCGAGACTCTCCCCCATTTGCACTGCCCGTTTCAACTTTGATATTTGCCGTCCTGTTTACTGTCCAGTTTCGAATGTGTACACGAGTATGCGATGTTATTCAAATGTCAGCGTCGAGAGAGAATTGTGTTGCACAGATATGAACTAATAAGGCCGTAACTGTTAAAGAAAGGCTATTTAATTAGCATCACTTTCAGCTTGTTGCCTTTCGATGGTGCACTTTGACCTTCGACCGTATCTGCCACCCGCGCTTCACATGACATTTGCCATTTGCGAATGTTGCGCGTGTGCTGGAAGGGGGGATTGGAGTGGGAGTGCCGCGATTTATAAGCACGCTCACACACATATGAGAGCTTTGTGGAGGCGTACGTGCAGCACCTAATTGCCAGGCTAATTGATTTGTTACACGGTTATTCTAAAAATCTCTCTTGGCTGAACTTTGAACTTAATGAGCTGACTTTACACTTAATTGGATGTTTACTGCTGTTTGCTTTTGCCCTTTTCAGAGCCATCTTGAGCATTTCTGATGTTATGCGAGTGCAACAGCTTCACTTTCATTCATATAGTTTTCTTCTATTGGCTTTATTATCTTCCCTTTATCCCTTTATCATTTTGTACTTATCTTCTGCTTATTATGCTCGTATATCATTTACTATTTATCGTTTTCGGATAGTGTTCTCTTATTATATTATTATTTATTTAATTTTATATGCTATATACTTTATCATTCTATAAAGTATTTTTTATTCTTCTCATTTTCGTTTATAATAATAAACTATTAACACTCTTTGCTTAAATTCTCCTCAGTTTTTCTTGAATGATCAATAATTTCTTTTATATTTTGCCAGATACTTTTCGTTCTTATATTTCATGTTTCTTTGGCAGTTTTCGAATTGTCGCGGAATCCCATTTACCTAGTCTCTTTCGTTCGTTGTTCAACACTGTTCTTAATCGCAATTAAATTATATTAGCTTGCTTTCGCTCGTTCGATCCTTTTAATGTTGTTCAAATATTTAAAATGCCTTTGCCTTAGTTTTCTACAGTTCGGTGCGATCTTGTAATAAAAATTATCATTAAAATCCCGCATAAATCATAAATAATCCGCCAAATGAAATGGCCATAAACAGGCAAACAGAGATGAAAAAGAAGAAGTAGGAGAAAAATGAGAAGAAGTCTTGCGACTGCGCTGCGTCTTGGCTGCCCATTAATAGACTTGTTTAGATGTCAGCTAAGCCCAGGCAATAGACCCCTTGAATAGTACCGGGCCCGTAGCTACTTACCCGCCATAAAAAGGCAATCAGATGTCGTCGATGGCAAGGCGATGCACGCGAACCGGGACGCGGCCGGGGCAGGGGCAAGTGGGCGAAGCGGGTTGCGATTCCTCTCTAGTGGAATCAAGATATAGCGCGTAAATAAGAAGTTTTCAGCGACAAAGCCATAGAGTCAGAGCGAGAGACAAGGCGCGCGTGAAAGGGAGAGTGAGTGTGTGTGTGTGTGTGTGTGTGTGTGAAGAGAGAGAGAGAGAGAGAGAGTTAGTAAGAACTTCCAACCGATCTGCGACTGCGTTTGTAATTAATTACAAGGCGGGCCAAAACGGCGACGCACGCGCGAGCTTGACTCCAACTGGCAACTTGGACTTGGACTTGGACTTGGTCTTGGACTCGAAGAGAGATGGCCAAGAGACGATAAGGTAACGTTGGCGACGACGGCAACGGCGGCGGTAGCTTGCGCAATGCGCAACTAGTCAAAGGATGCGCGCCGGCTACTGCGATTACGCGACGCGGCAGCACGTAAAGATAAGCGATAAGAGTAGTAAAGAGCGGCTGAAGGTGGAGATGGAGATGGAGATGGAGACGGAGATGGAGATGGTGTCCCGTACCGAAGGGGCGACACAGCCGAAATCGAAGATTATGCAATTTTGATTTGAAACACGCTATTTGGGGGCACAGAGATACGAGGATGGTGCACACTGTGTTGTTGATTGTGTTGATGTGTCGTCAGCGCTTTAACGATCTCATGCAGCGGACGCGTAAATCGAGAGAACGAAATAGCGCGCGCGCGTGAATGAGACAGAGAGAGAAAGAGAAAGAGAGAGAGACAGATAGAACTAAGATTTTTAACTATTTAACCGATAATTTCCTTCCGGATGCGTTTTTGCGTTTCAACTGAGGTTGAAAAACTGTTTTGCTCGCGCTGCCTGCCACAGTTTTGGCTGCTCAGTTGAGGCCAGCAGCTGCGACGCTTGCGACGCTGGCGACGACAGCGCATCGTGGGCCGATCATCGCCTTACTTAGGCACTCGTCTGTCGCCCAAGTGTTGCTCATGTTGTTGTTGTTACTGCCTGACTGTTTCTGAGTGTGTGGGCAACTGTACATTGCTGCATGCAGCTAGCTGTCTCCCTCTAACACACGGCGACAACAACCCCCGCAATTTGCTTTTTTTTCAAGTGCTTTTCTCTGCTCAATCGAAAGACTAAGCTTCTATCTTGACACTAACACAGAACGACACACACATACACTCAAACACACATACCACACACACACTTCCACAAGGGTTAACACCTTTCGGCAATGGGATGAATTAATCACCTTCGATATTAGAACTGAACAATTGGAAGTTTAAGCCAAGTGTTTCGAATTCTTGGTACATAACATTCATATTGCTAAAGATTCTATTTAGATATTGTATATATAATAAAGCTATTCAGAAAGCTTTCAAATGACGCTTTCAGCATATGAGAGTTTTTAACTTGTGTTTCTATTGGGCAATTTATTATTTATTTGATATTATGTAATACTAGAAATCCCTTTATATTATAAACTCGAATTGCAAAAAGTTTCATTAGCAAACTTAAATAAAAGCTACTGCAGAAGCTTGTTTTCAATTTCATGTTCATAACATTCATTAATTTAGAGCTTATGGAAAGCTTTCATAAAGCAGACAATGAAAGACTTTTTCAGTTTGTGAATAATTCACAATTTAAATATTTGATTTTAAATTGTTTCTAAATCATAGCAGATATTATAATTATTATTATTATTATTATTATTATTATTATTATTATTATTATTATTATTATTATTATTATTATTATTATTATTATTATTATTATTATTATTATTATTATTATTATTATAATTATTATTATTATTATTATTATTTTTATTATAATTATTACTATTCATAAGACTCTCAAAGATTTGATAAAACTGCGACCAGATGCGTTTATTTAGCCCACTGTGCGTTAGCAACATTTTAGCTGACTTTCAAGTCCAGCTCGTGCCAAGTAGTCTCTCTATGTGTGTGTGTGTGTGTGTAGGCTTTTTGTCATGGCGTCTGTCAGCCCACACACACACACACAAACACACAATCACACACACATACTGGCTAAAGAACTGTACCGAATTAGCTGCTGATCTCAGCCCAACACCCATTTGCTGCACGGTTTCTGCCGTTGCACTTGCGTCATTCGCTGCAGTCGAAAAACGCGATTGAATGGCTCGGAGCTTACACCTACTCACCCTAACACTTGTTGCAATTTCTCGGATATCCTGAAGAGCTTTTTAGCAAAGCTCGGCAGCTAAAAATAATACCACAGAAAGCTTCTCAGCGGTTGGTCGAAAGCGTCGACGAAAGCTTTTTTCAAACGCTGCTGCGCCCACAAGCGACAGCGTCGTCACCTACACAGAGAGTGCTCGCTTCGCAGTCAGCGTCGGCGTCGACTGCGCTGCTCATGTGGGTGGCTTCATTGATAAATTTGCGCTGCGATGTTGATGTTGTTGCTTTGCTGCTGCTGCAGCTGGGCCAAAGATTAACTGCAAATTGAATTGCAAAATGTTGCAGCTGTGCAGAGAGTGAGGGAGAGAGCAAGTGAGTGAGGGAGAAAGGGCAGCGGCAGGCAGCAGGCAGAAAGCAGCGGAAAAAGCTGCGCTCCACTTTAAACAACGTCATGGCTGAGCTGACTATGTGGGTGTGGATCAAGCCCAGGCATTAGAGGCTCTTGACGTGGCTTTTGTGAATGAATTCCGTTGCCGTCTTTGTCTGACACAACTAAGACAGAGATAGAGAGAGAGAGAGAGAGAGACAGATGGAGAGAGATAGCAATACAAGACAAAGACAGCTGCCAACGCCCACCATAAGCGACGCTTTTCTCACACACCAATTGGATTTTAATCACATTCAGAAACACACAAACATATTTTATATATTTAAATAAACGTATGTATCTATTCTATTGAGCGCCCTCTCCGCCTTCGTTTCGAAACGACTTGACTTCATTCACAAAATGCTTAAATATGGAAACTTGTAAATTAGTTCAAGTGCCCCGGTACACTGAGCGAAACGAATGCTCACTGCGCACTCGAGCAAATTAATTATACTTTGCTCAAGACCCGCCCACACGCACCTCGACATCGATTTGCCATTTGTACGTTGGGGCATTAACTGTAATTGCTCCATTCATAAAGTAAAGCAACGCCAACAACAGCAGAAGTGAGTGTTTAAGCAACTGAGACATCATTAGACCTTATAAACATGATTAATAGATGTGATTATGTATGCCTGATGCTCTGCCATTTACCAATCTATCGATTTCTTCATTATATTCAATTGGAAAGAGTTTAAAGTAAATCGTGCGCAGCCAACTTAACACTACGCTTTAAATGTTTATTACAAAAGTATGGCAACTCTGGCAACTCGTTATTTGCTAAATAAGACAATCTTGAAAAGAATTGCTTCACAGCATGAAGTGGACTGTAGAGTTTTTCACGTAAAGTTCATCGTGTAAACTGAGGCGTATTAACCAAGTTAAATCTTTCAAGCAGTTAACTTCCGCTTTTAGCACCGCTTAATGAATTAATGAGAAATGTTTAAGCTACCGAACGAGGAACCACTAAATGTTGGTAAATGTTGCAAAATGAGGTAAAACGAATTACAATAAGCAATGAAATGGCTGTTAAATACCCTGTAACTAAAAATTAACTTCGTGAAACTAAATTGCATATGTAATTAGTTAAAGTCATGCGAATTACAAGCGATCATCAGACCTTAAACGATGCACGGCATTCTCAAGCCTTGCAAGCCCCTCGACTCTTACTGTCTACAGGGTATGCTGGCTGACAAGGAGCTGCGACTGTGACTACTCATTAAAAGCGACTTCTGGCTGCGAGTGCGACTGCGACTGCGACTGCAACTGCGGCTGCTGCCATTTGGCTGTCACTCACTCATTTATTCACTTATTCATTCATTTGGCAGACATTTTACAAAGCGCGTTCCATTCATTAGCATTGACTGTAAGTTGTTGTTGTTGTTGTTGTTGTTGTCGCTTCTGATTGTTGGTTGTTGGCCGGACAACGCTTAACTCCTTAAGGATGCCAAGTCTATATTTAGTTGCCAGTCAGCGTCTTGTTAACAAACTGTTTATTTTTTAATTGAATTGCATTCAATATTAGTGTTAAAAGCCACGCACACTGCATTGTCACTTATGGTAAAAGCCCCTATACACTACTACACTGATAATTTATTCTAAAATATACCTTTTTCTAGTCATAAATCGTATGCGTTTCAATTAAGCAGCACACTGCCCCCCTTTCTTTGTGTGTGTGAGTGTTCGGGCTTGTTTTCATCATCATCAAATATCGTCAGCATCTCTTTTGGGAGAGACTTCAAATTACACGCACACACACACATCAGTATCTGATAAATGCACAGATACAGCTACATATACAGATACAGATACGCAGACACTTTTATTTGGCATTCGCTTTATGGTTCGTGATTTATGATAACGCGCTCCATAAAGATCCATGCACATTTTATTAGTTATATGATAATCGTACAAAGTTTCATTGATTTTATGCAAATTTCCCTGGTCCGTTTGCCAGCAAGTATCATTTTATATTTGTATCTGATACCCTGTACAGATGACGCTGAGAAGGGAAAGAGCTATAATAAAGTTGTATAAGTGTGTAGAAAGCGGGTTGATCTTAGTCATCTGGGTTTATAGTTTAGTTAATTGAGTTACACGGTATGTCGTAGTCGTTCATCCGCACTGCAGTACTCTTATTTGATTTTATTTGTGGTGTATACATTTCTGGCATATTTATTGGGCATTTTCTTTATTGTATGACATCAATTTATATTGTTTTATTAACTTTTGATGGCCGCCACACAAGTTGAATGGATTTGATTACTCGATGTTGAGTTTTCGAATTTCGGAATATCTAGAAGATCTGTGAGCATTGTATGCATGTCTTGAAGTATTGTATGGCAATGTATAAGCCACCGCTTGGATATTTATGGTTCTTCAATTAATAAGTGTCGCCTTCCCTTTCTTGACATGCGTACGTCGCCTAGCCCTTTTGTTGGCCATAAATCTGCTTTATGGGCCAACAATGAGTTTCCACCCAAAAATAATAAGAGTTAATAAAGTAAGAGAACTGCATAATACTTCTATCAATTTTCAGACAACATTTGCAATTTCAATTAATGCAACGCCCCGAAGACCAAGAAAACTATGTCAAATAAATCATGGACTTGCACCAGACAATGTTCACTTTTGGGCTCGTTCTCGTCTGCTTGCAAATGTCTCAGTTATGTGACTGGAAACTGCCGACTGGCGTCAAGTTGCGCACTTCCTGCGAGTCTTGTAATACCCTAAACGGTGGAGTACTTTCAATTTGTAATCGAACTATGTTGCGTTGATTTAACGAAGATATACCTTCAGCTTCTATGGGAACTGATCTATGTATTGGTCTGATTGGAATATTAAACTCATTCTTATTGGAACTTACAGTAAGCACACGAAGACATTTATTAGCTAGTAATATATCTATAACAAATTGAACTATTTCCTGTCTGTAGATTAACTAAATAAAGCCTAATCTCACCAAGAGTATTTCATCTTCGGCATTTGTTATTGCTGCTCTCTTCGTTCTGCTGATTTCTTCGAAAATTTAAATAAATAAATTGAGTTACCACCTCAAGTCTGAATGTCTATTGCTTGTCAACAAGTTGCATATTTTTGGTGTCACATAATTGTCAGTTGAAAGCAGTGGAAAACATTGTCAGCCAAGGGCTCCAGTTGGGAAAATTTCACCATTAACTCAATTGCTGGGATCTATGCAAATGAATTCCCAGCGCCTCTGCCCATCATTTACCATATTTCCATAGTTTACACAATTCCATAGAGCGCAAGGCTCGTATGATTGCCCCAGCGATTTCTCTATTAACTTTAAGCAGGGTAAATAGGCAATTGACTTGAAATTGGCAATTATTTTTTTGCCTATTTATTTTTTTTCTGCCTTTTTTTTGCCAGTCCTATAGCCAGAGCCAGAGATAAGCTAAAGCTGCACAGACAGTTCACATGTGAGTGGATATGGGTTGTCTCTCATGTGCGATGCGAGTTGTGGTCGTTGTTGTTGTTAGGTGTTGTTGTTGTTGTTGTTGTTATTGTCGTTGCAGTTGTCTGCATTCTGCAGTTCCTCCAAACCCAATGCGCATTATGAATGAATAATGTATGAATGAAAATTGCATGCACGTGCCTTAAAGCTATAAAATGTTGCACTTTTTTGTTGCCCCATGCACACACACAAGTTTCTGTGGCACAGGCCAAGTTGAAGATGCGTTGGGTAGTTGTTACTCAAGTTACCAGAGCTTAACTGATCGCAATTTCATGGCGAATTCTATGCAAGTTCGTCACCTAAGTCACGCATTCATTCGAAGATCATAGACCAGTTAGGTTCTAGCTGTTCGTTAAAGAATTTGAGTTCAACTTGGAATATTTCAATTTCATCAGTTATTAATTGCAAATCTGAATAAATGGTTGGGATACTCTCAGAAGATCAGTACTCAATTTAGCTCTTATGTTGGGTAACTGATCAATGATTCAGAAGATAAAGTTTAACTTATAATAAATACTAAATTAGTGACTTACTATTCCAATTCTATGTTCAATAAAATGGTTTGATTTAGATAACAAATCTTTATTCAGTATAAGTAATGTAATTTACTTGTGGAGTTAGAAAGCATTCCGGATGCCGAGGCGGGCAATAGCATTCATTGCATCAAATAAATAATTTCGGATTCTTTCTACTTTTCATTTACGGCAGTAGACAATGCATTGTTGACATCCTTATAAATAGTGCATTGTAAACATTAACATGTTGCGGCGCCCACACTATTTTCTATTTCAATGCGTACCAAGTTCGTCACCTAAGTCTTTTGTTTGTCAGCACCTGCGCTGATGATGTCTTCATTAGCAGCCGAGACGCTGACTGAACGCTGACGATAAGCGTTGTGTGTGATGATGGAAATCGGTTTTTAATAACCCAGCCACGGGCTTTTAATTAATTGGGCTAGAATGGTCGAAAAGTGGATCGATCTTTTGTCAATTTTAAAGATCTACCCGAGCTGCCGCAGTAGCCAAGCAATTTAGATGCAAATTTCGATCAGATGTGATCTACCATGGATGCTGGATGAGTGCTTTGCATCGGGGCGTTAAGTTGGCGGATAAAAAAAAAGCGGATTTCAAATTCAATTTAAGCACTCGTCCATTGTTAAATGCAGTTATTAGATTTGACAGTTTACAGTTGCCGATTGCTTTGAAAAGTTGCCGCCAACCACGGCTACTACAGCTACAACATCAGCCACGGCTACTAAATTACTTCAAGTTGGGGAATTATCAGCAGCTTGTTTGATTTTGTGGTGCAGCCGCGGCATAAGATGAAACGAATTGACTGCGATTTCAATTAGCATTTTGATGGCACTACAAATGAGCGGATAGAACCAAAATCGACGCCGTTGATAGGCAATTGATAGCACTTCATAAAGCAGCGGATCGTTTGTAGTAGCGATCTGCGAGGGTAGTTACTCAAGTTCCACAACGACAAATCAAAGAGTTTTAAGAACTCAAACCGATTCGAGCCTTTAACTTTGACAATAAAATTGTTTTTCACTTACATTTTTTATTACTGTTTCGTTTCAACAAAGCAGCAGACAGTAGATTCACTTGGTTCCCCTAGATGATAACATTTTTAAATACTATTGGTACTGTAAAAGTGGTGTACTTCTGTCCTGAATCTCGCAGCTTGACTGACTGCAGGTTGACGTTAGAGGCGGTCGCATTATTAAATCATTTGAATCATGAGTTTGTGAAACGTCACGCGATTTTCGAAAGACTTGACTCGACGACCAATCAACTGGCATCCAGCGGCGCCAGCTGTGACAATCTTGTGGTAATTAAGTTTTTCAGTTTTTCAGCTTTTCAGTTTTAGCATTTTCGCCTAACTGCTTAAGCCTCTCGCATTAATCAATGCAATTGCCGACAGGGATGCAGTTTTTGATTTTGGCCCAAAACAAATGGCTGGCAGCAGCAATAATAATAACAACAACAACAGCAACAACTCGGGGAACAGTCAAAAGGCACAACAACGTTCAACATTCAACATTCGACATTCGACATTCGACAAGAGGCGACAGACAACACGTTGTCAAGTTGTTTGGCAATAAAATTGTAAGCATTTATCTTGTACTTTGTTGTTGTTGCTGTTATTGTTGTTATTCTTGTTATTGTTATTGTTGTTGTTGTTGGCGTTTCTATTCCGGCGCGGCCTTTGTGTATTGTCGCCTCTTTGTGTTGTTGCTGTGTTTTTCTCATGCGTAGACCAAAAATGGGATTTTCTTTTCTTTTTTTTTTTTGCATTACAAAAGTATTGAGTTACCAAACGATTTGTCAACGTTTAGACCCATGCCAAAGGGGGGCGTTGCGTTGCAGAAGGGGAGGCACGGAGGGGCATTGAAACCAGGCATTTTGTTAGCTCGTAAAGATTTGTTGACACATACGTTGATGCTTTTCTCCTTGTTGTTTTTGGCCACGCAAATCAATGGATGGGACCACCTGCAAAGCTCAACTAGAGTTTGTGTTGAAGCCACATTTATACTTTACTGATTGAAGATCTGAAAGATCTCTCCGAACTTCAGCCGAATAGTGTGCGAACTAGCTGGAGTTGTGCGAGTTGCTCAACAACAATTTGGCTTAATTTATTATAACAAATGTTAACTTAACTTTATTTCATATAATTCAATTCAATGTACCCATTCAAACAAGGGACATTTAATTGAATTTATACAGAATGGAATACATTAAACTGTCCAGCGAATGGCAGCTAACAATCTGGACAATAGTTGGCGCCGTCTACAGTTTCAGTTCTAGAATCTTAACTCAACTGCTGATTGAAGGGTCACAAATCATTTCAGGCTTTATGGCTCTTTAAGAAGTTCAGAAGTTCAGTTTCACATGACCTGTCAGCTCTTCCTATAACTATTTCCAAACGCAAGAAGTAGTACCAAGTGGAACCTGCGAGTGATATCAAAGGGGCCGCATCGACTTATCGGGGTATTTATGTGGCTGAGCGATTGGCTTTATCGGACACCGTGCACCACTTAAGGCGAAGCTTTAAAGCGTCTGTGTTTAATTTAATTATGCTGCTTAAATGAATTAATTTCATTTGATTTTGATTTCATTTGGTTGCGTTTCGCTGCGTATTAACCTGACATCGCACGCAAATCCACATAGTTATGGCTCCGAACGAATTGAACCTGGAAACTCGTTCCAATTTCAGATCCAACAAAATTCGTTACACATTTTGGAGCCCATGACGAATTGCAGTGACCCTTTGTAGATGTAAGCTTAAATTAATAGAGAAATTAGGCAGACTGTGTTAGAGAGAGAGAGAGAGAGAGAGAGAGAGAGAGAGAGAGAGAGAGAGAGAACGGAAAGAGCACAGTTAATTGGCCGCATTAGTTTTGAGCTTTAAGTGGTAAAGTTATCCCGCCTCCCCACTCCCCGCACCATCTTCTCCTTGGCCAACTGCAATTAGTCAATTAATGAAAAAGCAATAAATATGCGGCTAACATTTATCGATATGGCCAAAAGGTCTCACTGAAATGGCAACTGTGGCAACGGTCTCGTTGGGCCATAAATTAATAGTCCATTATTTCTAAATTTTGTCCACTTCAAACTGTCGTCGCCAAGTCGCCAAGTCACCGAGTCACCGAGTGACCGTCTCACATTCCGTCGGCTGCTTCGTTTGCATTTTAATCTTTTTTATGGGTAGGAAGAGGGAGGCAGAGGGAGGCAGATTGGGCGACCACATGGGACCACAAATTAGTCCAGTGCTCACTTTGTGTTGACTTGGCAGTGCGGCCAATAACTTACACGCTGTCACCTAATGGAAAACGAAAGCAAAAGGAGTTTCATTTGCCGTCTCCCAAAAAATTATGTAAATCATTTTGCTTTCAAATAATTTCAAATGAAAATTGCTCAATTTTCTCAAATGAAAAGAGCGCAGAAAGCTAAATAAAGGCATCAATCTACAGGATCAAAGGGTATGAATCAAGTGTCTTCAGTTCAAGTTCTTTATGGTTTTTGAATTCATCATCTTTTTATTAATTGCTCGATATGTTTATTAATTTCCTAATTAATTATTGTTATGTGTATTTTGACTATGTATTTCACTAAAGACTTAATTATTTAGAGTTAATCTAATGTTAGAAATGTTATTTTTCCTGCCATTCCACATATGTAGGCCCAGCGTTGTGGGAGCCTCACTCAATCCTGCAATGAGTTTGTGGCCAAATGGAAGTGGTCAAGTAGAAGTGGCAAAGTTGTTGAAGCGGCGGCTAGCTGGAGTTTCAAACGCTTTGGGCGCTTTGCGAACTCATTTTCCGACTCAATCAAATCAAATAATTTATGTTTTGCAAAATGAACTGGCCGAGTGAGTGGAGGTCATGTAGTTGCTGTTGCCTCGTTGCCAATGCCAATAGACCTGTGCTCTGTCTGTGTGTGTGTGTGTGTGTGTGTGTGTGTGTGTGTGTGTGAGAGTCTGGGCCCAAAGCACAGTTAAATCTCTTGGACTGGCCATAAAATGTGTTGATTTTTCCATTTGCCGGACGATGGGGCCCTAAAGCGCTGCAATGAGCATAAATAAGAGAGTCCAAGGCGAGAGCTGGGCTAGCGAGCGGAGAAGGGGAGAAGGGGAGAAGGGAGGGAGCTGTAAATGAGGGAAAAGCTGCTGCGTTTCATTTTAGCCAATGCAATTCTTTATTATCAAATATTTACAAGACAATATGCCAAGGGTTATATGTACAATTAAAGTGAGTTTTGTTTTTTTTTTTTGGTTTTTGGCCTAGACAAAGTCAAACTCGAATCCATCCTCCTGGTAGTCGTAGTCGGTGTCATCGTAGGTAACCTGCACGTACTTGTTGCCGCGGGTCCAGTGGAGATACTCATTGGGATTCAGATTGGTCCAAAAGTTATCGCTGAAGACTTGCAGTGGCTTCGGGTTGCGCTCATAGTGACGCAAGTTGCTCAACTTCTGCAGCTTGTCGATGTTGCTGTGGTAGCTATTCAGGGCGAGCTGTGTGAGCTGGGGACAGGCGGCCACCATTTCGAGCAGTTGGTACTCGCGCACCACTTCCCAGCAACTGAAGCTGAGCACCTGCATCTGGTGGCAGGGTATGTGCTTGCGGTCCAGGAAGAACACGTCGTGAAACCAGTTCTCGCAGACCAGAGCACGCAGCTTGGGCAGCTCCAGGAGCAGACTGTCCTGCCAGCGTGCCGGCAATTGGACAACCTCATTGTTGAGAGCAATTCTGGTGATGGACTCACTCTTGGCCACAATGATCTGCTGGAAAATGGTCTCCTGGTCGGCATGCAGTTGGCGAGAGTCGTCAAATCTCACGGCCAGTTTACGCAGCTTGGGCAATTGGAGCACCTGGGATAGAATGCTCTCCACGCTGCTCAGGTTGATCTTGAGCACCTCCAGATTGGGCAATTTAATGTCATGCAGACGAACGCTGCTGTCAAAGGAATCCGTGATGTCCAAGACACGCAGCTGGGTCATGCCCAGACAGATCTCCTGTATCCAGCGGCTGTCAAGCGGCACCGAGTGGTACATCGAATTGAACACCAGCTGCTCCAGCTTCTTGAAGCCCCGTATGTACAGGCCCGAGAGATTCATGCAGCTCGTGAGGCGCTTCAGGTTGGGCAGCATGGCGGTCAGATCCCGTATGTCGTTATCGACCATGGTATTCGGATTGCCGGCCAGGACACAGGACTTCACACTGGTGAATCGTGTGATATTGATGTCGCACAGATGCGTTATGTAATCGTAGAACTCGACGAAGGGGCCAACGCCTTCCTCATGGACATGCAGCTCCGTGAAGCGGCTGGCCATCTGCTCCATGAAGAACACATAGTCCTCAATGTCCAGCAGGCCCAGGAACGCGGTGTTCGGGCCCACGATGCGATAATGCCAGCGCTTCTGCCATATCTTAAGGATCTGGGGCAGAAACTGTGGATAGGCACGTGCCATCCTCACCTGGTCGCTCAGATAGTCGATGTGCTCAAAGATCTGCTCGAAGAAGGTCTCGTGCAAGTTGTCGATGTAATTCGGTGGCAACGGCTCCGGCAACTGCACCTTCTGCGCCTCCAAGACGTGCTTGTAGAATGCGGTATTTTGCAGCATGTTGCGAGTGTGAAGTTTGCTCTGATTTCGGATGTTGCTCTTGCAATGATTGTCAGTTGACTGTGATGCCAATGCTGTGAAGTTGCGGTTTATATATTAAAACAGGTAGCAGCTGAATATCCTTCGAAATGGTATCGGGCATCAGGTATCAGTTAATCCTGGCGCTTGCAGCGGACTTACCTAACATTAACCCTGTAATCCTTATGGCAGCTGCGTTCCGTAAAGTTTCGTTTCGAGAAGTGTTGACAGTTGAGGCGCAGGTAACTGGGCACATACCTGTCGCTGTTCCTTTGCTTGTCCCTGCTAGGATCGTGCCCGCCACATAAATTGCATTTACAGTGCCTGCAATTTGTACACGTATGTGTGCAGCTGATGCGCTTATCTGTACAGTTATCGCCGTCTAGTTTGCATATTACACGACTCCAGACGTGTAACTCTCAGTCAGTCTCCGCTGGCCGGATGCGTTCGCAAACGTGGTCAAGATTTTTTGGCTTGTTTGTTAGTCGCTTTCCTAGGAAACTGCAGATAGCAATAGCAACAGCAACAGCAACAGCGAGAGCAACAACGGAACAACAGTCTTTTAAGCCTTTTGTGCTTTTGTATAGTCGCTTCTTTAACAATCTAATAATCAAAGCTGTGGCCTGTTGCTTCTTCATCTCGCTCCAGCAGCTTAGCGAACGATTAGAGCTAGAAATGACAATGAGAATGAGAATGAGTTTGAGATTGAGAATGGGAATGGGAGAGAGAATGAGAATGGCGTTGCCTGCAGGTTCACACCAGCAACTGTCACACAATAAGCACTGATAACTGAGTATTTCTATAAGAGATATATATGTGCTGGATACCCTGTAAAATAGAAAATAGTCGATTGAAGTTTGGATAACATAAGGAACATTAAATATTGATTATTTCCTAATCATAATCAGATGTTCAGTATTCTATTGATAGATACAGATTCAGATTCAATAAATCATTTACTATAGCTGCAAATACCTCTTAAATGATATAAAAGTTGACTGTTGCTCTCTCCATATTCAGCAGATTAGGCTTTGCTATGTCACTTCTCTGTTTAACAGCCTACAGGGTATGTTTGAATTGAGTAGCCTCTGCTTTCTTGCAGCTGGCTAAGCTCCGCCCCACCTTTCGCTTGTCACTTGTCAATTGTCGCAGTGGTGTCTTTGTTGCGACTAATGGCATTGTTGTCAACTTGTGTGTGTATCGCCTGTCAAAGCATAAAACTGAGACTAGACAATGTTAACCCCCTTAAACCAAGGCGAACCAAGCGCTCCGATTGTCTAAGCACACACACACACACACATACACACTCTAGTTCATAATTTTCAACAAATTTCATTGAGCAAAGAGCCAAAAGTATTCTTTCGTTTCTTTGGGATCGGGAAAGCTGTTTCACACGACTCGCGATGCAAATGCACTTGTCTTTCCGTCTAAACTGGGCTGAAACTGGACTCGCTTGGGGTGTGGGGCGATTCGAAAATCATAATTTGAGTTGTTTCTTTTGGGTCTTGGGTTGATTTGGTTATTTGACTGTCTTATCTCAGATCAGTGTCGATCAAATGCGGCAGACGAATTGTGAAACATGACGTACGATATTACGATATGTACGCTGCATTTATAATATTTATTGAATGCTAACGAGAGAGCGAGAGAGAGAGAGAGCGAGAGAGAGATAGAGAGAGATGCTGGGGCAACTTGAGCTCTCTCTTGCTTGAGACTGTTTTAATAATTTTGACGTAATCACATCACAACAATCTGCCTTCGGAGACTTAGCTTTTGTCTTGAGTTGTGCCTTGAGTTTGTGACTTGAGTCTTGAGTCTTGAGTCTTTCAAGTGGACAATATTTTGTTCGTTTTTTTACGAATTGCCCGGCGTGCGTTTTTGATTTGTTCATTTAAATGAATTACAATATTTTATCTTTAAACAGAGATCGTTGCCATGACACACAAACGAAGCTTTCCAAGAGGTTTTTTGATGTTTCGACGCTCAGGTCAGACAATTTGAGAACTTTCCAAGCAGCAGCAGCAGCAGCAGCTGCTACTGTCATTTGTACGTTTTCACATTTTCAGAAATCCCAATGATCATAAAGGTACCTTGTAGTATATTGCCACTGGCCCTCTCAGATCCTTGGCAGCTGCAGCTGCTGCAGCGCAAGGGTTTTTGGTTTTTATGGCCACGTTGGCAGGTAAAGTGCGGCTCACACTCGTTGGCCAAATTATTTCACACCTCCAGACATGACATGATGAGCACCGCCAGCAGCTGAGGGCAGGCAAATGAAGCGCACGTTTTTAATTCATTTGTTCTAAAACTTAATCAGCCCAAGTGCGAACTGTTGCAACTGCAACTGCAACTGCTCCTCCTGTGGCAAGACAAGAAGTCGTGATTGCGCAACTCATAACTCACAAAAGAAGGCTCCAAGTTGTACTTGACTACTGTGGTTGGCCCCTCAGAGAGAAAGGTAAGCCGCAACAGGGCAAGGCAGCACTTTGCAACATACACTGGCAAAAATAAATGCGAAACACAAAGCCATTCAGAGGATAACAATTTGAACAGCTCGCAGAATTGAGTTGATTCATAATATTTTCTGTATATTTCAATGGGTTTCACTCTATTCACTCGATTGAAGTTCGAATAACATAAGGAACATTAAATATTGATTATTTCCTAATCATAATCAGATCTTCAGTAATCTATTAATAGGAACAAAATCAGATTCAATAGTTGATTCATAACATTTTCTGTATATTTCAATGGGTTTCACTCTAAATTTCCTTCTCTGTATAAATGGGGCGCATGGAGGCGACTTGTTGCTTACATTGTTTAATTAAAAACGTTGCCGTTGTTGTTGCCACGTAGTGAAGTCGCTGTCCATGACAACGAGATGAGTCTGTGGATGCGACTCTGCCTCGACTCGGGCCCTGGCTCTAGCTCTGGCTCTGACTCTGACTCTGACTCTGGCCGTGGCTTGAGTCCCTCTCGAGTGGCTCAAAAGGACGACACGTTTTGGCTTCTGTGCAAAGCTGTGTTTGTTCGTTTGCTGTGCGGTAGCAGTCACAAGAGGCAACAAACAACAGCAACTGCAACAGCAACAGCAACATCAACAGCACACGAGCGCACCACTTGCACCACAATTACTGGATGAGGGGCAGCATGCTGCTTAATTTTAAAGTCTGCCAGCGATTATATTGCTCCAGAAATGTACGAAAGTGCATTTGTAACACTGCTCCCAATGGGGTAGCTAGACTTTGTCAAGCGCTTTGTCGCAAATTGAAGGTGAAGAGTGGGAATCTTGAGAGATTTATTTATTTATTTATTATTATTATTTAAAGAATATCATTTCATTGTGCAACATTGCATGTTTTATTACTATAAGAAGATTCTCGTTAGTTTAATAAATTACTTGATACATTTATTGGATTCCTCTTTCCGCAATACATCATAACATAGCAAAGCTGTCTACATTCTATAGGGTATCTAGAGTGTGGGGTGCTGTTGATTTCGAGGCTGATCCACTCAGCGCGTGTATTTATAATTCGCGAATCATGTTGCATTGTTCGGGTGGCTGCTGCTGCTGCTGGTGATGATGAGGAGCTTCACTTTTATGGCTAGTGGCAATGATGGGGCACATTTTGAGACGTCGCACTCGACGCCTCGATCTGAGGCTGAGTCTGTGGATGTGGATGTGGCTGTGACTCCGCTCGGCTCCTGTATGGCTCGCCTTTAACAATGACAATTGTTAGCGCTGCGCCTGATTATTTTGACTTGATAACGAGCTAAACAATAAAAACAAACTGAGTTCTGAACTGAGCTCAACTGAACAACTTTGCCAAGTCATGTTTATCAGGAGAAGACGAAGTACCAGTGCCAGGGCCAGTGCCAGTCTATCGCAATCCCCAGCCCAATCCCATTGCCAGAACCAGGACTTGTCTCTATGTTTGCTGTTCTGTAATCAATTTGAATGCCGTGAGTTTTGAATCGGATTCTGAATCTCATTCTCTGATACAGACAGTCGAGTCTGAGTCTGAGTCTCAGTCTGAGTTATTTGTTGCTTATTTGTTGTGATTTCTTAAGTTGTTGCAATTATGTTCAGTTTGTTTGTTTGTTTATTTGTTTAGCTGATGTTTCAACACATTGACAAACAAAAGACCGAGAGAGAGACAGAGAGAGAGAGAGAGAGAACCCAAAACGTTAAATTAACATTCGTTATGTAAACTATATTTATTTTGCTTCTTTAATGTTTCTGTACTTAAGACATTTAAAGACCACTTTGATTACCAAACTCTCTTCTGTTACTCTCAGTCTGGTCATAAATTGGCCAAACAATAAGCAACTAACTATCGCTCCGAGCCATTTGTCCGCACTCCTTCTCCTTCTCCTCCTCCCTCATCCGCTGATGCGTGGCAAAATGTGGAACGACTACCAGACAGCTACCAAGACGGCTGCCGTTCCAATTCGAGGCTCCATTGTTGGCCACTCGATTAGCATAAGAATGCAACCTGCGGCATGCCGCATCAGGTAGCCCCCTTCGCATGCTGCACCCAGAACGAATGTGCCACACTCGTAAAACCGAACCAAATAGAAATGCAGCCGAATATGCTCGTGGCCAGAGCACTTGTTGGACTCTCTCCCTTTCTCTGTCACTCTCTCTCTCTCTCTCTGTCTGCTTCTATTGTTTGGGAATCCATTTTAATAGATTTGATTGCAAATAGTTCTGGTAGCAGCTAAAAGCAGTTGATAGCTTCTGGATTCTTAAAGCACTCTTGATATTTTTTATAGTCTGCTCTATTCTCTTTCATTTCGATCAATATTTCTCTTTGTTTCCCCCCATTTTATGTGTTCTTTATCGACACTTCTAATGCACTACCGAAATGTCAAACAGACTCTCAAACTTTCTTTACCCTTTTGTTTCGCTTCTCTTGTAACAGTAATAGACTTTCTTGGACTACGTAAATAAACAAAAGTTCGTTTCACCTAACGAATGGAGTCTAAGCATCATATATGATAGTTTCTCAGCTATATATATATATATATATATATATATATATATCTTATTGCAATTACTTTTACTCAACTAACAAGTGATCGGTCTCCATTATTTATCCAGATCTTTGAGCAGCGATCTCTGGGGACCGCACAGACCGCTTGAGCCCGAGCTGCAGTCATCATTGTACACTTGACTTGAACTTTGAATCAATTCATAAATCAACAAATCATTAATTTTTCACTCCTACAATCCCTTGGCTGCCTTTCATGCTCGACTTGTTCGCTCAGCCGTCCAAGCTAGCTCAGGCCCTTAGACCTTTGTCTTGCACAGAGAAACGCAGTGGGAAATCGTAGCTCCCACAATTAATCAACTGGTTCGTTGAGCAATGATTGGGAATCGCCGCAACACACCCAGTTAATTTGTTTATTGATCTATTGTTGCAACATTCTGTGGCAATAACCCTAACATGCTAATTAAAATGGCAGTTCACATGGTAAATCACTCGACACGGTTCACCTGTGAACCCCACACAAGTGGTTAGATCTGCCATCCTCCGTTGTGCTTCTCCACCTCTCCGCCTCTCCACCTCTTGCGTCTCCTTCTTTGTTTCTTTGTTTCTCTGTTTGTTGTTGCTTTCAGCTATATCCTGTCGGTGTTTATCATTCGCAAACTCAAAGGAAGTTTAGCGGCATGCTAAGTAAGATCTCTTATCGTCGCCGCTTCATAAATATATGTGCTGAGTGCGATAGCGCTCACACTATTTATTATACAAATACATATTGTAGCTGCTGTGCTTATCGTTGCATATGATCAGGCCGCAGATTCCGATCCCCTGTCGAACAGACACTGTCTTGATTCCAGTCCGCAGTCGATCGACTGCGATCGTCGATCGCTTCGATCGCTTCGATCGCCGATTGATTGATAATAGCACGAAATGCTGTTGTAAACGGGTTAATTGAAAAAAGTAAACAGAAAACTCATTAACGCAATAATTAAGACGACAACAAGGTTTTTAAGATAAACAGCAAAACCAGCGACATGCCACAGCCAAAGATGAGGGGTTAGAGGTTTGCGGCTCCACTCAGAGAAAAAATGCTCCGAATGGAGAATGAACCAAGAATTTGATAATATATTTATAATTATCTTTTTACTTGATTATAATTTTATAATCTTTGTTTTAGCTGTACTCACTTGCATTAGTTTCTTAATGTCAATTAATTATTCTTTATTTATTTAAGAAATAAGCAAAGCAAAATGTCCTTGAGAACATCTCCGACGATTAATGAATCCTAATTGTTGTTCATGCGTTTTTCTGAGTGTGTAATCTCGGGATTTCTCCAGACTCTGTGACGCTGACGGGCTGCTTAGGCATTTGTCCTGCGCCACGAGACAGCGTCTCATTTGTGGTGTACCTGCTCTCAGCTCCAGATGTGATAATGATAAAGGGCTGCTACATCAATCGCTGACAGTTGGGCTACCACACTTTTCATTTGCCTGACTGCCCTTCCTGCCAGCTTGTTATTTTATACCCTCACCATCTCTCCGCTCCGCTCCGCACCACTCCACCTGGCCTAAGCCTCGCACTGATCTTCAATCCTCTGCGCGATGCGTAAGTACCACTTCACGCTCTGCGATGCCTGACTGTGATAAGATATACAGGTTTCGCCGGGCCTCGCGTAGCGCGATATATTTATTGTGAAATTGATTTTTTATTACACTGTCACATTTTGGCCGGTACCAAAGGCGATCGCACACATTCCTCCAGTTGCCCCCTCAGCCTCCTCCCCACTGCATGTATGTCGTCAGAGTCGGGCCTCAGTTTTAGTCGCAATGCCTGGATCTTTGGACGGCATTCAAGACCAGCAGCAGGCGGGCAATTTTACGCTTCATTTAGCGTGACGTTTAATTGGAAGTTGCTGCGTTACATTGGAGAGTTGCCAGGTGATCGGAGTAGGTGATCAGGCATCTGGGGTTCAGCAGTTCTCCAGCTTTCCAGTTCTCAAGCTCTCCAGTCCAGATGCAATTGATCGATTGTTGCGGCTGTTCAATTGATTTTTGTTTTGACTCGTTTATGGATATGAATATGAATATGAATGACTGTCGAAAATGTGGCTAAGAATCTGCTTGATCATGGCAATTAAAAGAACACGCTCATTGAGCACGGCTCGCTCAGAGAGAAAGAGAGGAGCGAGCGAAAGAGACGGCAAGAGGTCGAGAGAATGCGAGAGAATTGTCCCTGCCCCCTCCTTCCCTAGTTAGGGTCACCTCAAGGCACCTCCTGGCGTTATTTAATTATGGCGCTGATAACATTCCGCGTAGATGGCGGCAATTATTCATCGAGGCAGCTATAAGGAGGATCGCTTGGGCAGATCGGTAGCAATCCCAATACGCCAGCTAGACGCAATAAATAAACCAACATGATAAATGGCGCGCCCGTTTTTAAATGTATTTTAAATGCAATTCGAATGTGGCAATGGGTAGCCCATCTAGGCCATCTCAGCCACCTCAGCCACCGCAGCCATCGTAGCCGACGGGGCAGCGGCGCCTGTTGCCGCTCATTACGAGGATAATTTATGATGTCCAAGTGTGAAGGACGCCGCCGGATGACAAGTGGAGCCTGCCACATGAAAACTTGTCTACAAAGTGGCATATCAAAGTGAAGGTTCACACATCCGATTCCAAGTACCTAGAACCTACCAAATAACAAGTTAACAGTGGCTGTAAGAATCTATTAGATCATCATTAAGCTCAGTTCTTGATATTTAACTACAGATTCATTTCGCCCATCGCAATGTTGAACTCTTGTTTACCCATCCAGTTGTAGCATTTGACTTCAGGGATTGCCCCGACAATTGCCACATATGACATCTTTAACATGCGTCACATATCATTTAAACAACTTAATTAGATTGCAAATAATGCACCACCAAGTTGTGACATTTGTCAGAAGGGTTCCCGATTGGTGGCATCCACTTGGCGCCAGCGCTGACAAGTGCCTGGGTGGTTGCATGCCACAACAGGGAGACAGACACCCAAAGAGTCCCTGGATATTTATTCTGATCACCCCTGAAGAAATGCTGCAGTTGTTTATGGCCTGGCACTTATAATATAATTAAGATGATATCAATGCTATCAGATGGGGGAATGCTGAATATCTCTGGCTTGAATCCAGTTGCTGGGAGTTCTTTATAGAGCAGAGTGAGTATTAAAATATAGATATTTATGCTTGTAAACATTTCTATTAGTAAATCATTGAAATCGATGTCATGAATAGGATTTCTGAATCTTTTGAGAAAACGGTAGAAAGCTATGTTCTGCCTCACAAGATTTATATTTAAATTAAATAGATTCAATTATAAAGAGATAGGGAGAGCAACAATCTGTAACATTTAATTGTTCGAAGCGCTTAACTAGAAGTAACTTACTTAATGTTATAACAAATGTAAATCATATATTACGTATTCTATTTATTATTTTGTTATTTATAAAAGTATTGCCATCTAACAATATGACTTATTTGCAATAAATATTTCCTCATTTAGTAATCTAGTAATATATTGTCCGTCTGCATGTATTGTTTCGCCGACAGATGGCGCCAGTAGAAGGCCTCCAAATTGGATTGCTGCTGTTTCTCAAACAGCTTTTTAAATGAGCTCCAAATCAATGCAATCTTTTTTAAATGTTCGTAGAGCTTCGCCTCATGCTGTTTTCTTTGGCTTTACATATGTTAAGTTTTGGTGGATTTATTTAAAGTTTTATCGCTTTATAAAATATGCATTATTAGACAGACATTATAAAGAAATTTTGTGTGTTTGTTTTGTTGTCACCTGCTGTTTATGTACCAAAATCAGCATCTAATTGTGAACTGCCCAGATTCCGCCTATTTTATCCAGCTCTCTTTTCATGCTGTTGTTGCTGCATACATAAATTAACAGACGCTTTGCTCCAAATAAACTGACATAATTGCCTCTGAATTTATGGGGGTTTTTGGGGCCCCGGGGATTGTCTTCGTTTTGGTTTTTGTCTTTCATCGGACATGGTAAGACAAAGGCAAAGTGTCAAAGCAAGTCATTAGGGCTACAAGTGGAAATGAAGTTCGGTTGGAAATGCAATTAATTAAGCATTTCTATGCCTCTGTGCATTGTTGTGCTATGTGAATACCTTGCAATGGATAGCGAGGGCATTCTGTCTGTGAGTTGGAAAAGATAGAGCCAGAAAGTTTGATTAGAAGTCTTTCTGCCAACAAATAATCACATAAGCAGCTGGTTTTTCAACTTTTGAAAATAGCAAATCTATAAAATAAATGTAGACTCAAATAAATAGATTGATCAAATGTTGAATTTGCTTCTTTTACTCCGCTGTCGTATCTGAATTAAAAGTGATTTAGGGTATAGAGTATCTGCAAGTCGAGCGTGCTCAACTGCTTGTGGCTTGTTAAATATTCTCGAAATTTTTCACTTTGTCGCCACATTTTGGGCTCCAGATGCCGACGCTGTGATAACGCAAAATGCGATAAAATCTGATCAAAATATAAATTTTTTCTTAATTTCTCGTTTAAGTTTTGATTCGTCGGTCTCCAAATAAAAGACACAAAAACGGAAAAACGAAAAGAAAAACTAAATAAATTGGCCTGCTATGGTGTATTAGAAAAATACATTGTACATTATGATCGCTGTTTGGGGCAATTTTCTCTCTTTTTTCTGGGCCTAATTTGGCAATTTGGAGGCACGCCAAGTGGAGATTGATCATAAAAATTGATTTTGCTTAAGAGAGTCGTGACGGCAATTGAATTCAATTGCCGTGAAGAAGGTGTTGCTGGAGAACGCCTAAACTGCAGAGCTAAAGCAAAGGTGATTTGCTTGTCATATAAATATGTTTGATTTTAGTTTTTGTTTTGGTTTTGGGTGCTTTAGATTTATGAGTGCGAGGCATGGTTATGGCGCAGAGGCCATAGATCAACATTGACTCTGGAATGTCTCCAGAAATGGGCTTTAAGTTGCGATAATGAGCTTGGAAATGCATTAAAGACGGCCGCAACTTTATGACCAAGTTGCATAGTTAAACAGATCTCTGGGTTTTGCTCTGGCACGCCCCATAGAGCGAGGCCCATAGACTACAAAGCACGCCCATAAAATAATTAAAACTTAAACAAAATGCCCAGAGAATAGGCCAAGCTGGATAGTTCAGTTGTTGTGCTGTTGTTATGATCATTAAGCTGATGTTTCTGTTGCTGTTTCTGTTTCTTACTTCTCATCTCTTATTTCTATTTGTTTCGTGTTTGTTGCTGTTTTATTTTGAAGCTGTACCCGCATTGTAGACACGACGTTAACAAGCGTGTTATAGTTTTCTAATGAAGTCATTTCGGTTATTTTCTAATTAGGAGCTGTCGCACGGTTTGGTTTGATTTTACTTCTAGTTTTTGGTGTTTTACGGGGTTCTCTTGGGGCTCTTCATACGATCGTTCAATCGTTCAATCGTTCGATAGCTCGCTCGTTCGATCGCTTTCTAATTAATGAACGAACATGTCATCAGCTTTGTGGTACATGAATGTTGCCTTGAGGGGCATTTATATGCATTTATTGCCTTGCTCTGTGTTAGATTTTGAATTTTTATGGTCTTTTAACAAGACTCACGGCCTCAAAGACGTTGCATAAACTGCACTTTTATGCCAGTTAATAACTTTATTAGACTCAAAGAAAAAAAAAGGAAAAAAAACTAAAACAACAACAAATACAACAAGATAGAAATGAGGGAAAAATGCTCGGTTCGCTTTTATGTTCGCGTATGTTTGTTGAACGAGTTTTTATGGCCACAAATGGAATTTATTACTAGAAATGAGTTTGAACTATATTTTACAGTAGTTTACCAGCTTTATGGCCATGTACCGTAACGCCATGACCAGTCCGTATCCGAATAACCTAACCAGGTCTTCGATCAATTCGATGATCCTAGCCCTGCAATTTTCCAATCTCCCTCCAACTTGTGTCAGCCTCATCCACGACTGCGATGCGCGGGGGGGAGGCAACTGGGAATTGGGACTCTGTTGCTGGGAGAAGAGTGAAGGCTAATAAAAAATGGTAACTGACATTTTTCGTTTACGAAAATGTCACAAATTCACAGCGGGACTGTTGCCAATACAAGTGATTTAAATTCAATAAATCATTGAAATGCCCCGGACCAGCATCACAGCATCTCAGCCTCAATGAGATGAGATGAGGAGCAGAGCAGCAGAGCAGCAGATCCGCAGAGCAGCAGATCCGCAGAGCAGCAGATCAGCAGAGCAACAAGCATATCCATACCGATCCATCCGGTATCGGCTGCGAAGCCAAATGAAGCCAAACCAAACAACGTTCAACATTTGCAGGTAAAAGTTGTCTGTTGCCCTGGCCATATTGCGATTTAATTACAATTGCGACTCGTCTCTGGCTCCTCTTCTCTGGGCATCTCTGGCCATCTCCGGCATCATCTCATTTAAATTGGCTATTAGCTGGCTATTGGCAATCGCGATAGACCACAAATATTGAGCCGCTTCATCCAAATTTAAGCGCGTTTCTCGTTTCTCGTTCCTCTCATGATTTGTGGGTGCTCTGGAAATGCGGGTCTCATTTGAATATCTCCTTAGAATGCTTTTTTTTTGGATTATTGGAGCAACTCTTAATGTTGCTTATCTATTTTTATTGCAATAATAGCTATTAGAAATTGAAATACATTTGAGTTCAGATTCCTTTGATTTAAGTGACAGTTAAAAAATGAAATTATGTCTTCGATTCGACACTTTAAATTATTCTTAAAACTTTACTTCATTTCATATGCATTCTCATGTTAATGGGAAAGTGCTTGATCTCTCTGCTTCTCTGGCAACGCCAGTTGCCATATGCATATGAAGGTGGCAACACTGCAAGTCTGTTTGTTCTTGACACTAATCTAATTCTTTTGCATCCTCAAGTTAATAAAGAGTAGATATTATATATATGTGTGGCAACGCCATGTCAGCACATATTCGGCGTTGCCATCTCACGCACATGAGAAAGCGGATGTTAGTTCAATAATGCCCTGCAAATGTCATCTGATTTCAGGCTGCTTCCCTGACTCTGGCTACCATTTGAGCGTGTAATTCAATTTGCATCCTCTTCATTGCGATCTCCTTTTGTTCCGGTTGAGGGACTGATGTTGTCCAATCTTTGACCTTCCTGTCGCTGAGTTGAACTGTTCCTCTTAATGAGAAAGTTGGTTATGTGTGTGCGTGTGTGTGTGTGTGTGTGTGTGTGTTGCCACGCCGAATCGCGACTCTTTTGACTTTGACTCTGACTCTTAACATATTTATGGGTTTTTATGTTCGCCGTTGCCGCGTGCCGAGTTTAAGCACACGATGCAATGTCGTATTGGAGTCAATGCCGGGATGTGTGTGGGGATGGGGATCCGGGGCAGCCTTGTGGCACATCCAGGCAGACAGCCAGCCAGGCAGCCAGCAAGCCAGCCAACCAGCCAGCTAAGCAGACAAGCAGCCAAGCAGACAACCAGCCAGGCTGGCAGCCTTTTTGGCATTCATAAATTTGTAACTTCACTTGGCGTGACAATTGCAACACATTCGTGTGTACATTAGTCCGGCCCTCGATCGGCCCTCGTCGTGTCGACTGTTGGGTTGGGTTGGGATATTCTGGATATGTGGGGAAAATAGACGTTTCATTGTCGCCTCAACTCGACTCTCGCCACTCGCATCTCCTCGCCACTTCACTCTTCTGCTCATTGAATGGCAGCGCCTGCGCGGCTTTTATTTATCGGTGCCGGTGCGCAGCATGTCCAAATGGATGGCCAGAGGAAGTAGGTGGTGGATGAGGATACGGATGAGGATGAGGATGAGAATGGCAGGAGGAGGTGGCAGTTGCCATTGCCGTTGCCGTTGCCGTTGAGCGCGCGTGTGGCGTCGCCAGTTTTGGCCTGTCCATTATAATGTTGTTGCTCTCATTGTTGGCTCGATAAGCCCGGCAATCTGGCATGGTGTCTCATGCCTGTGGACCCTTTCATGTTCACAAGATGTAGCTTTTGCTAGTTTTACAAGATGTTTCCTGTCGTCGCAGCCGCATCGAATTGTTGTCAATAAGCGCGAACAGACAAAAGGGACAATCGGACAGTACAGACAGCCGGACACCCAGACAGCCGGACACCCATACAGCCGGACACCGGGACACCCAGACAGACAAAAGTGATCTCCTGGGTCTGCTCTGAAGGCATTTCAACAACAACGACATTCTTAATCATTGATTTAGACATTCGGAAATTGATTAGATGCATCTACGTTTGCCCGCAAATTCTGAAACACACTCAGAGAAATAAATTAGAACTTTCTTTATGAGTAACCAAATTTCGACAAACTGGAATTGGAATAGAGAAATAGTAGAGTTGATATTAAATAAAATAAACTTCTACAACAAATTCTCTGTATGGAAAGACTCTATTCCTCCCTTTGTAGTGTTAATCAAAATGGAAATCAATTTATTTATTGTAATAATTTGGAAGTAAACTGTTTGACAATTCAGAGCTTTTATATTTAGTATTTTTTTTAAGTGCAAGTAGAAAATAATATTTATAGAGCACCAAGTGATAAATAACAATTTGCATATTCGAACGTTGCGTTTTGATGAGCGTTGAGGACACTTTTATGGTTGTCTCTCTGGCGCTGATTGCGCGTTCCATAAATTCCATAGCAATGGCCAAGGCACTTGGCTGGCGAATTTATGCGCCGGTAATTGGTTGATCTCTCTCAGTCCAGTCCAGTTGGATGGGGGCCACCGTTTCTTTTGGGGTTTGGGGTACGTACAGGCGCGACGACCTCACTGCGTTATCAATAAATTCAAATTGACACTTCACACTCGATATGTCACACGATATTCCGCGTTCGACACCACCAAGCACACAAATTTACAAATATACAAATATACAACTATATATATATATATATATAATATATAAAAAGGAAATAAAACTATACAAATGCTGGACTGAACCCAACCCAACTCAAAGACAACGACAGATATCAGCAGTAAGAACTGGAACTGGAACTTCTTAGCCAGACCACAGATACCCAACTGCATGTGAGTATCTGTGTGTGTGCGTGTGTGTGTGTGTGTGTGTGAGTGTCGGTTGTCTGGGCTGCAGGTTGCAGGTTGCTGTGGCCAAGGCCCCTAAAATATGATTGCGATTGAACACTGCAGGTTCATGTAATCTCTTAGCCAGAACAAACTTATTAAATGAGTGCCACAGCAAACTGGCCGATAACTGGCCGCCGTCCAAACACAAAAGATAAACGCATATGATCATGTAAGAAATGCATTAAGCAGAAGAGCCCTCGCCTCTCCCTCTCCGCACTTGGCGGCCCTCTCCACTCCCATCTCAGCGTCATTAAAATCGCACAGAGGAGCGCCGACCAAATCGATGCCATCTCATCCACATCCACATCCACATCCACATCCACATCCTCATCCGTCGGGGTGAACCTGGCAGTGAATGTGGACCAGAGAATGTGCATTTCATTGCCCTGCAATGGGGTGACGTGCAAAAGCTCTAAGGAGACAACAAATGCGATTGCTTTGTCAGTTAACAAAAACTTGATGAGTTGCGGTGGCAATTGTAATGCCCTGCAGAGCAGAAAGTGATGTGCTCTACTCCTGTGCGATATATGGTGAAGAGTAACTTCAGTGCTTATAAGACAGAAGAGAGACGAAAGAGTTTCAGAATTCCTAGAGTTTCCTCATCACATTGCTGATCTCTACCGTAGAGCTTGAATGAATCCACTCAGAATTGTTGCCCTGTTGAAATTCTACTGGCAACCATGTGTAGGGTATTCGACTGCCTAACAGCCGAGTATTTTATCAATGTAAAACTAATCCAACTCATAGCCAAATGTACACCAAATGTGCCTCTATTGCAATGTGTCCATGTGTAGGGCATTCGATGGTCGCAAAGACCGGCATTCATATTTGAGAACCTCGCCTTGCAATTGCAATTGCAAAAGTCCCATGATAAAGTTCACATTAAGAGTCTCGTTTTACAAAATGTAAACATGTTAAGGGTTAATAAACATAAATAATCTACGCTTATTAACGGCCAAAGGAGAGACGGCACTTTGAGATCAACAACAGCAACAACCACAACAGCAACCACAGCCGAAGAAGATGATCCTCTGCTTGCTGGACGGGATTATACCAGTATACCAGAGGCGTCGCCATGTTATCAGTGCGCGTGCATTTTGCAAAGGTGTTTGTCTGTTTTGATTGGACCCGACAAAAATCGCCAGAGGGACACGCTTGCTGCAATGTCAAGTGGTAGCCCGGAGACGCCACAATTGGCGGCGCTTCCATCAACATCATCATCATCATCAGCAGCATGAAATATGTGCCAGCTACTGATAGCGCTGCCAATGCGACTTAATTAGCCAAAGTCCGAGGCAAACTTATCGCCCTTAATTAAGTTGCGGCCAATTTGTCAGACAATTAAAGGAATTTTTGCGGCAGGTCGCGGAATGAAATCCAAAAACAAATGTAAAAGAAATATATGGGAAATGAGAGAAAAATACAAAGAAGCTGATTAACAGTGAAATAACTGGCGCCTAGACGGTGTAACATAAGCCGCAAATGCAATGAGAAGCCGCTAAGAACCGGCTACCAACTGGCAACTGACAACTGGCAAGCAGGCAAGTGGTAAGCTGGCTAACTGGCTTACTGGCTAGCTGGCCAACTACTGACTAAGCCAAGTCAAAGCATTTAAACATCACCTTAGGCCTCATTAAAAACAAAATATTATGTAAATTTCATTAAATTACACACAAATCAATGTTGAAAGCGGCTGCAAGGAGTTGAAAGAGGTTGGCAAGCGGGGGCCTGCTCAAATGGAGGGGATCTGAAGCTGGAGCTGGAGCCGGAGCTATAGTCAGAGTAGTTGTCGTCGCCGTCGCCGTCGCCGTGGCCGTCGCCTTGTTGAGCCAATGAGTATTCAAATGGACACTTGTCAAGCCATGCAAGCCGCTACTAAATCATATTAAGACTAGACAAGGATTTTTTCTACAAACTAAAATTGGTGTAACATGTACTAAAGCAGTGGTGCATCGAGGGGGAGTACCATGAAGAGGCAGGGAGGTAGAGTACGCTGCAGTCCAAGTGAAAACTGCGCTACGCATGATGTTCACTTGACACGCAACGTGGCGACGCAGCAAACCGAACCAGGTCCACATCCACAACCACAACAGCATCCACAACGACAATCCACATCTACAACCTCATCTACATCCTCAGCGTCGGCTTCAGCTGCAGCTTCAGTCAGCAAGAGATCTGTTTAAATTTTATTTAATTAAGTTGCGATTTCTGTGACATGCCAGGCGACGTCCAAATGTAAACATCTACACAAAATCTCTTGCCATTTGAGCCAACTCTTTTTAACAGCTGTCAGCTGCTTGATGCCTTGAATGGGCCCAAATAAAACAAAATAAATAAATAAATAAAAGAAAAATATTCAAAGCAAACTTGTAAAAATAAAATCCGTAAAATCTTTGCTTGTTTTATGGCAATTTTAATTTAAATTGTCGCTAAAACATGTACGAAATTTTCAACAGTTTTCAATAAAGATTAAGCTTGATTTGCAAAAATATACATATGTATACCCTGCAGCTATATTTGCAAATGGGTATATAGTTAAAGGGAAAGACATGTTTGCAAATGTAATTCAATATTTAGTATATTTATATATTTTATTTAAATTATATTTTCTATAGAACAATTAGCATAAGCAGAACATATATTAAATATTTATTTGGCATTCTTTCAATCAGCGACTGGCAAATTCGCTCACCGGACTCCGTTATTTTACGCTTTCACGCAATTTGCTTTGCCCTTCTTCGTAGTCGGCGAGCACAACAACAACAATACACAATATACAGCTGCACGCGTTGTCGGAGCAGTGCAGCAATAGAACATATGAAAGTGTTGTTGCTGAGCTCGAATCATAGGCGAAGAAGACTGAAGATAGTAAAAGAATTGACCAAAATTGTTATTGTATTTTGCATTTACTCGTGTCGTGCACTTCTCGCAGCAATTACAAAAACAAATAATGCAAATTGTTGTTGTAATTTGAGTTTGCCTGAATTTGACTGCTATTAATTTTAAAATGATTATGCAATAACACTTAAATGCGACTTTTTTTAAATTATTATTTTAATTATTTATTACATTTAACATATACAACAAAAAAACTGGGTTAACAATTATTTGTCTATTGCATTTCCTGGTTTCCTGGGGTCCGGGTTATGCAATATGTTAATATGATCCTCTTCCGTTGCTGGACAGCAGAGTGATCTGTGGCATGGACTGGATGAAGCTCTAATCCAACTCTTGTGATTGCTTTGTCATTGCTATTGGCTTTGGCATAGATCTGATATGAGCCAAAACATGTGTAGGCCATGTCGATATGGCTGCCAATGCAGTTACTGTTGTTGTTGTTGTTGGCTCTTTAGTGGTTTGCCGGTGGTGCTGCAGTGGCCATAAAGCCAGCGCCATTTGAGATTAAGTAACTGAACGCAACATGTTTGTTCCGAGTCCCGTCGATCGTTGGCCAATAAACGAGAGCTTATCTTAACAAAAAATCTCTAAATTGATCTCGCAAAACCTTTTAGCATATTTTGCGCGATTTTGCAGGCGATCAGACGCTGTGTGCGAGGCCAGTTTTTCCGGGCCTAAAACAGAGAGTCGTTGTTGCTGTAGCTGTTGTTTTTGGCTATACTCTTGGCTAAAGGGTATTTGAAATTGTTTAGCTAATATGTGCTGTCTTTTAGGAAACAACAAATTGCTTGATTTATTTGAAGTATTTTTATACTTCGATCCAGAAAACTATTTGTAACATCAAAGCTCAGCAAAGATAGGAAATGTAAAATAGAATTTTACTCTGGTCAACAACAGGTAACTTTCCCCTCTGTTCTAATACTTTCTCTTAGAGAATTCAACTGTCAATAGACCCTAATACAGCTGTACTTCTCTCGCCTGCTTGTTTTGATTGTTTTGTTGGTTTTATTTAAATATACATATTATTTTTCATTTTCAATTTCTCTTTGCTTTTGTTTCTCATGCAGTCTGGCAACATAGTCGTAGTGCAGGACTACTTACTGGTTGAATGTAACTGAAGTCTGGCGCGAACTGCGCCCCATTAAAAACTGCCAGGCCATAGTCATAAACTTCTAAGCTATCAAATTACAGAACGATTTGTTAGATGCCGACCGATGCAAAAAGGCAACGCGCGCGATTCTGACTGGGCCCACTAATGGATTGCCATGGCTCGAACCGGGTCTTCAGTCTTCTTTCTGGTCTGGACTTCGACTTGGTTTCGCTGAACTCTAATAGCTCATAGAGTGAGAAGGAGAAGCTGGAGGGGACACAGAGAAAGATACAGAGTGAGTGTGTGCGAGAGAGAGAGAGAGAGAGGTAGAGCGAAGTCGCAGCATGTCGGCAATGCTGCGATATCTTTGTTATAAATCTGTGAGCCAAGTTCAACATGAGTTTAGGCCGCATGCTGTGTTTGTTGTTGTTGCTGTTGTTGCAACGTTTCCTGCAACTCGTAAAAACGCTCGTTTGTTGCCTTTTGGCACGCGCAGAGTGCAGCCTGCAGCCCAAAAGGTTAAGCTGGCCAACTTAACCCTCCGCTTCTTTTAGCCAACTCGAAAGTCGAATGAGTCGACAATCGGGTGAGTCGAAAGTTTTCCAGGCATCATAAACGAATTGATGGGCTCAATTTTACAACTTTATAACATTTTCGGTTTGCTTTGGGCCATGTTTTTTTTTTGTTTTCTTTTTTTAGTTTTTATTTGAGCTTTCCCAACCATAGTAAATGTCTCATGGGAGCTGCCAATTGGCTGTCAACTTGGCCAACAGCAAATTGCATCATTTGCCGCCACGAACCAGCTCCCAAGTAAGCCATTAACAGTGACTTTACAGCTGCCGCTGCCACGTTTTAATTGTTGCAACTGCGACTTTAAGTTGCAACCAAAGCAAAATCAATTGCTTTTCCGCCCGCTGTGCGACCCGCCTCGTAAATAAATAGACGCAGTTTCGGCTTTATGAGCAGGACAAAGGCGTCCGTTTGTAGCTCTGACTTTTATAGCCGGACCCAGTCTCAGCCTCAGTGTCAGCTTCAACTTCAACTTCAACTTCAACTTCAAAAAAATCCAGTCAGATCTATCCCGCAGATCAGTCAATCAGAGCGTTGATGAGTTCGTGAATTACGCACACAGCCTCCCAACTCGTTGTAAGTAGGGGAAATGTCACAGAGAGAGATAGAGAGAGACAGAGAACGAGATGAAAAAAACCGATTGTGTTTATTTACTCTCTCGCAGCAGCAGTTAATCGTGCTGCATTGTTTCATTTCGAAATTCGAAAAAGTGCAGGGGAGAGTTGAGCCATGAAGGAGAGCATAAAGTGAGAGCGCAGTGTGAGAGAGAGACAGTGGTGAGTTTGTGTGGTGAAGAGCCATTGGTAGATCATTTGTTGAATTATGGTTGGAGTCTCAATGCGAATGCAATTGGTTTCTGATTTGTCAGTGGAACAATGTGTGATTGTTTTCTGTTGGTTTCTTATATGATTGGGAGTACAGGATTTGCTGTTGACTCCAATCGCGCTCAGAAGATATTGAAAGAATTTAATGTTCAACTTAAGAGCACATATTCACAGACGTTATCTAATTGGAATATGTTGAAAAAAGTTGTCAAATTGGATAAATAACACTGCAAGTATACAACCATTTCCTATTAGATGAATGCATTTTCTGTCCAGTTGGATTGGAGCCGGCGCTGGCGCCGCTGTCAATTGTCAAACTGGATGCACAAATGAAATATGAACTCAAGTAATCAACTCTAATCACACTGAGAGTTTGAAACAGATCCAAGAGAGTTTCAATCATATTTTCGCGCCATTAAATTAGCCAAAGAATGCGGAAAATCAGGGGACGTGCATAAGTAACAACTAGTTTCAAGTACAAATTCAAAATGCGAGCTGTGCAACTACCGCAACCGAGTCGCTGCAACTGCAACAGCAATTGCAACCAGAAGTGCCCTCAGCTACTTAAAGACAATCAGCACGAAGTCCCTGCCCCAACTACAATAATATCTCTTATCCGAGCATTAGAATTTGTCTCTGCTCCGACAGCCGGCGGCTCTAACCAGCGTTGCATGCCGCAGCGGCCACTGCGCACGCGCCACGTTCGCTCTCCGAGTGATCAGCAGGCGGCAAGCGGCAAGCGGCATGCGGCAGTTGAAGATGAAGCATGCCCCAGATGCAGGCAGAGAGCGAATGTTTGTTGCATTTGCTTCGTTGTCTGTTTGTTATGTGCGCTTTGTCGCCGGCGGTTAAATTATGCTCAAAGTGTTAATCAGGAAATTGTTGTTGTTGCATGCCACAGATCTCGGCAACTGCGGGGACGCCTGGACCCTTATAACGTGTGGCGTCTGTCTATACCCTCTACAGAGCAATAAGGCATAGAGTCTATATAAAGACTACAATGACTATATATAGACTACAATTGTGTATTGTAATTTTACTTATATTAATGGTTTTTCGTTCTCTTATGCAATATAAAAGTAAACTAAGAGTATCACAGGGTATGTGCCAGTCGTTCCATTACCCAATGATGTATTCTTACTAGTTTAGTCTATGCTTAAACGGGTCGTTTAGAGAGCGACTTTCAATTGCCTCAACGTTGGGTACAGTGAAAGTTGTGGGATTTTATCACCCGAGAGGAGAAATGCTCGAGCAAAGCCTATTAGCCAATTTATGCGGAGACTACTGTTTTACGCCCATGACAGACATAAATCAGGATCAAATGCGGAAAGCCCCACGATACGACTACAAAAACAACGACAACAACAACAACTTCATTTGACGGAAAGTTTTATAGCAATAATATCGAAACAAGAGATGAAAACAATAGGGAACAAAAGGGGGTTTGAAGACAAACCGGGGGGGAAAAGAATCAATGTTGATAACGCTGACCGCACCTAGACAGATCAGGCCACATTCGGGGGACAGACTAAGCTAGTTGAATTTCAATTAACAATAAAATTGAACCATAAATCGGACAAAGGCCACACACAGCCCGCAGCAGCAAAGAGCCAACGATTCTACGATACTACGATACAACGATTGTTGACGATTGTTGTTATGATCGCCGTTCGATTGGAGCTCGATCGCCGGTGGTCCCCCACCTCTTTTCAAATGAAAATTAAGTCAAGATGTCAACAACAACAACAACAACATTCGAAGAAATTGAATTATCAATGGGCCAAGGAAAGTAGTCAACTGATCTCCACTAAAGTTGCTGCGATCGTTGGACGCGACACCTTCCGATGAGTGACCAAAGCGCCGCACCAGACGGTGAATCTAAGTGAGTCTGTGTATGTGACTGTGTCTGTTAGTATGCTCCAATGATCCAGCATGTGTGTGGCATACTTTAAACTGTCACATAAACTTGAACACTGATTAGCACAACAAAGTCGGAGAACCGGGCTCCATGGTAGGATTAAGGCGTAGAGTTACTATAAATCATCAAAAACAGAAAGCTTCAGCCTATTGTTTACACATTGTGCGTCACTGATATTTGGTGGCATTAACTCATTTGATTTAAGTAGTAAGAGTATGGGGTAAACCTATTATGACAAGTCAGCGTGTGGGGTCTGCAGCTGAGCAGCAGGGGGAGTGGGACAAAGTGAGAGTTGGCTAAGCGAATTGAAAGATCGTTTTGCGATCACACGATAAAACAAGGAAGCCTTTGCAGTCTTAGCCAGTTGCACCTGTAGCTAAACAGAGTTGGTATTAATTTTTAATTGATCAATTATGTTTGTAACAGCAACTACAACAATTACAAGCAGTACGATCAATAGCGAGCGAGAGAGAGAGAGATAGAGAAAGAGAGTGTGGAGTAGGGGGAAGAGGAAACATAGTGCTTGTTGCTGATCATAATCGAAACGATTTAAGTGATTGCCAAAGCTACAGAAGAAGCAGAACTGGGAGTTGAAGGAGGCACAATCTAATGCCAAGATAGAGCTCGACTCCGACTCCGACTCCAACTGCGACTGCGACTTCCAGCCACGATCTGAACTGCGATCGTTGCGAATGAATAAGAAGAGAAGAAAGAAGACTCGTGTCTGCACCAGTTGCACCTGTTGTTCTCTGTTGTTGCTTGTTGTTGTCTGTTGTTGCCTGTTGCCCCATTCCACAGCTAGGGTCGGTGTGAAAATGCATTTGTTTTTGGTTGTGCATCACACTTAATGCTGATGATCGCGCTGATCGCACTGATCACGATGTGCTGTTGTCTTGCTGTTGCTGTTGCTGAACGCAAATAGGCGGAGTTTTAATTTAATTAAAAGTTATTAGTGCTAACCTCGCAGGCTTTTGGCATTTAACATTTCAACAGCATTTCCATGATCGTCGTCGTGATCATTAACGATCACTTGAGCTTAGTATATTTAGTAGCTGGCAATTGGCAATTGGCAATTGGCCACATACATATCCCCCTTGATGGCAGCCTGATGCTTGATGATCTGAGCGACATGTGTTAGATCATTGGACAACTCATTTGCCGATCGCTGATCAATTGAAAATGCCAAACACGTACGGCCATCGAACATGGCGATCAACACCAGCCACAACCACAACCACAACCACAACCACAACGAATCTGAAGTGAAGTCAAGTCGATTCAACTCATTGATCGTTCGCTGATCGTTGATCGTTGATCGTCGATCGTTGATCAACGCTGATCGTAGCTGATTAATATCATGTTGTGCTGTTGTCGGCTATGCTAGAAAATTGTTTCAATTAATTTAGTGATTAATCCAAGTACGTGAGCGGTATTTCAAAAGTCTCATTCCTTCTCTCGCTTCACTCGAGCCATGTGAAGTGACCAAACTGGGTCATAAATGCAGATGACGTGCATTCATTCACATATAACTCATTTAGCCAGCAGCTGATAGAGAGAGAGAGAGAAAGAGAGAGAGAGAGAGAGAGAGAGTGTGAGAGAAATTGGCGCATAAACTTAATTGGCCTGGCCAACATGACCAGGATGACCCAATTTCCATTGCTGCAACTGTTGACCAATAAAATCAAATTTAATTTGGTGTTAATGCTGCACAAAAGGCGCTGATTTTGATGGGTCCGGTTCAGTGGTTCAGTGGCGCAGTTGAGTGGTTGAGTGGTTGCCTGGTCGCCTGGTCGCCTGGTGGCCCACGGTGGCAATCGACGGGCATGATAGTCATACATGGGACCATAAACGGCATTGAGGAAATTATAAAGGCATAAAGGCGAGCGCAAAGAAGTCGCATGTGCCACATGCCGCATGCCTCATGCCGCAAGCCGCATGCCGCATGGTCGTATGCCATTTGCCGCATGTTTGTTGTCGAGACTCGGAGTCTCAGGTGCAGACGTTGTCATGCATATGCATTTGATTTATTAACCTTTCATAGCCATTCGTGTCGACAGCAACAGCAACAACAGCAACAACAACAGCAACAACAACAGCAACAACAACAACAGCAAAATCACAAAATTAATGCGCATTGAAACGCCAAACATGCAAAGCTAGAGCGGCATATAGAGAGCAACTGAGCGGAAGGAGAGACAACGATCCTTTCATGTGCTTCGACATGTGTTTGATGCCAAAAACAGCGACGTGCTCCCAAATCCAAAGTCCGAAATCTGGGGCTGCCAAGAAGTTTGTTCGGCTTCGTTCCGTTCTAGCTCAAATGTAAAGTAACTAAGTGTGTATACACGCACGCTGGTGGCCCCACAGCAGCTGTTGCTGTTGCTGCTGCTGCTGTTGCTGCCACAGGGTACAGTTATGTCAGCGACGTTTTTGGAAGGCCTGCCCAAATGCCAGACAAAGTGGCACGCAGGCAACCGCCGTCTGACAGCAAATACGGTAGCCTTTTGTGGAATGGATCGCGAATCGCGAATCGCTTTCGAGCCCAACAGACAACAATAAATTTGCGTGCCAACACTTTTTTTGTTGTTCCTTCCACTCTGCAGCAAGAGTGCTTATAGGGTATGCTGAATTCAAGGCACAACTGGTGTTAAGGCTGCTGAATTAATAAGATGAGTGCAGATGAAATAATCCAATTAGAAAATGCAATAAATCGGCTGGGAGAACTCTTTAAAGCTCTATGTCTCTCACTATTCCAAGTTCTTCTGACCATCATAAATATTATTGAAAGTATTTGCAATTTAAGTTTCGTCTTATTTATGTTTATTATTTATTTATTCGTATATTTGAACATTTGGCAACGATTGTGAGCAAAAGAGCTGTGTGATCTATTTTGGAAATATCCTGTCCACTTATTGACATAGCGTTGCCAGATCAACACAACATATGTGACTGGAGTCGAGATTGAACTAGAATCCAATAACTTACCAGTGAGCAAGAGAATAGAGATCTTATTATTATGAGGAAACCAGATCTTTAAATGCACTTTGCAGTCACACTTTTGAAACAGCGCAAGGATACAGCAGAGTATAGTTGCCAGTTCAACAAAGACAGGTGTAAATTGAGTTGAGATTTAACTACAGTCCAATAACTTTGAGGAAGTGAGCAAGCGAAAAAAGATCTAATTATTATTATCAAGAAACGAGATTTTTAAATGCGCATTGCACAGGTACACTAGAGTAGAGTTGCCAGATCAACGCAACATAACAAGTGGATATTTAGTAGAAGATGAGAGAATAAATCTCTAAATGTAGCTAACAAGATACACTGGTAGAGTATCGACAATTCGTTCGCTTACTTTCCTCGCTCAGCTCTTTGACTTGTTCAATCGCTTTGGCATTGTGTAACCTGCCCGACATTCTAAGTACCCTGTATGTGCTGAGCAGTACATCTGTATGAATGTATGTATGTGTCTGTGGATATATGTATATATGGCTATGCTAACATGTTCGGCGTGTGTGGGAAATTTGCTGAGCTGATCGCCAGTAGCCAGTAGCTTGCAGTGGTAACAGCGGCTACAGTGGTTGCTGTGGTTGCTGTGGCTGCAGTGGTTTCGCTGAGTCTTACGGACCAGGTGCAGTTATGATTTATGCGCCTCGCTGTGCTTATTGTTGTTGTTCTCTTCGATACCCTCCCCACCGCCCCGTCTCCAACCGCGGTTAAGGCTTGGGGGCGCCGCCTTAACGTTAACGTTTCCAACGGCGTAAATTATATTGGGCTTAGCATAAATCGTCAATTACAGCACATGATTATTATTAGGCATTATGGCCCAGGCCGACTAAAGGACGGGCCTAAACCTGAGAGCCTTTAGCTGGAGCTTCAAGCTGGGCCACGCCCGCGCCAAGCCCAATCCGGCCAGGGGTCTGCAAAAATGTGCTCTTAAGCGCCAGTTTTATGGCAACGCAGCAGCATCCTCCCAGCCAGGCTTTAAATTATGGCCAAGTACGCGATAGTCGCCTTGCCACAGCCCTTGTGGATAAATAAACTCGCTGCCAGAGTGGAGTCGGACACGTGACACGTGTGTTTAGATTAACAAAGCTATAACTTGGCTAGCAAATAGGTTGCCAGATGTATCCAACCAACGCAGCAGCTCTGCGCCAATTCAAAGCCCACAAAAGTGTTACCAACTATCGTTCCATCGCTAGGTCAAAACCAGAACTGTCGAGGGAACAGTAGTTGAATGGAAGATCGTGTTGCCCAGATATCTAACTAATATAATTAATACACCTTTCATTAGATGAGGCAATGGCTACGAAATTGGTATCGCCAAACAAGATATCAACGAAGGGGGTTTCATAAGCTGATTTACAATTTATCGATAGCCAGAGACAAGCTTAAAGATACACAGATACATAGATACAAGCACAGGCAGATACATATGATCTCCAGCAACAACAACAACAACAGCAACAACAACAACCACAACAGCAACAACAACACAATATAAATCAATCAAAAGCGTACAAGTTCATTGACAGCTCGCACAGCTTGCCAGCCTCAAGCCTACAATAGCAACAACAACAGCAACTACAACAACAGCAGCAACAACAACAACAACTGTAACAACAACAAGCAAACAGCAAACATGATCCATGATCCATGATCCTCTTGCAACGGGTCTATGGCCGGTTGGGGCCTGTCAAATCGCCGGACCACATTGTAAGTTATGATTAGCTCAACGCGCTCAAGATTTAAGACCGGAAACGTTGTCGATCTATAGCCCCTCTTGTCTCCCTCTCTATCTCTCTCACTCACTCTTTCTCCCTCTCTCTCTCTCTCGCTCTCTTTGGTTGCGAGCCAATAATTCAAATTCAAATCTCAATAGTTTTGAGTGATTTGAAATGTGATTTGCGCTTTGTTTTGACTGCAGGCAACATTGCATTTTTATTGGCTTTTCAAGCCCGCATCATCTGAAATCTAAACTAAAAACAAGACACTCGGTGAGCGAAAGAGAGAAAGAAAGAGAGAGACAGAGAGAGAGAGAGAGAGAGAGAGAAGCTGAAGCACCCACTCTATGACGCCAAATAGCGAGGCATAGTTTTGCATAAATTATGGCAAGTTATTGACATTGTCTGAAGCATTCTGAAGCTGCTATTGATCGTGGACTGCAAAAGCCAAGACAATGCGAATGAGTCAAGCATGATCGACTAGAAGATACGACCTTAATTCTATAGACTATGGATAAGTCTTTTGGAATTCTAAATCGAACTTCATATGCATTCATTGGTTTAATATCAGGATTGTCTCTGTATGCTATTAGCTGAGAATACTCAACACTTAAGTTGACAAGACTTATTTGAAGATAGGGTATTAACTGCTAGTCCACTGCTATTGGGGAGTATAAAACTTAACTGTAACTCATATGTTCATTGTAGATCCTAAGTGTACTTCACTTAGAACAGTGGCTTATTGATTCTACGAACTGCAAAGAGAGGAAAACTTAATCTTTGGCAATAAAAGATCTTTCGATTAAACTAATGAGTTCATTGCTAGCCACATTGGAGAATAATTAAGGATGAAAGAATCGAAGAGTTAGTTAAATATATTTACATCTATCTTTTAGGTTTTAGGTTCAATTGCTGAATTTAACCTGGTAAATATAACACTTGAAGTACTTTTAAGTATGGCCTAACAAGTACACTAAAGTTGAAAAGTTATTAAACATATTCGCTGCAAAGCGAATTAATATTAATCGATCGATATCTTCAAACTGCCTTAAGATATTCATGATCATTTGCTGTTGTTGTTGTTGTTATTGATTTTTTTTAGTTAACTTTTCCCATGACTGCAATTCGAACTGTAGCAATTGGCAACGTGGCATATTTTGCATATAATTGGCAATAAAACTTCATGTTAATGTGCAATTAATCATATTAGCAATTAACTTTATGCTGTTTGGTTGCGCTGCACGAGATCGTCGCCGATCTTCGATGATCGTGTCGCAAACTCGCTTAGATGCCAATGCCAATGCCAGTGCCAGTGTCAGTGGCATATGCAGTTATCCCTCCATCCCACCCCAAGTCTCCTGGCTTCCTTCCTTAACTCCGAGTGCTTCGATCCCGTTTTCAATTCCCATCTCTCCCATTGCTCCCAGGCTGCGTTGGGCCAATTTTCAAAATTTATATCTACGAGCGAAACGCCAACAACTTGGTTGGCCAATGTTTTGGCCATTGAAAATTGAAAAGCATACGGAAGCCAGTCGAGAGTCGACTGGGACAGTCGATTGCAACTGCAACACGCTCCACAGATGAGTTGCAAGTTGAGTGCATAAAATTTAAGTATTATGATCGTACATTGCTGGGACGCTGGTCGCTTTACGAGGCCGTAAACTGGCGCAAAACAAACGCATATTAAATGCAAAATTAAGAGGAAGTACAAGTGGGGCAGCTCAACTGCATAGTACCCTGTATAGGCGACAATTTGCCAAAGATTATGGAAATTATTGACGCCATTGTTAATAGTTACAGGGTATTGAAAATTATATAAGAACGGCAATATCAATAAGTGTAAGCAGTAAGCAGTAGACCCTCACTAGTTAGCCATCAATTAATCAGCCATGCATAACGCCATTTGGCACTAAGCGGGGCCTCCACACAATTGACAGCCAATAATCGTTAATTGTTTTACAGTTTTTCTTTATTTTTCTTTATTTTCTCCAGCTATTTTCCATCTTTTCATTTGATACATCGTTAAGTGGCCCCGCCAAACCCTTTGGCGATTGACTATTGTCATTTTTGGGGGGGTTCGCAGCGTGTGTTCTCTTCAGAGTCTTCAAGTGTCTTTTCATTAGGGTTCTTTCTTCTGCCAGCTGCCGACTTTTGTACTCCTCGGCTACTGGGCATGCGACTTGGCCATAATTAATAACTGTTAACTAACTTAGCGATCGCATTGTGGCAACTAATGAATCCCATTTCAATAGAACTTGCCGTTTCATATTTGGCGGAATGCGGCGTGAAGCGTGCGACAGGCTTAAATAACTTGTTAGCCAATTGATTAATGTGCCTACAGGTTGTCCCAAAAACAACTAACTGATGTTTGCGACATCTTCCATCTATTATTTACTCGACGACAAATACGCTTTATTGAAGCGCTGTAGATTTTATTTATGAATTAAATTAAATGTTTTTGGTTATATTTTTATTTTATTGAATCAGTCTTATCTCATATTGACACGTGTCTTTCTTTCTTTACGCGTATTTTAATGTAGATATTTATGCACATTTAATAAATATTTTACTATAATACATTTATTTTACTTATTTTAATTCTTTAGTTATTCACATTTAATATATATTTTACTATCATATATTTAATTTACTTATTTTAATTAAATGGTTATCAAAAATAATTATATTTATAACTTTAATTAGTGCGTGGCAGTAATCTGCTTTTGCCCACCTTTTTATGGCCACTTCTACCGATGTATTTATTAAATTTGACCACTGTGCAATGTGTATACATATAGTAAAAACAGAAAAGAGCGGAAGCAAATAGCAATCAAAGGGAACTATTCATCTTCCTCAAGCTGCAAGTCACAGGGAATTTAGGGAGTGAAAGTCAAAAGTAACATGCACTAAAAAAGAAGCAAGAAACAAAGCACAAAAGAAGAGCAAAGCAACAACAACAACAACTCTGCTGAAGCTTTGCTCAACCCACGAGAAAAGAGTATTAAACTATATACTATACTATACTACTATATACTATTCCTTACCTATAATTAATTATTAACTTTATTTAAACAATTTTAATAAATATTCAAATGCGCACAGTTTTAGATTTAATATGCTCAAGTTAAATTTATATTTAGCTGCAGTTGCTAAATGTATGATTAAAAGCAACAAATGGAAACTGAAATCTTAATTAACTTTAAATATCTTACATTTAATATTAATAAGTCTATGTTACTATAAAGAGAACAATTGTTTTATTTGGCGAATGATATTTTCTATACTGTATAAGTTTTAAATACTTTTAAAACTCTCTGTTTCTCTCTCTCTCTCTCTCTATAAATTGTAATTCTTCATTGTTTAACAATTGTTTTTATAATATTTTCCATATTTTCTTTTCCTTGCATTCTTTATTAAAAATTGAAACATTTCACGCTTTGAGATTCTAGAATAAATAGCATTTCCCAGCTGATCTCAATGTATATTGTTATATACATATTCCTTAAAAATATTCGACACATGCGCTCTGAATTTTTCGTGGCGCACAAAACTATGCAACACAGTACGAGTTGCAGTAGTCTGTTGTCCGTTGTCTGTTGTCCGTTGTCTGCTGTTGAGCGATTTAATTCTGCGTTTCATTCGCATTTCAGTTGAGTTCAGTTTTGAACTCAATTGCTGAACATATTTAGAAATACGCTCAATTATCGTACATTTCACTTTCCAAGGGAAGGCCGCGAGCATCGCCACACATGTGTGTGCCAGCCTCACACACACATACACACACGCACACACGCTGCACACCCCTCTCATATTCTTTTAGTAGGTTATACAATGTGTGTTGCTTATGAAGAGGCCTGTGCCTCGCGCTAGTTAGATGTACCAGCAAAATGCTCACTGAGGGGACGAGCACACAGCAGCGCACAACAACAACAACTGAATTCGTTCTGAATTCATTCTGTGCCTCATTTAATTGAAGAGATTTATTGTGCAGAGCGTTGAGCATAGTTTTCAGTTGCGATCCGGCGACAGACCCCATCGAACCGAACCGAATCGAACGGAACGGAACGGAGCTGAATCGTATGAAAGCAACATGTACCGCTAGTTGGCGTTAAAACAACAACAGCAATTGCAATAAAAATCAACAACAATTATTAATACTAAGTACACGTTCGTAATAAACAATAAATAGAATTTTTTGTGTGCTTCCAATCCGTGCAGTGTGTGTTTGAACAGAGTCAAGTGTGCAGTTAGATTTTCTCGAGTGCCGCGAAAATATTTCTGGAATTTTAAGTGGAGCGATATGATTGCTGAATAAATAGCAAAAGTAAATTATAGAAACGGATAAACAGAATTACGAAAACAAAAGTGAATCAAAAACAAAACATATACATTATATATTTACATAAATAATTTGTGTTATATTTAATATTATTTATGTTATTAAAGTGAAACGTGACACAAATTGGATAAGAGATTCTGCAATATCTACTCAGCTCTGAGGTAACTTTCTCTCAATATATTGCCGCCTATATATAGTACATCATATATTGTTATATTATTTTAGATAGTTTTGTGTGTAGTGCGTAGTATTTCTCTCTGCTTCTCTCTCTTCGCCCCTCTCTCCATTCCTTTGGTTTGCTTTTGCTTTGCGTAATTGAGCGAATTATTTGTTTAGACCACTTTTTGATTGACCGCGCAGCAATTTGACTTTTTAACCCGTTCGTTTGTGTTTTTGTTTTTGTTTTTGTTTTTGTTCTCTCTTTTTATGGGGTAAACAAATAGGAACAACCATTTTATTGTGGTCCCATTCAATTTGTGTGTTGCCTTCGTCGCAGTCAATCGTTCAATTATCAAAACTGTTTTTTATGCCCCTTCAACCCAATTTGTTGGCGGTGTGGGTGACGGGGGGTATCTCTCCCACAATTAGCTTTCCCATCCACGGCACATGCCACTAATTTTATGCATTATGAACAAACTGAAAGCACTCTTTTCTTTCGGAAAACAACACAAATCACCGCAAGTTGTTTGGCTATTCCCATGAAATTTTCAGCTCCATCTCGCAGTATTTTCCAACAGTTTTCTGCGTTGTTTATCAACAGATATCGGCCCGGGCATCAGAAGAGATGCGAACATGCAATATTACTCTGGCCACATAAACAAACATTTTTAAATTATCTGTCTGTACAAGTTAACTCGCATGTGTCTGAATTGTCGGGGCAGCTTTGCGCCACATTCTGTGCTTCTGTTTTCCATACCCTGCAGCTGGGAAATGAATCAATTGGTCATGATAACTTATCGTCGAGTTACAATCGACTCCTTACAGCTGTTTTTACCCTAGTAGATTTCCCTAAACTTCAACAATTACTTATACTTAGTATTTATATACATTACAATTGATAAATCAATAATTTATTGTGATTGTTTCAGATATTCAGATATCAATTTGCATTGTAGTCGCTGCGAGCGGCAGGGTAGCTGCAAGTCGTGCTTGTCTTGCTTGCGTACACAATTATTACTTGTTGCTTCTGTTTAGCTGCCTTTGGCAGTCGCTGGTCTGTTCCATTTCAATGTAGATCGTCACAGATCCATTTGTTTAGCTATTTGTTGAGCTGTAACACTTTGTTTAGCTACCCGATGGGTAGATCGCTTACACGCACCCACACCCGTACCTCCCTCTCCCACACACTCACACATGTAGATCTACATACCTGCGCATTTATTTAGTTCATAACCTTCGAGGGAACTCACGTATTCGCGTGCATATTTGATGTGAAATGCAACGATCCAATCCGAATTTCACACTTCAATTGTAATTAAATCATCGAGTTCGCATTTGAGTAAGCGAAAGCAGATTTGAACTTGAAAATGAAATTGCTGGCCAATTTGGAAAGTGGAATGCCTGCACAATTGTTTAGGTGAGAGGAAAATGTTATTTATTTGGCGAATAGTGCAAATCATGTTTCTATTTTCGGCCATGGCAGGAAATATATTATAAACTGGAATAGGCACGAAGGTCAGGACTGGGCAATGGGAGTCTATACTTTAGTGGGTCTGACGTGATCAGAACTCTCGTGGCAAGTAACCCATCCGAGTGCATGTGGCCCGACTCGTGCGACTCGTGTAGCAACAGACGCCAGCGCCATCAACACATGCAACACATGTGGCACGAACGGCAAACAGAAATCGAGGCAAGTCGCAGTCGGGCAGGCAGCAAGGCACAGGCTATTGTAGGTAACGGCAGAGAGACCAGCGAGACCAGAGACCCTGTCCCGCCCCTGGATGTTGTTGCTGCTGTGCCCACATGTCAGACAGGGCGAGGCAAAGGCGCTGCCACAAAAATGAAGTCCCTCAGTTCAGTCAGAATGACAACAATAGCGCACCAAATGTGACTCGAAACAATATTTTGCCTTGTCTTCGGAACGGGTACACTTCAATACGAGTGCAGCGAGCGGTTTTCAGGAAAAGGAAACGCGCAGCGGCGGCGATAACTTTCAACAAATGTGATACCCTGTAAAGTACGCAAAATGCGAGAAATGATAGAGCCAACTCAATGTACATGGATCGATTGCAATTTCTGTAAAGGAAATTACCAAAGAGTAGCACTTGGATTACTTAGCATACCCTATAATTGTGTATCAATTGAAGTAGATTATTTTGAGGAACAGTTGCCTTAATTGTAAGTTCATAAATAGTTGCACAAGTGGGGCAAACATCTCAAATCATGACATTACAGGGTATACTTAAGTGCCATATCTGACTTGCTTAGTGCTTGCTTTTAATTTCTTTTAATTCCCATTGCTTCAGTGGCACAGATGTGGGCTGAAAAGATCAGATGAGAGCACACTGAGAGCAACTGTGTCTGTTTTAATTAAGCGAGAGTAAAACGCGGGAGTGAGCATACTATACACACTGGAGCCGGATAGAGAAAGAGAGTGAAAGAGAGAGCGAGAGAGAGGGGGAGAGAGAGAGTGCATCGACACGCATATGTGAAAAATTAAGGCTGCCTGAAAGCGAAAAGGCGCAAAAGATGCGGGAGAAGCGAAGGCAACGATCGACGACGATTTGTATGCCCACCCGGCAAAAATACCCAGCACAACAACAACACACATGCAATTGAGTGTGCTTGTGCTCTACAATAACAACAACAACAACAAGAACACAAACATACATTGAATTTAACGGCAGAATAAAGTAGAAGAAGAAAACATAAATGTGGAAGCAGGGCCACTAAATTGAGTCGTTTGAGGCGCAGTCGTAGTCGCAGTCGCAGTGGAAGTCACAGTGAGTAGGACGCGTTGTCAGTTGTTCTCGTTGTTGCTGTTGTTGTTGTTGTTGTTGAGCGTAGGAGCAACATCTGTGTCTGTCTCTGGCCTCTGGTAAATGCTGCTACAAAGTTTCGGCTCTGCTGAATTTAGAACAGTTTTCAAACGTCGCTTCGGAAATTCACAACGTCGAGCAACGCGCAGTGAAAAAGATCGCAGAATAATCGCAATATATATCGCGCACCCACAACACAACAAATTACACAGAAGTCTCTTACTTGTCTCCCCACAATTCCACTCTCTCTAACGATCACTTGCTCCCTGCTACTCTCACTCTCACTCTTTCTCCCTCGCTCTCTCTGTGTGTGTTGTGTATTGTGCAAAAAATAGAACATTATCGAAAAGGTGAACTACATGCAGCTGTAGCAGCCTGTGGCTTTGTGACTGTGACTGTGCCTCTGCGAGTACTTCTAGGTAAACACCCCTCTACCCCTTTTGTAGTGCAAGTCCGTTAAAAAACATAATGTTTAACTATTTAACATTTACTGCGGGCTGTAACTTTGGAAATACCCCGCAACTATTGCTCAGTTCATAGAGCTCTCTAAGGTGCATATAAAATAAATAAATTTGGTAAACTTGGTCGCCGTTAACTACAGTCATACTTCTTTATAAAGAACTCACATATACTTGAAATATTACTTATTAGTGCATACATACAAAATAAATGGAAAGGCCGATGTTTTTTTAATACTATTTATTTTTCTCATATTTTAATGTAATTTTTAAAATGTTGGAATAGACTTATTTTTATAAATGTTATTGTTTTTATATAATTATAATTAATTAGATAAAATATATTATTATTTAATAATAATCATTTTACTTTAAATACATTTATTTCCTAATTTTTAAATATATTTTATAACTTTAATTAGTTTTCTTCAACAATTTTCCTTAATATTTACACAGTTTGCATACATTTCTATATATTCAAAATCCTTTGATTATCAGTCCAGCAATGTGAGCTCATTTCTTGCGCTCAATTTGTGTGGCACGCGTTAAAAAATTAAATTAAAAAAAAAAAAAAAACGTTCAGCGGAAATGTGCGCGACATTTTAATTGAAGCTCGCCAAAATGTAAATGGCTTTTAATCAGCTGAAATCAGAGTAATACGCTCTGAAATTAATTGGCAAGCATATAATTTAGTATAATTTAACTCAAAATAAAGACAAGTAACTGAGTAAAATTAGCAAATAACATAAATTCTTCATTCGAAATGTTTATAAACAATTTTTACGAGTTTGTGCATTGCCAAAATGAAAACGGCGCAAAATGCGAAAACAGAAATTGAAATTGAACTGAACTCTGTACTGAATGTACTGGCATTTTCCGGTACACAAAACGGATGTACACAAAACGGAGATACACTTTTCTATATACGTAGATACAGCTTCACGATGGACTTTTCTCTCTCACTTCTTATACGAATCACTTGCTATCTTTTGCGCACCCTTGTGTCTGCTTGGTGTAGATACACGCGAAGATATATCTGGGAGTGTATCTAGAGAGGCAGATGGGAAATGCACTCGTTTGGTGGTTTCTTGGACTCCATTGGCATGTGGAATGTCGCAATAGGAGAATTATTATACCCTGTAAATTTAATAGCAGCATAAGCTGTTCAAAAGTGTTGTCAGTAGAGTCAGTTTATCAGCTACTGGCATCAGCATCAACATCTTTTGAATATGCAATCTATTATCACAACGAATCTCTGTATTTTTAAGATTTAAATACAATCTGTCGTGAAATTCTATAATTCTATAATTGTTCTACTATTCAATTCGTACCTCTAAGTGTGTATAACATTTAAGAATGTAATTATGTGTGTAAGTTAATTTTCAACTTGAGTACAGGGTATACATTAGTCCTCCATTTAGTTCTAAAATCGTTTGAACCAAATCTAATCGTCTGCACTTTTCCAGGTGTTGCAGTCAACCCGGCACATACAACAACATATATATGATTTATGAAAATGCAGCACGCCCACGATCATCAACTGAAGAGGATGTCGACGACGCCGATGATCAGATAAGGGAGTGACATGTGAGGCAAACATGGCTGCCATAAATCCATCAGCGAGCTGAATAAATCACACGACACAGGCGACAGTAATTAAGAGCCCATGAGAGCATAATATTTTGGGGAAGTGTATTTCCGTTACCCATAAGGCAAGGTGATCATCACAACTCGAATTCGAATCCGAATACGAATCCGAATCCAGCATCCGAATCAGATCAAAAGGCGCCGCACTCACTCACACACACTTACAAACACACACACACATACACACATGTTGCTGGCGATCAAGTTGAACACAAGGCAAACTGTTGTTATATCCATCAATAAATTAGAAACAAAACACAAACTGATCTGTCAGAGAGAGAGGGAGAGAGAGAGAGTAAAGTGAGGGAGTGTGTACGCACGCTCTCGCTCAGCTAAAGTGGATTTCCGGTGAATAAAAAACAACAACGAGCACAACACATGCGACAGAGAGACACCAAGTTGTTGCAGTTGCAGTTGCAGTTGAAGTTGCATTGAAGTTGACAACAGTGCAACCCCATTTGCTTGTTTGCTTGGAAAGGAGACACAGGAACCGGAGACCCGAGAGCCCCCGAGAGCCCCCGAGAGCCTCCGAGAGCCCCGAGAGCCCCGAGTACCACTTAGGGACGGAGTTACAAAAATAAATACACACAGCAAACAGAAGTGTGGCGGCAACAGTTGTTGCCACAACGTTGCAAGCACCATGTCTCGCTGTCTGCTGCTTCTACTGTTGTTCTTCGTCCTGACAACAGCAGCGCGACGAGCATCAATAAGTTCACAGGAGGTGGGCAGAGATTACGATGGAGTCACCGCGAATGCGACACAAATCGCCAACAATATCAATGAGGATGATGATGCACTCGACGCAGACGAGACCGACAAGTTGAGTGGCACAGGCACTGGGGCGGGGGGCAGTGGCGGCGGAAGTGACAATGCCAAGCAGTTTCCGCCCAAATTCAAGAACCTCAAAAAGATGACCACACTGTACACACGACCCTCGGGGTCATCAGTGTTGCTAAACTGTCAGGCGATAGGAAATCCAGAGCCCAATATTACCTGGTATCGCAATGGCAGCATCAATTGGACGCGCACCTATGGCAGCTTTCGCAAGACCAAATGGCAACTGAACATGGAGGACCTTGTGCCGGAGGATACCGATCAATATACGTGTGTGCTGTGCAATCCCCTCGGTTGCCTCACCCACGTGATGAACCTGATGGTCAGCGATCGTGTCAATCACAAGCCCATTCTTCTCAAGGGCCCCGCCAATCTGACTCTTCTAGTCAATGAGAGCGGCCAAATGGAGTGCAAATATCTCTCGGACCTGACCAGCAAGAAGGCATGGATCTTTGTGTCCTGCAAGAGCCAAAACGAGTGCATGACGAATCGCACTCTGGTCGCCGAGGATACGGATTTTCTGGTGTTCACGAACGTAACCAAAGCTCAGGAGGGCTGGTACACTTGCATCGAGAGTAACAGCTTGGGGCAGACCACAAGTCGGGCATACCTGCGCGTGGCAAGCAGTCGACAGCAGCTGCTGGAGGGGAATCTCGGCAGCGTGGTGAGGGAGAATGCGATGATGGCCATTGTGATCACTGTGATCGTGCTGCTCATCGTGCTGTGCATCATCTTTGTGGCGTATGCGGTGCGGAAGATGAAGCACGAGAAGCTGCTCAAGCAACGCATCGAAACGGTGCATCAGTGGACTAAGAAGGTCATTATCTATAAGCCATCGAGTGGGGGTGACTCCAGCGGGTCCATGGACACCATGATAATGCCAGTGGTGCGGATTGAGAAGCAACGCACCACTGTCCTCCAAAGCGGCAATGAGCCGGTGCCCTTCAATGAGTACGAATTCCCTCTGGACTCCAACTGGGAGCTGGCACGCAGTCAACTCGTGCTGGGCGCCACATTGGGCGAAGGTGCCTTCGGGCGGGTCGTCATGGCCGAGGTGAACAATGCCATTGTGGCGGTCAAAATGGTGAAGGAGGGCCACACGGATGATGATATTGCCAGTCTGGTGCGCGAAATGGAGGTCATGAAGATCATTGGACGCCACATTAACATTATCAATCTGCTTGGCTGTTGCAGCCAGAGCGGACCCCTCTATGTCATTGTGGAGTATGCACCGCATGGCAACCTCAAGGACTTTCTCTACAAGAATCGACCACTCAGCAAGGAGCAGCTGGAATGCTCACAGTCGGCCCCACCGCCAACGCCACAGCACGTGATCACCGAGAAGGATCTGATCAAGTTTGCCCATCAAATTGCCCGTGGCATGGACTACCTGGCCTCACGACGTTGCATCCATCGCGATCTGGCTGCACGCAATGTCCTAGTCAGCGATGACTATGTGCTCAAGATTGCTGACTTTGGACTCGCCCGGGACATACAGAGCACCGAGTATTATCGAAAGAACACCAATGGACGTCTGCCCATCAAATGGATGGCGCCGGAGTCGCTGCAGGAGAAGTTCTACGACTCGCAGAGCGATGTCTGGTCCTATGGCATACTGCTCTGGGAGATTATGACATTTGGTGGACAACCGTATCCGGCTATCATGTCCGCCGAGGAGCTCTACAGCTATCTGATGTCCGGCCAGCGGATGGAGAAGCCGGCCAAGTGCTCCATGAATATCTACATTCTGATGCGACAGTGTTGGCACTTTGATGCCAGCGCCCGTCCTCCGTTCACGGAGATTGTGGAGTACATGGACAAGCTGCTGCAGGCCAAGGAGGAGTATCTGGATGTGGATATCGCCAATCTGGAGACGCCGCCCTCCACCAGCGACGAGGAGGAGGAGGAAGAGGATGCTTCCGATATGGAGCAATCGCGCTATCACTACTAACCACGCGATAACTATCGATCGCTGATCGATAACGATTGCCAATCGCCAAATAAATACTGTACATACTTAGCTCTCGGGCTATTAGCTAACGATAAGTCTGTAAATCGCTTGAAATCGAATGCACCAAAGGCCTAAACCAAATATTCTTTATAAGCGCTACGGCTGCTTCTCGATAATATTAAATATACAATATAAATACAATACAATATGATATATGATACGATATACCTAAAGATATGTTTAATTATTTATAATATAATAATGTACATTTTGAATATAGGAATCGTCTGCTTTCTGCATTGATATTTAAGTACTCCATTGTCACTTTGTTAGAGAACATGTAAAGAACAAGGAACAAGTAGCGAAAGTGCACGCCTTCCTGATACCCTATGCCCAGGTCTAAAAGAAAAGACCTTCAAAATGAATTCTTGAATCAGTAGGTCAGGCAAGAAATTAAGTATTAATAATTAAGTAAAAATAAAAGTGCAATGAATGAATAAATTAATCAAAAATTACAATATTTTCAAACACATTTCAAAACGAAGGAATAATGCTTAAAAAGAAAGAAAAACACTTTCTTAAATATGAAAAATATAATTATTATATTATTAGAGCTGCACTTTTATGTATTTAAAATATATATTTTATTACATTTACGTCTAAAAATATTGGAATAATGAAGTAAAATATAAATTGATAGGCCGCACTTCTAGAGTATACCCTAGATTAAATTCGTCTAACGGTTGTATATGCATATTGTGTATTTGTTTTTCTATATGTACTTGTACTTGTACTGATTGATGTAGTATTCGCATTAGTTAAGCTAAGAACAACAATCAAACGTTTCTTTTAAGTAATCGTTGATGTAAACAGAATTTAACTTTGCATGCCCAAGTGCCTAATGGAACAATAAATGTTGTACTCATAGACTAAACCCAACAATGAACAGAACTAAATACACGACCGAGAGCCAGATCATGACGTCTCAATTTGAAAATCTGTGAAAAACATAATAACAAAAAAATAATAATAATAATAGGCAACAACAACAACAACGACAGCAACAACGACAACGACAAGATTCTTCGTCGATTCGGGCCGCACGAGGCACGCGCGTCACTAAACGAAAAAAATGATGAATGAAACGGCTCGCGGTTGGTTCCACTCTTGAGAGGATCGGGTGGGTGGGGAATCTTGAACCCTGGGTCTTTAGCAGCAGCAGCAGCCGCAGCAGCAGCAGCAGCAGCGTTGGCGGCTCGTTTGTTGACGCGCCAAAATGCCACGAGCATCGACGTCAAAATCGACGTCAGAGTTAGCGTTGCGACGTTGCGCCTCTGCTCTCCTCTTCCCTGGCGTTGGCGATGCAATTAGACGATAATGCAGCCAAGACAAAGAAATACAAATTTGAAATAAAATGTTAAATACAAGAATATTGGCTTACCACTCTATCTGAAGCCAGCGGGCCTTTGTTGGCCGCGTTTCATGAGCTGTTGCTGCCTTTGGCGTCGATTGCAACATTATAAGATTCGATTTGATTTCTATAGCAATTTAAATTAAAATCTGCACACGTTGCAATAAATAAAATGCGATTTGAATGTTGAGAGAGTATATAGTTTATATGAGTTTATTTTAGTTGATTTCGTGAAAGATTTAAGCTTCTAGTCGAAGCTTGAGTTAGACAAGACAAGCCACTTAATCGCTTCGCAAATGTAACTAGACGTTGGATTAGATTACCTAAAGATAATTAATTCTAATGCAGAGAGAGAATAATAATATTCTCAACCCTGTTTTATCTTTATGTATTTATTTCTGCAGTTCCTGAATCAAACACTTTAATCCCTGAAGGTAAAGCCTCTTCTACCTATCTTTAGGCATATCCAAACAATTTCCTTGGCCATATTCATTTAGTTTATAGGCTTTCCAATTGTATACCTTGCTTATTTTTGGGCTTTTGAGTGACCCACTGTATTACACGACAAATTCTTAATCGCTTTCCACAACGGATCATTAATTATGCAGCATTAGGCGATCGATGATCGAGCGGATCGCCAACGCAGTTGATGCCTCGATTATTAATCTCAATATCTTTTGTGTAAACTGCATTTTCGATAATTTATCAATTCAGTTTTTGAGGCCTTCGAAGCATAAAAATCTACACAACAAATGGAGAAACAAGAAGTGTGGCATTAAAATTGTTTTGTCTGTTGTTTTAATTAGGGCTTTGTGGATTTTGTGGGCGTGACAGCGATGCGCCTCTAATGATCGGAAGTTTGACACGTGTCTCAAATGCTGGGCGTGGGCGCGGCACCACTGCGACTGACCACAGCCACAACCACAACCACAACCACAATGGAAATGGAAATGGGCGTGGGTTGAACCCCGCCCTAGCGTTGGCAATTGTTGCGTGAATATGTTAATTGAAAACTTTGTTAATTGAGCTATGAAACAGCATTTCACCAGACTACCTCTCTGGCCATAGACTCGTACTACGATCTATCTAGCGGCTGTCCAAATATGCGGGCACTTAACTAACATAATTCGTTACGATCGCCAATCGATCGTGCCGTCAGGTGCGCAATATCTGCGCTGTCTCAACTGATCAATTAAATTTGGTTTCATTTTTCCTTTTGGCCAAGAGTTGTCTATTAATTTGCATGCGCTTTTTGTGTTTGTCGATCGACAGCCGCGATCGAGGCGCTGCCTGCCTTGCCACAAGTTGCATGCCTCACACAGTCGCAGTCGCAGTCGCAGTCCCAGTCAATGTCCGTCGGAGTCCAAGTTCCAGTCTAGTCCAGTCTGTCGGCTGTGTTGTTCCATTTGAAACCATTTTAAAAGTCTACAAATTGCCTGTCCAATCCACCGATCTCACCTGCTGCTTGCTGCTCCCTCTCCCCCTTTGCCAGCCAGAGTCCGTCAGTCAGTCCGTCAGTCCGTCAGTCAACTGCCAAGCCAAAATCGATTGCACAGCTACGATTTGACCTCGTCTTGCGGTCTTTGCGGACTTTGCGGACTTTTGGAAAGTCTTGGCATACGCTCGGTCGTCTCGTGTGCTATTGAAGTCCAGTTTCCATTCCGCATCTGACATAATTGTTTCTGTTTTCGTCTTGATAATTTGATTTGCATAACTATATATTTTTTCCATTTGAGTACCGACTGATATCCGACAGACAGCCGCAGATTCTATATCTGGACTTAGGACTTTTCATGGTCGTTAGTCTCTAATGACACATTTACTGACAACAATTTGTAATATTTATAACATATGTGGTATTGTTGAGCTCTGTGCAGAAAGTATGTAACAGGCAGATAGAGGCGGCACAGACTCTGTAAAGTATATAGAAACTCGATCAATGTGAACAACCAAGTTGATTGCTCTTCCATATCTAACAATATAGGGAACTGTTAATTGTTTTAAGCTAAAACTATAAACATCTAAATATTCGGAATCCCTTTGTGAGCTTCGTAATTTGTTGTTGTTTGCTTTTGGAATCATCACATGTGATCCTCACAAGAAACTAAAGCTTGATTGAAGCAGCGTAATATATTATTTATATATATTATTTTTGCATTTTACTTCAATGAAAACAGCTAACTGCCAGTCTCTACTTATGCTCACATGTTCCAACAAAAAGCACTTGAGCATCACGAACTCCATTATGTAATTAATCTGATAATCAAACTGTAAGTTAATTTATGAAGAAATGTTAGACGCATTTGAATTGATACTAACTGGCAAAGGAAACAGAAGGAAAGAAAAAAAAGACAGAGTGAAGTAGAGACAGAGGAAGATAAAAACAATGATATGTAAAATATGATAAAGAATGGTCTAATGCGAATTATCTTAACTCACTTCTGTCTTCTCAAGTAGTAATCTGTAATGAAAATGATACTTTGGATAAATAAATTGTTCGCGAAAGTATAATACTCTTCTTGGTGTTATTAAAGCCATAATTACAAAATGTGCAAATAAGCTGAAATATATGGGAATAGTTTCTTAGCTGCGCTATTATTCTGAGCACATTGCCAGTTTCAATCACTGAAATGAATTCAGCTTTCACCGCTTTAAAAATGGTAAGGAAGCTCATTGATTTGTTGGATTTACAAAATAAATAAACAATTTGTTTACTTTGCTAAGACTTGATTGTGTATTTGGTTTAGAAATGAATCAATTTACCAATTTGCTGGCACCTGTCCGATTGAGATTCGTATGTTGCGAAGTCTCAAGAGAAACCTTAAACAAATTTGAATGCGAATGTGAATGTGAATGAGAATAGAAGCGTGAATGTGTTCACCGGAAGTGTTGATTCATTGGGTTAGCACATCACCTAGGTAAATGATTTGCAATTGAAATAAGTTTTGCGGAACTAAACAGAAAGCTGGTTCAATGGGGCGTATGAGTAATTGTCTCTCTTTCTCTCTCTGCAATGCAAATTTCACGTTAATAACAAACTTTAATCGTTATTGTTGCTATATTTCATTCATAAACAAAACAACAGTTTCATAATCGAAAACGCCAGCCGGACAAACCGGTTTATTTACTTATTTTGTATGTTTTTTCTCTGTTTTTTCTGAATGATCGAAAAACATTTTTAACGATTTTGTGATCTTTACTACATGATCACTTGACTTGGCTTACAAACTATGCAAATGCGGCAACGTTTGGCCATGTGGGCGGCAGCTGCGGTTGCAAATGAGCCTCAGAGTTGAGTTGGAATCAACAACAACATAAAGTCGAAGCGAGCGAAGCTCTTCGAGATTTTTATGAATGAAACTCGATGGAGGTGACAACGCACCGTATCGTAGTGCTTTAGCGCCAGAGAAGAGGGTGTGGAGAGGAGTGGAGCGGAGTGGAGTGGAGTGGAGTGGAGTAGAGTGGAGTGGAGAGGAGTGGAGGGATTGAATCTGCGAGCGGATGTGCCTAATTAACAAAGCTGATTGCATTTGATATTTTTGTATATTTTTATTAATTAGAATTATTCGTTTATAGCGCTTGCCATGTAAATGAGCGAAAGGCAAAGTTGTTTGCCATGCGGCATCTAATAATGATCCAGATGATGATGCTAATAATAATGAGAGTCATCATCATGATCAGGTTGATTAACATCAACAGTTGCAAATCAAAGACTAGCCAAGATCACATCTTTCGCATACATTTTGCTGACTTTAAATCAATGGAATAAATGAGTTTGTTATATAAATTTAAGCTGTGAAGATAAAATAAAATATTATAAATATAATATAAATAATTATTTATGATTTAATTTAAATATATAAGATAATAATAATAACTCATTCGTTGGTCTTTCAATCTATATTTAAATATATAAAAATCAATTAAAATAATATATTTCCTACAAATTACATTTTTGAAAGCCTGAATTATCTTTTAACACATTAATTTAATTTCTTGATTTACTTGATTTGTATTATTTAATTAATTTGAATATTATGAGTTTACTTTATCTATAAAAAATTACTGTTGTTTTAACTAAAAACTATTAAAGTTGTTTTAGTTATAAATATCTAAAGCTTTTGAATTAGAAAAGGAGTTTAATTATTAACTATTAATTATTATTCTTATTATTTAATAATTGATTAATTGTACTTGTTGATATTTTGATCTAGATGGAAACATATTAGAGCTTTATCTTACCAGGTACCCCGTGGAACCCAAAAAACATTGCTCAGCACAAATTTGTGAGCTGAAGTTGTAGGACAACTGGCGTGCAACCTGTGGCCTCAATTTAGGTATTATTTCCCAGCTGTGCCCTCAGCGCAGTTGTAGTAGCTCTTGTGTTGTTATTATTGTTGTTGGTTTTCGACTTTTGCCTCGTTTGGCTACTGTTAAACGCGAAATTTATGAACAATTTTCAAAAGAAGTCACGCGTTAAATGTACGACACGAACTCACGCGACAAGCGACAAGGAAGAGGGCGAGACGGGGCAGGGAGCAGGCAGCAGGAAGAGAGACAGAGAGAGCGAGCGAACGAGAGGAAGAGGGTGACAGGAAGTGGGGCATGGGGAGCGGCAATTGCAGATGATTTCGTTAACGCGTTGGCCGACTGCCTGCCCTGACTCCTGGCCAACAATCGCACTCGCACTCGCACTCGCATTCGCAATCGCATTGGGCTTTTGTATTGCGCCTTGTAATATATTTTATTAACAATAAAATGTTAAGTGCCACAAGGCAATGAGGAGGAAGAGCAGCAGCAAGGAGTTGGAGAGCGTGGTTGCTGCATGCTGCGTTGCGACGCTGCACACGGGCAATGGGCTACTGTGTGTTGCAAGGAGCGATCGGCAAGCGTCTAGCTGCAAGTGGCAAGCGGCATGAGGCATGCGGCATGCGGCAAGTGGCAAGTGGCATGGCCTGTCCGTTGGGCTTATTGTGTGAAAAATAAGATAAACTGCGTGCGCACATATAATCGCGCCATGAATCAAAATCACACCAGTTGGCTATATATAGATATCCGGCTAGCCAAGATTCCAGCTAACGAATGCCGAAGCCAAGCTCACTCTCTCCCTCTCTTTCTCTCTCTCTCTCTGTGTGTTGCACTCTCCATCCGTTTCTCCAGTTCAGAGTCTAGTCTGCTGTGTTGCCTGTGCCACCTGTGGCCTATGCAACTATGCAAATCCCTAGAAGTAAACCAGATTGTGGCATGCCCAATTCGGTGGGGCCAACTGCCACCCACAATTGGCCAACAAAATAGCGGCCACAATTAACCGTACGATGCAAATCGAACAATGACCATAAATAGCTTCACCAACAAACTGAAGCTAACTGAAGCTAACAGCAAGCCTCTTCGTTGTTGCCTCCTTCTCCAACTAATTTCGTTGCATGGAAAATGGAAATTCCTGTCTGCCACACACACATGAAAAATTGTGTTGCTGCCGCGGTGACAATGTCAAATTGTGCTGGACCCTGTCAGCATCATCAGTGGGGCATTTATCTTGCACCCGCTATAAGGTCCAGTTTCGGTAGCAGTAGCTGCACCACTGGCCGCACCACCAAGAGCAACAGCAGCAACAGCAGCAGCAGTAGCTTTGACAGCAGCAGGTGAAGTTGCTGGCAGAGACCACACAACATTTGCGACATTTTCAGTGGTGCATCATTTATCTATTTCGGATTTATCATTGATTAATCGCCAGCGGCTGCGAGTCCCTGTACGCGTGTGACGCCAGTTCCCAGTTAATACACTGAGAGAATAATTAGTTATCTATCTCTAAGTTATCCCTTTAATAATGATGTGGCGAGTTCGTACTCTGAATTCCACTAACCATGTAATCAAACTTTACATAGTTTTGATTTAACATTGATACCTGAAGGGGAATTGAAGAGCTTGATCAATGCTTTCGATGGTTTGTAATACACTGCCGATAGTATTGGCGAACTATCGAACACTGTCTTAATTACTTTCTAACAATCGAAAAATACTGAATGGAAGTTTGAGTTCCGATACAAATGTTGTAAGCCTTTGCTTACAATTTACAACCGTTTTCACTTGCTTTCGTTTTGGCAACTAAATGTACAACTTGTTTGCGCTCAGTGTAGTACAGTGTGTGCTCTCTAATCGGCGGCATATTTGCATATTCGCTTTATGCAGCAAATGGTCCAGTCAATGATCGTTAAGCCGACTTGAGAGCGCAGTCGCAGTCAAAGTCTAAGCTGGGCTGGGCTGGAGTTGCAGTTTGAGTTGTAGTTGTAGTTGTAGTTGGAGACGGAGATGGAGATGGAGATGGGGCTGGTCCGAGGCATTTGTGTTTGTCATTGGCTGGCTCAATTAGCGTGCCACAGATCGATGGATGCAACCATGCAGCATGCACCTGTATGTGTTGTGGTTCGTTGCAACAACGAAAACTGTTTGCCGAGGTCAATCGACTCTCAAGTTGAAGGCAGCACGTGTTGCTGCCGCGCTAATTGGATGCATCCGACACGGCCTGAGGGCCTTTGATTATGACTTGTGTGCTTGTGACCAATCAGCGAGCATTTGGTTATGCCACTGGAATTTGTAGCACCTTCGAAAGCGACGCGGATCGAGAAGTCGAACTTAATCCTGTCAAGCTGTTAAATTAATTTCTGTGGCGCGCATTTCGTGCATAATTTCTAAAGCAAATAAGCAGCTGGCCGACCGACAAACTGTCGGCTTAAATGGCCAAAACGTGATCGCCAGTTCAAGGGCCACAAGCTGCTGCTAGGTCTAGACTGGCCACAGTATCATCGATATGACAAACACCAGAGGGGGGAGGTATAGTATACATCCAGCAACTTGTTGCAGTTGCACATTGAATGCGAATTGAATTGCAGGCGAATTTACGCTAGCAGCTAGCTGTGGCAGCCACCTTGGGGCAAGTCTGTGGCAGCAACAGGCATCCAGCATCCAGCATCCAGCAGCTGTGTAAAGTGTTATAATCCATCATCGTAATCAACGTTGCCCGCTGCCTGATAATTGTGTTGCTGCTGCCCCAAAGCTCTCTGGTTGCGCCACTGGCGATCGACCAAAGCCAAATAACTGTAACTAATGGAAATTGTAACACTTTGGCAATGTTTTAAATGTTGCTGCCCCATGCAAAATGATTTTCTTTAAAGCGTGTTTATGACGCCTCGTCAGGCGTTCAAAATTGATTAGGATTAGGCCAGCGGCTGCCACGACCAACACAGCGAGAACAGCAACAACAACAGCAGCAACGACAACGATTAACTGGACTCTGGCCAGTGCTCAACGCAACTCAGTTATTAGCGCGCAATTGGCCAGTTGAAAGTGTCCAATTGGCCACGCATTCAGGCCAAATTATCGACATTACATTTACACAGGAGGCGACGACTAACGCGTAATCGACCAATCCCGATAAATGTAAGCAATCCATCCAGATTGACTCACATTGGAAGTGAGAGATCTTCGAGTGTCGCACAAAGGGATGGAGTGAACGAGACGGAAAGAGAGAGACAGAGAGACAGAGAGAGAGAGAGAGATGATAGAGAGGAAGCAGCTCTATATACTTTACTGTTCTGATAAGTTCTGATCGTAATTGATAGCGCAAGAGAAGGATGCCTTTGCTGTCCTTTCAAATGCAGCTTATTGTCTAGATAGACAACTCTTTGAATGATCTCTGTGATAAATCTGTTGAGTTAAACACGAGTACGCTGCTCAACATACATCAATTTTAAGAGCAGTCGGTCCCCAACTCGATATAAGTTGTTAACTGAAGAGAGTTGTTAAGGAAGAGAGAAAGCAAAAGACTAGAGAATACCCTGTACAATTGTAAAATGCTTAACAGAATGATAAAACGCTTGTCGGCAGTTAATTATAACTGAAATTAATCAGTTCTAACTTTAATCTGTTAATGACTTCGGCTCGATGTTGCTGAATCCTGATCCTGATCTTGATCGATTCCCTGAAGCAAAAGTGTTCACTTGCCACCTTCCTTGTTCTTAGGTGCAATTTGAGCATACCCGCTCTTCTTCCGTAGGTTCATTGCCTTGCTTATCATAATGATGAAAACTTAAGGACACAACTTCCAACTCTCTCTCTCTCTCTCTCTCTCAAAATATTCTACAACATGTCAAGGCAAGTCTGTGGCAAGTTGTGTTCTTCTTTCGTCGTTCAATTTGCGGAGTGCACAACTGTAAGCTAGAGCATTCTCACGCAACTTGGCAACGTGGCAATGTGGCAACTTGGCTATGCCATAAGTGAGACATTAGGCGCAGTTTGCAGTCGTTTGACCTTTGACTTTGGCCATATTTGCGCAACGCTGCGAGCACCGTATCTGTTTTGGCCAAGACAGCCGCGAGTCTGTCCGAATCTCCGAATCTCCGGCATCATTAAGACAAAACATTTGGCCAGGCACGACCCGGCAACTGATTAATTACACCCGGTGCAGAATTTGACTTTTTTGTTGCTCAAATTGCAATGCGGCGCGCTGTCGAGTAATTACCATGCCAATTGCCATGGGCCTGGAGAGGGGGTGGAGAGAGGGGTGCTGCCTCGTGTGGCAGTGTCAGCGGCAAGCGGAGACTCTATTTCAAATTGCACTTAATATGGAATTTCAAGTTCAAATTTATAAACACTTTTCCAACGCGCCGATACCTGATATGCCGCTCACAAAAAAAATGCATTTGATCTGACCGTTTTGGCCGTTTCAGACGTTCCAGACGTTTCAGACGTTTCAGACGTTTCAGACGTTTCAGACGTTTCAGCTAATGGCTAACACTGTTGCTGGCCAATTGATGATGTCATGCCAACAGCCACAGATCAAAGGCTGCCAATCTGACTAACTGAGTGTGGCCTCTTGGCATGTTCTACAAAATGTTGCTGCTCAGTTTTTCTCCACTTGATTCAATTGTGTGTGTTTAAACAAAGTGCAATATACAGAGCCAATTCATTAATTCACTTCAAGCAATCACATTCAAACGAGGCAAAAAGAACTTAAGAATATTTGTAGCACAAATTAACAATCTGTTTCCGATTGAATGCAATTTGAATCGGCAAAGAACTTAAATCTGCATAAGATAAATGGAGATAAATACAATTTAAAGCAATTAGAATTCTAATTATCTAATTATTTCAATAGCAATATGTATTGCAGATCAATTAGATCTTCAGAGAATTAACTGAATATTTGAAAAACTCTGAATATCTGAAAAAAAAATTCATTATAAATTAAATAAATAAATTAAATGGCGATCACGACTAATTCGCATACCCTCTAAGTAAGATCTTCAGAGAATTAACTGGATACTTGGAAAACTCTCACTTCACATTTATTTGTTTATAATTAACAAGTTCATATGTTACTTTCACAATTAATCAGTAGATATTCCAAATAATTAATTATAAATTAAATAAATAAATTAATTCAGAGAATTAACTGGATATTTGGAAAACTCTCACTTCATATTTATTTGTTTATAATGATTAACCAGTTTAAGTGCTATTTTCACAATTATTCATTAGATATTTCAAATAATTCACTATATTCATATTTATATTTGAATTAGGCCAAACTAACAGCTTGAGAGGAACCTTAAATTGCAATTACGACTAATTCGAATGCCCTCTAAGTCTAAGCCTCTTCAGAGAATTAACTGGATATTTGGAAAACTCTCAGTTTATATTTATTTGTTTATTATGATTAACCAGTTCATGTGCTACTTTCACAATTATTTAGTAGCTATTTCAAATAATTCATTATAAATTAAATAAATAAATTAAATGGCGATCACGACTAATTCGCATACCCTCTAAGTAAGATCTTCAGAGAATTAACTGGATATTTCAAAATCTCTCACTTCATATTTATTTATTTATAATGACTAACCAGTTTAAGTGCTATTTTCACAACTATTCAGTAGATATTTCAAATAATTCATTATAAATTAAATAAATAAATTAATTAAGAGGATTAACTGGATATTTGGAAAACTCTCAGTTCATATTTAATTGTTTATAATAATTAACAAGTTCATGTGCTACTTTCACAATTATTCATTAGATATTTCAAATAATTCATTATAAATTAAATAAATAAATTAAATGGCGATCACGACTAATTCGCATACCCTCTAAGTAAGATCTTCAGAGAATTAACTGGAAACTTCGAAAACTCTCACTTCATATTTATTTGTTTATAATGATTAACCAGCTTATGTGCTATTTTCACAATTATTCAGTAGATATTCCAAATAATTCATTATGAATTAAATAAATAAATTAAATGGCGATCACGGCTAATTCGAATGCACTCTAAGTAAGATCTTCTGAGAATTAACTGGATATTTGGAAAACTCTCAGTTCATATTTATTTGTTTATAATGATTAACCAGTTTAAGTGCTATTTTCACAATTATTCAGTAGATATTTCAAATAATTCATTATATTCATATTTATATTTGAATTAGGCCAAACTAACAGCTTGAGATGAACCTTAAATTGCAATTACGACCAATTCGAATACCATCTAAGTGATTCGGATACTGTCTAGTGTAAAGTGTTTAAACTAAGTTAAATATTTACGAGGAGAACAACAGCCTCAAACTGCAGCTGACACACGGATGCAGATGCAAAGTGGCCTAACGATTTGGCCACCATTTTTGGGGGCGCTGCGTCAAGATGAGGCAGCAATTTGCATACGATGCGACGACTGCGACTGGGGATCAGTTTGCAGTCGCCGTCTTGGATTGTCGTGGATTGTCGTGGATTGTCTTGGATTGTCTTGGATTGTCTGTGGTGCGTTTGAGATCTCCAAATTATGTCGTTATTTGTGCCATTTTTGGCAATGGCTGCGACGACTTCAACGGCGACGACGATGAGGCGAATGATAAATTTGCAGCACTTAGCTGCAGACGTTGCATGTTGCATGTTGCAAGTTGCCAGTTTGCCAGTTGCCAGTTGCCGTCTGTCAAGAGTATGTCAATTGGCTTGCTAATGGCTGCCAATGCATCAGCTTAAGTTGGCCAAAAGGTAGAGACGATTGGCCTGGTGCCGGGGGCAGGCCGAGGGGTTGGAGGCGCTCTTAAAGTGTTGTAAACGATGTGGCAAGGCGACGGTACCTAACGAGCCGCATTTTCGCGTGAATCCACTCGGCATTCATCATAAACGACTCACAAACTGCTCATAAATGCAAAAAGTCTTTTACACTTGCCAATCAGCGACAGAGACAGAGACAGACACACAGCGAGAGAGAAATTGCCCCTCCCCTCTTCTCTTCCATCTCCTGTAATCCATTCTCTTCTCCTTCCTAACTATTTGGCCCGAAGGTAACAAAAGCCCGCTGCTTGTTCAATTAATTTGACCAGCCCCAATGCTTGAGGAAAGGAAGCAGCCAAGTGCAACAATTGAATAGATAATAACTCACGCCCCACCTACCTAAGCATCCTGGCTAAGCATCCAAGGCAGCCAGCCAAGCGCACCACCCACCCACCAGACAGACACACACACACACACACACACACGCACACACACGCGACTCACACCACCATTTAAGTGAGGAACAAGCTTGCCACTAGCTCTGACCGTTGACCAAGGCACAAGCACAAGCAACAAATGTGGCAGCAACAACGAGTAAGCTCTGCTGGAGGAAGAGAGAAAGCAAAAGGCAAGAGAATACCCTGTACAACTGTGAAATGCCCAACAGAATGATAAAATGCTCGTAGGCAGTTAATTATAATTAAAATTAATCAGTTCTCTAACTTTAATCTGTTAATGACTTCGGCTCGTTGTTGCTGAATCCTGATCCTGATCCTGATCGATTGCCTAAAGCAAAAGTGTTCACTTGCCACCTTCTTTATGCCTAGGCGCAATTTGAGCATACCCATCCATACACATTTGTTATGCTTACAGGGTATAACAAGGCCTGTTACTGTTTGCTGGCGCTGTCATATTCAAATTGCTAATATGATTGGTGTTTACAGATTAGAAAACAAATATTTCACAAATATTACCACTAATAATTTGTTGTTGTTGCTGTTGTTGTTATTGTTGTTGTGGCAATAGAAACGGCGGCGGCGTCATGTTGCAAGCACATGATCATGACGACGACTGCGATGATCAAGATGATGATGATGAGGCTGTAAAAATGCTGCAAGTGCGGCGATAACCTTTTGACTCTGCCCGGGAAACGACTGCGAGTCCAACTTGCAGTTGGAGTCGGAGCTGGAGCTGAAGTTGGATTTGGATTTGGATTTGTGTGCTTGGTGCAAAACTGACAAATTGAATGAATAAAAGAGCAACAAGTGGTCGCTCGGCTGGACATTGTGATAGCTTATGGATGTTTGAGCGGAGCAGGGGGTGGGAGGACAGATGCATAGTTAAACATTTTGAATGAAAACGCCAAGAGTGAAACGCGGACTGCAACTGCAACTGCAACAACAACAACTGCAACAACGACAACAGCGCGTTGCATTTGTGTTTGGACTGCAGTCGAGGCGCAAAAACATAAATCGAAACACTTGCTGCGTGTGCACTCGAACTGCAACACTCCCTGCCTCCCTGCCTCCCTGCTCCCCCTCATGACGTCGACAAGCGAGCTAACCGCCCACCGCAGCAGCAGCAGGTTCCATTTGCCGCTTCGGTAGGTGTTGCCCCAGCAAAAAGAGCGCAGAGGCCACTTTGAAATCAAGTCGAAAATTGCAATTCCAAAAAGTTTGCCCTCGGCATAAAGTGGAGTGGAGTGGGGCATGTTGCATGCAGCAAACGCTGGTGACGTCTCCACACCACACCACTCCACTCCGCTCCACTCCACTCCATTCGACTCGAGTGGATGCGACTCGACGCGGTCAGTCATATGGTGGCATCTATTGGCCCAGGCCAGTTCAGGCCACATGTGGCATGGTCCGTTTGTACCTCTGACTCTTTTCTCTCTGCCTGCTGTTGCAAGCCGTTTGTTGCTGTTGTTGCTGTTGCTGCAGTTGTTGTGTGTGTCGTTTAATGCGTGGCCGCCTGGCTGGGACCAAAGGCTGAGGCGCTTTATTAATTCACTCGACGGTTGTTTAATGTTTTTGCATCTTTTGCACATATGCATACCCTAACTTTGGCTAGTTTGCGCAGCGTTCAATTCTTTTGCTAATCTGGCAACTCTGCTAGAGCTGACGAGTCGCTCCTTGATGCAGATGTTAACATAGCTTTTGTCTCCTTCAATGTTACATTTACAAGTAGCTGTTAAAATGCAAGTTGTCTTTAAGATTCGAATAAGAAAACTTACACTAACTTCAGCCTAATACAGGATAGATATTATCTACTACGTGATAAACGCTGATAAACTGCATGTTAACTTTAACATGAGCATGAGCAAAAGTCAAGTCAAAGCCAATGCAATTGAATAAGTTGTATTCTGTCTCCTTCAATTTTAAATTTACAATTAGCTGTTAAAATGAAAGTTGGCTTTAAGATTCGAATAAGAAAACTTACACTAACTTTAGCCTAATACTACATGATAAACGCTGATAAACTGCATGTTAACTTTAACATGAGCATGAGCAACAGACAAGTCGAAGCCAATGCAAATGAACAAGTTGAAGTTGCGACCCACACTTGAAGAAAGGGCATCAACTGTGCGACCTTGTGTCCAGACTGCTTTACCATTTGCCTAGTTGGGGATTTTGAGGCCTGTGCGGGTGCCTGGTCAATCCAGGCAACGGAGCATAAATTGGCCTCAGGTGTTTGGGTGCGCAATTCCCACGGATTAGTGCATAAATAAAGAAGGTCAGAGCTGTGTTGTGCTCACTTTTGGGACTGTACGACGCGAGAGTTAACTAGATATTTCAAATGCTTCAAATGCTGGCATGGGGTCGCCCCGTGGGTCTGTCAAAGACTTCCGATGTACTGCCATACAGTATCCATAACATAATACTCAATACTCTTGGCATATCATAAGCTTGCGCTTTCTTTTTGCCAAATTGCTTTATTAGCCATGGCCCATACGCTATAACAACTTCATTTCGTTTGGCTGCTGAGGTCGCCTAAGGTGGTCCTGACACACAGCATTTCCTTTAGCTCATTAACACGTTTGTCGGAGCTCACAGTCAGAGTCAGAGACAGCGCTTGAAGCTGAACCGGGAACTGGCAGCGGGACTCGCTCCCTGTCCGTGGCCATCTGATGATGGAACCCACACGCAGCGGTTCTCACGCTGCGAAGAAACAAAGGGACTTTCATTCACAGTGCGCAATTTAAGATTAGCAACAGTTAACAAACTCAAAGGCATGGCCAGGGCTTCCTCTGCTCGTACCTTGGATCATAATGATAATGCTTATAATAACAACGGTCAGCAAGGACCACCAAACGGCGCTGATAAGATGCGGCCTTTAGTTCGAGAACTGCGTGCAGAAGATCTGCCAAAGATATCGGCAAGGCAGCGGGAGCGGCGGCTAAAAGAGCAGCGAGGGGGATAGCAGGGAGAAGCAGGTGGTGGTCGTGGTGGAGGTGGTGGCTCCATCGATAATCGTGTATTAAGCGTGCGTAAGTCACGTCACAACCCGCAGAGGAAGAGCCGCAAGCCAAACCCAAAGAGACAAAGAGAGAGAGAGAGAGGGAGAGAGAGAGTGTAAGGGAGAGAGAGAGAGAGAGAGAGAGCGAGAGCGAGAGACCTTGCCCTGGGTGCGATCGCGATAAGCGCGACTTTTGCCTCGGTACGTGCTAAACCCTTGCTTGGCGATCATTTTAATTATAGGGTCTCCCAGAGCCCCCAGCTAAGCCACGCCCCCGCACTCCACGCACCGTTCTCTGCTCCACGCTCTCCCGTGCTCCGTTGGGGTCAAGCAACGCAAATTGCACCGGGGCTGGGTCAATATTTGTTTAAGCCCAGCCATAAATACTTAATTTGTCCAACGGTTTATTTTTTCCCTTGGGCATCCTGACGAAAGCCCCGAAAGTCCGATGGCTCTATAAAGCCATCAGGGGATCAATTGCTGGGCAATTACCCGAGGCACTTGGTTCAAATGTTCACTCCGTTGGCTCACACATCAAATTTTGTTTTTATTTGAAGGACTTTAAAACGCAGTGGGGAGTGGGGGGCAGCTTACTCTTAGTCATCCAGATCGGAGCCGCGGCCCGAGGTGGGCGCCGAGGCATCCACCTCGAGGTAGTCGTGCACCAGCTGACATATGTTCTCGGATGCCTCATTGAAGTTGCCCTCCTCGAGACCCTCGCCCACATAATGATAGACAAAGGCTCGTCGCTGATAGAGCTTGTCAAACTTATTGACCAGGCGACACCAGGCAATCCTTATGTTTGTGTTGTTCGAGATGGCCACACAGGCGCGACTTGCTGGCGCCAGATCGCCCTTGGGCACATAAACCGGGGGCATGTTGCTCACTCCGATCTTGAAGCCCGTTGGGGACCAGTCGACAAATTTAAAGGACTTGGCTCGCCTGATATTCTCCAGCGTCGAGTTAATCTCATGGGGAGCCACGTCGCCTCGGTAGAGTAGGACACAGGCCATGTACTTGCCATGGGCGGGATTGCAACGAACCATCTGGGTGCTCATCTGGAAGCATTGGTTCGTCAACTGGGCCGTGCTCATGTCGACGAACTGGGAGTTTGTAATGGGCACAAGCGGGGCATAGTTGATGAGGGGATAGTGAATGCGGGGATATGGCACCAAATTGGTCTGCAGCTCCTGGAAACTGACATTCGACGGACCCGAAAACCTCTGCGTGGCCGTAAATGAGGACACCACCTGGCCAATGATTCGATTGAGATTCGTATAGGTTGGAGCCGGCACATTCAGAGTATTCGCACAGATGTCATAGAGGGCCTCGTTGTCCACAATGAAGGACACGTCCGCACAGTCCATCGAGAAGTGTGTGGCCAATAGCGCATTGTAGGGCTCCACAATAACCGGGGAAATGCTGCAGTTGATCAGGTGAGCAGGTGATCAGGTGATCAGTTGGCCGTGTGATCAGTTTTCTAGGTGAGGGAACTTACGAGGGCGATGGATACACCAGAAACTCAATGACTGTCATCTTTTTGCCAAAATCCTCGACCAGCTTTTCCATTATTCGTGTCCCCAGCCCCGAGCCTGTACCCCCGCCAATCGCCCGAAAGACCAGGAATCCTCGCAGGCTGCGACATCGATCGGCCACACGGCGAATGGCATTCATGGCGCGATCCAGTAACTCGCTGGCCATCAGATTGTAGCCGCGGGCAAAGTTGCTGCCGCTATCGTCCTTGCCCGAAATCAGCGTGTCCGGATGGAAGAGATTACGGTAGGCGCCGCTGCGTATCTCATCTGAGAGGAAGGTAAAGGTAAAGATAGGAATGGTAACTGCCCAACTGCTGTTGCTGGCAGTTGTTAACCCACCTATAACCGTTGGCTCCGAATCAATCATGACGAGGCGCGGCTGCACACACGGATCGCGGCCGCTGAACTCAAAGAACGTGAGAAAGGAATCCTCGCATGGCTGGGACATGAGGCGTCCGTTTGAGAGGATGCCATGCTCCAGGCAATACAGCTCCCAGCATGCGTTGGCTATCTGCACGCCCGCCTGTCCAATATGGATCTGTATGATCTCCCCTCGGCCGCCCATGTAATGCCGATCTTCCACTCAGCAATTCTGCTCTCCCTTGAGTCCTCTCCTCATGCGCCTTACTGAAGTCTCTCGATTTAAAGCCCAACAAGAAAGAGATATTTATCAGAAATCAGAAAACCCATACGAAATACTTCCCAGTTAATCTTTTAAATAATTCCATTGACATGGATTTCAATGAACAGCTAAGCATTGTTGTGTGTAAGCTTCCAGAATCTGCCTTCTTTATAGGTATGATCTCTATACGATACATGATCCGTTTATAAGTAAATTAGTTAAAGTTTAAGTTTAAGTACGCACAATACAATTATACATAACATTCATTATTGTCCGCGCGCGGATAAGTCAGTTATTCAAAGCTTTAAGTACATTTCTCTTAATCTTAAATATATATATATTTATTTATATAGTTTGGTAATTTCCGTGCTCGAGTGCAAAAAGCAGTTAATTAGGATGAGGTCCTATAACTTTCTAGACTTTTCAAATTCAAATGGAATGTTTCAAAATAAACTAATTGTTAAGGAGTAGCTTAACATCGGAATACCGATGTAATAAATACGCTTGCAGTTCATTTGTAAACTGTAATAATGTTGGAGCATTTCCAATTACGATTGTTGTCTAATTGAAATCAAGAGTTTTCGATCAGTTCGCTTAACCTCATATATGATTAGTTTAGCTAAAATTGTGAACAGGAAATTTGCAGGAATTGCTAACAGCAATAGGAGACTGTGAAGAGATTTAAGTACAACATAACAAGTTATGCAGCAATAACAACAATTAATCGGATAAAACAGTTTTTGCCAAATACTTCACTGCTTATGTAAATCTAGAGTTCTGCAAGAGTATTTATATAGACATATAAGTATACATATAGGAGTGTGTGTGTGTGTGTTTGGGTGTATAATACAAAGCATTCGTCGTTTCTAGCTACATATAAATAATTTACAAAACAAACTCCTAAATACATTTCATTTAAATGGGAAGAGATTAAACCCGAAATTATGCTACGAATTAATTGTCAATTGAAGTACAGTAAAGCTTCCCTAAATTGCAATCGCTACGGCTCTCAACAGATTGAGCAATGGAATGATTTTCATTAGAATTTCTTAAAATATTTGTTCGTTAATAATATTGCTTCGTTTTGGCGAAGTTATACTCTTGTTTCAATTGATTTATGCAGAAGATCTAAAGAAATGTATGAAGAAATCTTTTTTATATGAAATGTGAGTAAAGTTTTGGTATTTCTTAGACAGTTTTTCGAAAAGCATCCACACTTTTGGACGCGAGACTAGAAAAGACACTTAAAGTTGGCTGGCAATAGCCTCTCCTGCGTTATGGAGTGATCCTCTAGAGCAGCGATTGTTCGAGTAGAATGCGCTCGAATCCTGAGGGCGGTCCATGCGAGAAGTTATCCAGTATAATGTCCAGAATGGCGCCATTGCCAACTACAAATGGCATATAATATAATAATAATAACAGAGACGAGAATCCTGCAATGGACTTACCGAAGATCACCGGGAAAAGCGCTGCGCCTCGGACATTACGGAAGGGCACCTCAAGGTTCTTGCCATTGAAATAAAAGTTGAGTTCGACGTGGTCAAAGGCTACGCCCACAATGTCGCCCTCGTCGGGAAAGTCACGCTGCGGTGCACTGATCAAGCCATCCACAGAAATCAAGTCGGACGGAGTAGCATTGCCTGTGGTCATCAATAGATCCTCCTGGAGATCTTCAATGGCAATCAGACCAGCTGCGGCTGCCGCACTGTTGTTCAATATGCCATTGGTAGTGGTTGTCACAGATCCTGGTGACTTGATGGTGCCAGATGCGGTGGGCTGTTTGCAGTTGGCCACAACGGGACGAAACTCCTCATCGTTGTGTCGTGTGGCATTGTCGGAGCAAAAGCACCAGGATTCACGATCACAGCCGCCCCACTTACGTCCCAGATCCGCTTGTCGCGTTGCCAAACCAATTGACCAGCTGCCGCTCTGTTGAATTTTCACCTCGAAGTAGGATTTGGATTGAACCAATGGAGCTGTAGCCAGCACACCTCCCGTGCCCGTTACACGCAACTGATGTGATAGCAATATAACATCGGAGCCTGCGGCAGATCAATAAGCCGTAATGAACTTGGCAACATATTTAAATGGGAAAAAACTCACCCATATGGGCTGCATCAAGATGCACATCGGGCTCCCTGAGACGATGCGCTGCTGCTGACGGTTTTCGCAGTTGCCCTCCATTGAGGCACGTGCGTAGGCAACAGAACATAACACAAGCTGTGGCAAGTTCTTATCGAATTAACTATTTTATGTGTCAGCTTGGAATAATTTCCAGCTGAAGTTTGTTGGTTTATTTTTCTTGCACTTTTTGTTTTTTTTTTCGCTTGGTTTATCAACAGCTGTTTTACCTCAGCGCTCTTATGCAGCCCTGGCAGCCATATTGTGGTTCAGAAGTTGTGTAAGATTGCGATAGGTGGCGCTACTAAGCCATCTATGGTTGAAAGTCATTGCAATTGGCAGCACTTATAATTTTCATTCATCGAGAATATTTATTATAAGACTTGTTTCAAGATAATAAATAAATAATGAATATCCTCTAGTTGCACTCTTCGTAGCTATGCAAAAGCTTACGATAGTGATCGCTCACACGAGAACTCTTATGGCAAACGGCACCACCACCTCGATTTTGATGCGTCTTCCAACGATTGAGATCGCCGATGCAGATCCAATCGCTGCCGAAGATGCGCCAGAGAAACAACTTGATGCCAGTTGCCTGGGACACAGCCCATTTGGAATGATCCTCCCCCGAAGTAATGTACTTATGTATATGTGGACAGACGACATCTTTCACGTTGTAGACCCTCTTAAAAGATTGGCAACTGTTGGGCAAATTGTTGTCTGAATTGCTGGGACGATTGCTTCTCACAAAGAGATTCACGTCTAAAGCAGGAGCCACGATGCCAGCATAGAGCTCTTTAAGGGATCTTTCATTCCGGCCAAAGAGTCTGAACTTCTTGCCGCCCAAAGTCCGCACTTTCACATCTTTCTCATGAATTCCATCTGTGAGCCATAGTTCATCCAGAGCACGTTGCAGATTGGGAAACATATATAGCCCCAACGGGTTGTGCTTGTAATAGAAATGCGGCTCATAAAGCACGAGCAGATCGCCTACCTTCCCTACTCCCTGGGCATCGAGTGTGAGGCAGAGAAGGCTGTGTGCATCTACAAGATCAGGAATGGGGTGCCTTCGGTCCGGCACCGTTGGATACTTTGGTATGGAGTGCACTAGCCACATTCCCGTTTTACCATCAGAGGCTATCACGCCCTTGGCTGCCCCGCCCGTTTCGAATGTGGTGCCATTGGGAAACTCATCATTGTAGGCTGCCAGGAGGATGTTATCGTTTACGTAGAGCGGATCCAGGGTCTTCCTTGGCAGTGAGTTGTGCTGGCCCATGAAGTGCTCTGACATCTTCCACTCTCCATAATCCTTGCTGGTCACATATAAGTAGCGTAGGCTGTTCCCCCCCTCCCCACTGTTGCTGTTCATGAGGTACATGTGCCACCTGCCAAATTGGAGCGATACATACATATAAGGTCGACATTGATCGAGTGCGTCGCTTACCAGTCCACATTTTCGCCCTCTTCATTCTTACAGGACACCCTGGCCACGACTTTAGAGTTTAGAGCAACAGCTGCTAGGAGAAGCAGGCAAATCAATCGCATTTCCAAAGTGTTTCGTAAAGGAGCTACAATTGCACTGATCTCAATTGGAAAAGGTAAATGTATTGACAGCAAAGTGAGTCAGGTATTGTTTGTGTGAAATAACATTATTATCTGTTCAATTGAAAATTAGCTTATCAGCTCAGCTTTCAGTTTGACCTCAGATTCGTCCCACTCTTTTCTCTTAAGTTTATACTGTATTAACGGCTACGAACCTGGAAAATGTTTGAAGAACTCATGCAACTCTCCTTCCTGCCAGGCAGATGCTGTATATAGTATATAGGATATGTACGCCTTGCGCTGTGGACACTGTGTGAAGCACAACGCTCACTGTGGATGCTAAGTTTGAAGAGCTTTGCACACAGACGCATGCTGTACGCACTTGCTGCAGCTGCTCACGCATACATGCACTGTGTGATCAGTGTTTAAGTGATCACACACACACACACACACACACACATGCAAGAACTACAGCGATTTCCCTCTGGGGCGCGCAGCTGCTCGCACAGACACCCGCACATGTATAAATGCTAATTGCAGAGAGCTTGACCTTATGATCGCACATACACATACAAGAACGTGTGTGCTTTTTGCAGCCGGCTCGCTCACACTCATAGCGAATGCTCGTGGGGAAGGCAATAAACTAGAAAGGCAGAGGGAGAACGCTTTCGCCCCTTTGCTCTTTCACATTTGATTAGAGCTTGCTGTTAAAATGTTGTTGTTTTATGCAAATGCAAAAAATGACCCCTCCAATCTGAGCATTCAAATTTGTATTATTATCTTATTTTCTTATTTTTCAAATGTGTAATAATGTACTCATTGTTGGTATGTGACGTCACTCTAGCATTTTCTATTATTATGTTTCGGTAAATGTATTCAAAAACGTTTTGTTATTGCCTTATTTGATTCAAGTTTATTGAAAGATTCATCTCTTATTTACACTCTTCGTAATTGGCAACCAGCCTGCGATAGAGATCGGAGACGCGTGAGCTTTTGTGGCAGACGGTGCCGCCGCCGCGATTGTGCTGCGACTGCTGACGGTTGATGTCGCCGACGCAGATCCAATCCCCACCACCGATGCGCCAGTGGTGCAACTTAATGCCAGTCTCCTGGGAGACGGCCCATTTCGAATGATCCTGGGTTGTCTTGAAGCCAATGAAGAAGTCGGGATTGGCGACCTCCTGGACATTGTAGACCTTGTTGGGGGTGGTGCAACTGTCGGGCAAATTGCCACTACCATCGCGCCACGCCTCGACAAAGAGATTGACGCCCAAGGCAGGAGCCACCACGTCGTTATAGAGCTCCACGTCGGCACGCGAACTCTTGCCAAAGAGACGGAACTTCTTACCGTTCAATGTGCGCAACTCGATGTCCTTTTGGTATGGTGATTCAGTTCGCCATTGTTTCTTCAGAGCACGCTCTAGACTGGGAAACAGTTCGCTGATATGCAACAGAGGATTGCGTTCGTAGTAGAAGTGTGGCTCGTTGTAGACAAGCAGCTCACCCACCTTCTCGACCCCCTCAGCATCGAGAGTCACACAAAGCAGACTCTGTCCATAAAGTTCGCCAGTTGTGGGATAACTGTACTGCGGCACAGTTGGATACTTGGGCACCGAGTGCACCAGGAACATGCCCGTTATCCCGTCAGTGGCTATCACGCCCTTCGTATGACCACCGGTGCTTGAGACGGTGCCATTGGGGAATTCATCGTTGTAGGCAGCTAACAGAACTTGAGCGTCTGCGTAAAGGGGATTCAGAGTCTGTGCCGGCATCGAGTTGAAATCACTGATGCGCCTTCCAGACAGTTGCCAGCTATCGTAAGCCGTGCTGGTCACAAAGAAGTATCTCAATCCTGAAACATCCTGTCCCGGCTGATCACTCGTATAGTGTTTGGGCAGCTTGTACATGTACCACCTGTCAAATGGGACTGGACAATGAGCAGGCAAGTTCTTAATATATGTTGTTTCTGTATCTCTTACCAGTCCACATCGTTTCCCTGCTCATCCTTGCAGCTCACCTTGTTCTCAGCCAGACAAACCTGCAGCGAGGCAACTGCCCAGAGGAAAAGGCAAATCACGCGCATTGTGGAACCTTCTCACTCGACAACTCAAAATGTACTGAACCAACGCAGGCAATTAAGCGTATCGTCTACTAGTGGACAATACATTCAATCATACAGGGTGTCTCCTCAAGTTGCAGGCAGAGCATTCTTTACACCAGGTAATAAGTAGCAGGTAACTGTGTACAGTTGCAGGTAGGGAACACATAGAGTACAAATAAAGGAAACATGATTTATCCATATGATCAGAACGATAGACCCCTGTCTGACCTGTGCGACCCGTTTGACTGAGCTGGATTTGCAGCTTATCAGCTTAGAACTAGACCTCTAGCGATATCCCACATCTGGGTTCACGTTCACAAGGCGTAGTTAGCAAAACACTCCAAGGGGGGTCTGCAACATACAGAAGACAGCGGACGCCCCTGAAGAAAGCGATAAGAAGCTCGAGAATTTGCGAATTCCATTGGAATTGGAATTGAAATAAATGAATCGCTTATTTGGCTGACATTCGCTTTGTTGCAGATGCTGGTGTATACCCGGTATACAAATGTATATACATGGTATACAAATGAATAAGTGTGAATCTATTATTCGAGTGCAAAGATTAATAACACGATTTGATTACAATTACACAAAACAATTGTTAAAGTTTTTATTCATTATTTGTATTACATATTATTATTATTATTATTATTATTATTATTTGTTGTTGTTGTTCATGTTGTTGTTGTTGCTACTGCTGCAGTAAACACTGCCTGCCGTGGCAGGGTCATTGTGCATCTCTTATTGGTTTGACTTGAGTGTCGGATCGGGAGCTGTGGACATTGGACTGCGGGAGGGGGCCTCGGGAAGTGTGATCAAAGTGTATAATCGTTTTTATTGTAGCTGTTTATTCATAGTACGTAGTTTGTAGTACAATAATAATAATAATAATTGGGTTCTGATATTACGATAATGTAATTAAAATAAATTGCGTTTAATATCGCTTTATCGCTGGTTGTTTGCTTATTGTTTTGTTTTGTTTTTCCTTCTTTTTCTCATACCTCCTTTAGCAGCCCATCTGGGTCTTCTTCTCTTCTGCTTCTCGTACTCTTTCTTCTGATTTGCCAATTGATTTATCTTGTCTTTTTATCTATTGTTATTAACGCTCTTTGTTTTTATTTTTATTTTTATTTGTTATATTTTATTTTGTTTTCGTATGCAACAACACATAAAACTCACAATACAATATTTTCGCTAAATATTTATGTATGTTTTTTTTTTAATATTTTTAATTCTTTTTTTTTCAGTTTTAGTTTACGTTCAATATAGTAGTTAATAATTAATTAATATATTGTATGCATTTTGTTTGTTTTGGTTTACTTTGAAATATATATAAAGAACAAGGCTGATATTAATATTTGTTTATTTTTTTGTTGTGTTTCTTTCCATTTATGTAGGTTCATAATAATATTTAGCTAACTTTTTCCTTAGCTTGCACTCTTTGTATATTTTACTTTTCCATTTTTCTCCTGTTGTTTCTCATTTTTACAATACTAGCAAAAGGTTGTCAATTGTTCAAATGAAGAGATATTAAATGTTTTTATTTTAGTATTTTGTATTTTATTGCAAACTTTAAATGAGCCTCAAAATAGACAATTACTTGCCATTTGTTGTAGTTAATAATATTAGTATTATTATTACTATAAATGTGTATTATTATGTTTTATTTGTATGATGATAAAAGTTGCAATTAAAAACTGCATATTTGTTTTGTTTTGTTTTTTGTATTTTATTATTATTATTATAATTTGAAAATTGCTGCGGCTAACTTGTTGCTGCGGTTTATATATATGTATATATAATAGTATATATATATATATATATATATATATATATATATATATATATATATATATATATATATGTGTGTGTGTGTGTGTATGTACACATATATAGATATTCTTTTAATCGGGCACGAGTTTGATATGTTTTCAATTGTTTTCTTTTTAAATGTTATTCATTTCACTTGTTGTCGCTGCTGTTGCAACATTTGTGTTTCTTATTGATATTTTCAATATTCAATATCAATTTGTTCTACTTATATGGCTATGCATGTAAATCTGTGTTTCTGTGTATATGTATATGTATCTGTATATGTATATGTATGTGTGGGCTTGTATATATGTCAGAGTATATGGTATATATATGTATGTAGATTGAAAATGATATAAACAAATTTACAGCATCTTCCATAGCAAATATTGAGAAAGCCTTCTCTGTTATAGTTCATATCATATTAGAGCTTAGTTTGTTAAGTTTATAACCATAATATATATGTTTGTTATATATATATGTATATATATATGCTATTGTTGCTGTTTATTATGTATTAACTTGTATAGTTGTTGCAAAAATTTCACTAATTTAAAATTCGTTTCCTTAAGGTTTATGCGCATCATTGGAAAAAAGGAAAGCAAATTAAAGAACAGAAATAAATCAATAAATGTGGAAATAAAACAAATATCTGTTGGGATTTTTGTTTAACGAACAAAATGAATTTATTATGCATAATTAATACCGTCAATTAAAAAAGGCTAAGTAAACTCTACACATAAACGCAAATACGGAAAGATAGTATATGTATATATATATATATGTAGTATATATATGAAATAGGGTATATATATGGTATACAATACATTAAATACTTAAGCATTAGTCTGGTTACAATTGAAAATTGGTTGTGGGTTGGGTATGGGGATGAGAATCGAATGGAAATAATTATAAGTATTTTCGAGAAGCGGTAAAAGAGTAAAATACAAATTCTTAATAATATAATATAATATAATAAAATACAAATTTCTTTGCCTTTATGTGTTTATATGCCGTTACATATATATGTAAATAGTGTTTAATCTATTACTAATTGCCCCTAGACACAGTTAGAACTCATATTCTTTTATTCTTATTATTTTTGTTTCTTTTGGTAACTGCTTTGCCTTTTTATGCTTACATTGTCAAAAAATGTTAAAAACCACATCAAAACATATCGCTTATCGTTTTTATATAAGTTTATCTTTAGCTTATTTCTTGTATAAGTTTTTTTTGCTTTGTTCTATCTGGTAAATCTTTCATCTTGCTGATATGTATCTGTTATACTTGTATGTAGTTTTTTCTTTCATGTTCATTTTCATTTTCATTTTCGTTTTTGTGTTTTTGTTTTTGTTTTTCTTCTTCCAAAAATGTATTCATATATTCATATAATGTTCCCATAATTCATATTGTTTAGTTTTTATCGTTTACAAACTAGTTTCATTATGCTTTATAGATATTTCGGAATGAAAGTATTTGCACTTTCACTATGTTATCTTTGCTGATGATATCGTCTCGAAATGTAGTTTAGGATCATGTCTGGAAATAGGCCGAAAGGCGGCTAATGTGTCCTTTGCTTTTTGCATTGCATTTGGTTATTTAGTTACTAGACGGGAATATGCATTTTGATGAGTTCAGAATGCCACATTCACACTGACAGAGAATCACACTCACACACCCGCACACACACACACACACACACACGCGCACACACGCAAAAAGATGTATGCAGATAATTAGATAGCATTTTCATTGCTTTTCTTTGCATACTTTCAGGCGTTCGCTGCTAAATGTTTAAAATTAATTTCGAAAATATTTGCATTACTCATTACACAGCTGCTATTCCATTTGGGTAACTTTTCTCATACTTTTTAATGCTTATTTGTAGTTGTAAATATTTTGTATTTTTTGTTTTAAAGGCGCAATTTTATGATATGCATTAGTTAATAATATAATTTAATTATTTCTTTACTGCTTTGCTTATATCTATATCTTCATAATGTGTGTGTGTGTGTGTGTCTGTCTGTGTATGTGTTTGTGTGAGCCTGTGTGAGTGAGACTGACTGACTGATTAATGACAATGATGTTTGATGAGGTTAATGAGTTCGCAGGCAAGAGGAAAGCAAGAAATGTAATTGGACGGAATATGCTTTGCAATTCGACTAAAGTCAATTGAAATTAAAACAAATTCTTTAAATTATTTAAACATAGTAATTGTAAGTAATACATTTAAAATCCAAGACCAATGCAATTAGAATGCCAATTATTATTATAACATATTTTCTCATATTTTTTTTTCATCTTTCAAATATGCCTTTGGTATGTCTAGTTTTTTCTTAACTAATTATTAAATATGTTTTTTTTGTTTTAACAAATTGTGGGGAATGGTTAACGTAAATAGGTTATTTAGTAAGGACAACTTTGGTAATTTAATTTAATATATTAAATAATATTTAATAATATTTATGCTTAAAGTTTAAACAATGCCAAGAGAAAAATGTAATTACTTAAAATCATGACAAATTATACTGGATGAAAACTCAAGGAAAGTAAATGAAATTTTCAAGTTCTTGTTGCTGTTGTAATTAGCTACTTAAACGCCTATATGTCTTGCCCTTCTTTAGTGTTTTTAATAGTTGTTTTAGCCATTAACTTTAACATTGCTTTAGCATAAGTGTACTTGTAGTTCGTCTCGCTTAGTTACAATTAACGTAATTGGTTTCCACAATTTGTTGATGTTGTAGTTGTAGTTGTAATTGTTGTTGTTGCTGTTGCTGTTGCTGCTACATAAGATGATATGTTACCGATTTCATATACTAGAGCCCATCTATAGAAGTTGTTGCTGTTGTTTGTGTTGTTTGTCAATCTGCCTAGATCTACGACCTGTATAAATACCTCCTCCCCCGTCATGTTCGTTGGTTTCATTTTTGTTTTTTTTTTTTTAGCAAGAAAAATGTGAGTGTTGATTGTTCTAGCATTATTTTGTAATTCTCTGAAAAGTTCGATAGGAATTCTGTTGGGGTAAGTCGAGAGTTTCCTTTTTTCTATTTTGTGTTTAGTCTTTTGGGGCGAGAGTTTCAGAATTCCGAATTCATTCTGAGCAGACCATCTAAGTTTTTGGGCGGAAAGTGTGTTGAGAGTGTTTGAATTGTAATTGGAACCAGCTATGGTTCGATTTAGTTTAAGATCATTATGTTATATTGTTTGTATTACGAGTGTTTAACAGAGCAACTCGAGCTTAATGCCGCCTCGAATGCACAATTAATTTATAAGTACGTTTTATTATAACAAATAAATTTCGAAACCAGCTTTCAGTTAAATTTCACTTTGATGATGACGTCGACTAGTTATCGTTGTTGATGTTCTTACAAATTGTTTCTTTCCATCTTTAAATAACACTTTAAAATTGTATTTTCTAGATACAATATACATTAATTTTATGCAAATATACATACATACAGATAGATGCATTACATTTAGGTTTCTCATGGGTTTCCTTCTTGTATTTTTGTCTTTTTTTTTATATTTGTTTGTTTGTTTTAATTATTATAATTCTAGAAAGAGAGCTATTTAAAGGGCACATTCGGTTAAGCTATAATTATATTTCTTTTCTTTTTTTTTGGATTGTTTTTATTTTTGTTTTTTTTTTTTTGGTTTTAAATTTAAATTTGTTTTTCATGTTTATTTTCAAATATGTTATTCCCTTAACTTGTTATTATGCACTTGAAAATAATGTGAAAACTTGATTAAAATGTCTCAATTCCATTTCATGAAAACAATTGAAAGAAATACGCAATTCAAACAAATCCCAAATTGGAAAATCAACGAAACAATCATAGTTAAAAATCCTTCAAAAACGTTTAGCAGCTTTTTAACTATATATATATATATATATATATATATATATATATATATTTATTGGATATATATATATCTGTTGGGGCATATCAACTGTCTTTAGGTTTGGTTCTCTCATTCTCTATTTCTGATCTATCGTTTTTCTTTGTATATTTTACTACAAGTTTCCTTTTGCTGCCTTTTCTTTTGGGTATTCCTACAATTTTCATCGGCCTGTCAAAAATTTCACTAAACTGGGTTAGGCTTGCCATATAAATTAATATATCGTATATATATATATATATACTTGTATTTTTTTTTGCATTTTTTAAATATTTTTTATACTACAACTAAAGTTTTTTTTTTATTTTTTATTTATTTTTTTTTTGTTTTTTGTCTTTATTGCATGCATCCGTTACATGCGAAGCTTCTTTTTGCTCTATGCTGGCCGCGTGGGGGAGACGCGTTCAAACTCAAAATATATGGACCGTGGACCCTGCTGCACCGCTGTGCTGCACCACCAATCAGGCAGCAATGTGTGTTGCTGGCAGCACATACGAGTAGATGTGGTGATGCTGCTGCTGTTGCTGCTGCTGCTGCGGCTGAAACTGATGTTGATGCTGCGTCAGTTGGTGGTGATGATGGTGCTGTTGATGGTAGTGGGGCAGCGGCGTTGGTGGTGCATTGGCGCTGCCGGGTCAGGTCGCCGTCGGCGTCATCAAGAACTGCTGCTGCTGATGATGCTGATGATGATGATGATGATGATGCGATTGGTGGCTCTGATGATAGTGTTGATGGTGCGACTGCGGCTGGTGGTGTGCCTGCTGCTGCTGCTGTTGTTGTTGTTGTTGCTGTTGTTGCTGCTGGTGCTGCTGCTGCTGTTGTTGCTGCTGCATTTCACGCTCTAATTTCTTAGCGAGCAAATCATGCCTTGATTCCATACCCGCTCCTCTGTAAGTAAGTTAGTAGAACAGTTGCTGGTTTTAGTGGCTTTCAAGATGATTTTGACACACACTCGCGATTTGTATTTTTGGCAGGGCGGTGCAATTGTGATTAGTTGTTAAAGCGCGCTACTCTCTACTTCAATATCTCCCGCATGCATTCCCCTGGGCTTCAAACCACACATGACCTTTGCCCGACATTTTATAGCTGACCCCACATAAGAATCATGCTTTATGTGTAAACAGCATGCAAAAAACTTTCCTATGCAAAAGCCCCCAAAAGGAATCCCCCTACGTTTCCCTTCCTATCCTATGTGTGCAATTTACGCCCAGCGACGGCCACAGAACTTTTTACGACTCCTCCGCAGCCTGAGCCTCTTCCCCCTCCTTTTGGCAAGAGCATGTAAACGATTTAAATTGATTTCGTACAAGCAATCAAATGCAAACAGCAAATACACTTAAAATGTACTTGAACAATTTATTATCAAAGTTTTTACAGCCAAAGCCTGCATACTCCTGCAAATTTTCGAGTTGAGAATAATCATTATTCGATTTGAAATTGATTAGTGGAATACAGTTTGCCGTGAAGTCTGGCCGCAACATTTATTACTACGCATTACTGTTGCTCTCCTCAAAGTCTATCTCTTTTCAAAAACTTCAATAGCACTTCAAATATGCTCGGCATTTAAGAAAGTGTGTAACATTTGAACACAGAAAAAATAATATGTAAATTTCATTTAATTACCCACTTCGACAGACATAATTTGCATTCATTCTTTCACTTCTTTTACGTTATTCTTGGTTAAATTAATGCTTTTTTATAGCCTACGGTGTCTGTTGCTCTGTGAAGTATTTAACTTTGATATGTCATTCTTGGTCTTATCACATTTGGTCATCCTCATTGACAGCAGTAAATAGATACACATACATTGAATGGTTTCAAAGAATTAAATTCTATTTTCATCCCACAAAAACTATTGTAAGCTGTTGCAATAATTTTAATAGTTATATACACCCCCCGCAGACACACTAAACCTAAAGCATAATAAGAAAAAGAATAGAAAATTGCAGGCTGTAGCAAACGAAAATAAAAGAAAAGGAAAGAAAATGAAAATTGCGTTCTAGTTTACCGTCTAGCGATTTCTGCTACTGTGCCTGCTCCCCCTCCTCAAATCATTTGGCATCCTATGAGCAGCACATGATTGTGGGCGTGGCATACGTTCTGTTTTGCATTTTTTATATTTAAATTCTCTGCTACTTTTTTCTCTCTGCTGTATGCACTATTGTTGGTTCTTTTTTGCTGTTGTTGCTAGTGTTGCTGTTTGTGATCGTCGGTAGCGTCTCTTTTTGTTGCACGAACATTGAAAAAATAAATTTATGTGGTCTTTTCGCATTTTAAATACGTGCAGCAGCAGTCCACACACTCGCACACACATTGCTCTGAGTCGGGAAAAAATGTGCTGCTCTTTCTGTTTTTTTTTTTGACTAAACGGAAGTTTGCACTTAAAACTCTATGGAGACTGAGTTGGGTTACCACATTAAATCTACAGACATGTGTGTGTGTGTGTGTGTTTTATGTGTGATGTGTGTGTGTATGCATGAATCGTAAAGTCAAGTGCTATAAGACGACCATAAATTGCTGTAGTTGCTGCTGTGACTGTTGCTACTGCAGAGAATGTGCTGTGTGTGTGTGTGTAACCAACTGTATCTGTGTGTAAGGTGTGTGCTTGGCGGGTGTGTGGTGAGTGTGTTCTGCCCACATTTGTTTGCTATAATTTGTATTTAAATGCCTGCCTGCTTTAAAATTTAGCTGCTGTTGTTGTAATGCTGCTGCTGCTGCTGCTGCTCTTGCGTCTGTTGTTGTTGTTGTTGCTGTTGCGGCTGCTGTCATGCAAAGTAAACGAGCCGAGCTAAACAATAACAATTTGCAATTTCATAAATAGTTAATGGGTTGCTTTTTTCGGCCAAATAAAGTATGTACGTGTATGTGTGTATGTGTGTATGTGTGTAGGTAGCGTGCATACAATTTACTTATGATACATGTGCTTGGGGTTAAGCTTGAAGGTTGTGTAACTTATGGGCTGAACCCTTTGTGTGAGTTTGCCTGCTCATTTAATATTTATAATGCTTAGAGCGGTATGCGAATGGGTTAACAAAATGCTGAGCGATTTCAGTGAGAGAGTGAGAGTGAGATTGGGATGCAGCAGAGAGAGAGATAGATAGATACAGTGTGAGCGAAAGCGAGATAGCGGGGAACTACTTCTATTTACATAGAGGTTTCATTGAGTTTTGTTATTGTTTTCTTATTATCGTATACATACGTCTCTAAAGAGATGATTTTGGTGGTGCTGATTTGGATGAAGTTGGTGGTGCTGTAGTGAGTTAACAACAACGCTAGTGGTGCTGGTGGTGCAACCAGTTGGCGCCTGTTGCAATTGCTGCAGTTGATGTTGCTGTTGTAGTTGATATTGATGATGTTGTTGGTGCTGCTGAAGCTGAATATGCTGCTGCTGTTGCAGTTGTTGTTGCTGCTGCTGTTGTTGTTGTGCATTTGGTATTGTGGTAAGTGGTGCTGGTGTTGTGGTGCTCAATGGTGGTGCGGTTAAGAGCATACTGGTATTATTAATATGACCCAGATGCGGTGGCGGCGGTGGTGGTAGTTCCAAGCCGCCATTCAAAATGAACAGCTGCTGATGTTGGGTTGCTGTTGGTGGTGGTGGAGCTGCTGCTGCGGCTGCTACTGCTGCGTTTGTCACAGTCTTGTTGCAGCTACTAATCAGCGGCATCGTCACTTCATTCAGCATCTTCGTCTTGGCATACTCAATGCGGATGGAGCCGCGATCGGAGCTGAGCAGATACTTGCCCTGCAATTGTTGCATTGCTTGGGCTGCGCTTGTGGCATCTTTGAACTCGATGAATGCCACCGGATGTTGCTGCTGCTGTGGCTGGCCAATGTTGTTGTTGCTGCAGCTTGTTGCAGTTGCTGTGCCTGTTGCATTTGCAGTTGCAGTTGCAGTTGTAGTTGCAGTTGCAGTTGCAGTGAGGAAGGTTGAAGTTGGTGGTGAAGAAGTCAGAGTTGAAGACAAAGTTGGAGGCATAGAAGTTGTGATATTGTGCGTACCTTTTGTGTGCATTCGTAGGCGACAAAAGCCAGGCATACTGTGCATATATATATATATTGATAACATATTTTTGCGATATATACGATATATACGATATTTATATATATATATTGGAGTATATAAGTAGTCGGTTATCGATTATCGTTATTCATGTATAATACAATTGGTGATTGGGCAACAAACGAACCAAAGAGAGAACGCAAAAAGTTATCGATTAGTTTTAGTATATCGAGAAATACAAATTATGGTGCAATATTAGGTGGTTGAGTAGTAAGTGAGTAAGTGAGGTGTGAATGCTGAATGCTGAATGCTGAATGGTGAAAGGTGACTGGTGGCTTCCGTGGTGGTCTTGGTGCAGTTTTTTCGCTCAACAACTCAAACTTCTTACTTGTATATGTTTTGCTTTGTGTGATTTTGTGAGTTTGTGTATTATCGGTAATCGATATTGCGGCTATTGCCTTCGATATTGATCAATCATTTGTCATTTACCTAGAGAACACCTCCTTGAGCTCGTGCTCGGACACAAACTGGCCCAAATTGGCCACGAACAGCGTGGAGCAGGGCGCATTGGCGGCTATCTGTGGATTGGCCGGGTGTGTAGCGTTGTTGGTGGAGCCGGCGGGGCTTGCCAACGCGGGACTGGATAAAAAATGATGATGTGAGGCAGCCGCAGCAGCGGCCGCGGCAGCTGCAGCAGCAGCGCCCTGTGGTGCCGCACCGGCAGCACCACCCCCGCCAGCGGCAGCCGCAGCCATGTGCGCCATTGCCGCTTGGCTGGGATGTAAAGCGGTAGCAGTTGTCTGATGATGTGGCATTGTTATTTGAGTCTGCAACATGAACAGAATTAAGAGCAGAGGGGGGGAGAAAGAAGTGAGTTACTAAATTGTTGTTGTTGTAGCTATTAACTGTTGTTGTAGCTATTAACTGTTGCTGTTGCTGTTGCTGTTGCTGTTACTGTACTCACTTGATGCATAGGCTGCTCCATTACTTTGTCTGTATTTAGTCAGAGATAGGAGCGAACGGGCACCTGCGGATGCAGTGCCGGATGCACAAGTGTTGCATGCTGCAAGGCAGCCGCACCGGGCAGCTCAGCGGCAGCGGCGGCCGAATACGCTAACGGATGATGCCATAGCTCGGGTCCGCCCGGAAAGAAAGGCCCGCCCAGATCTAAAAGAATTGAGTAAACAAATTGAAGAGAAAAATTACGAGAATTCAGTTGAGCGCCAGTTATTATTGTTGTTCTTATTGTTGTTGTTGTTGTTGTTGTTTTTGTTTTTATCTTCATTTACACTTTGTTGTTGTTTGTATTCAATTGTGAGTGGGTGAACAACAGAAAGTTGTATTTAACAAAATGAAATGCTTTGAAAATATTCATAGGTATTCATAGGTAAAAATTGTTTGAGTATATATCGAGTTCGTTGCCTAAGTCTTTCGTTTTGCCAGGAGATGGAAATCAAATTTGGAGATCAATTGAATTGAATTAATTTGAACTAAGTTAAAGAGAATCCTCAAAGCATTGTGAGTGAAATTTCAGCTTGCAGAATATACTGATGCAAATAGATAGAACTTTCAAAGATTTCTCTTAAATTTTATATTATGTTTTTTAACAAGATTTCCAACTCGCAAAGTCAGCAATTTGGAATTTCTGTATCTCACTGTGTGTGTGTATGTGTGTGTGTGTGTGTACTATGTGTGGCTGTGTTTACTAGTGTGTGGTTCAAACAGAGTGTTACAGTGATCGAAGGTGCGTACATAATATCATTGGAGTTCTTGTTGCTGTTGTTGTTGTTGTTGTATTTGTTGTTGAATTGTTGCTGTAACCTATGTAAATATTTATAGCGAAATTTAGTTCGGGCGTACGATAATAGATATTACATTTGATATATACGAGATATATATAAGTATATATAGAATAGAGAGTTGTGCATTTTGAAGCAAATTTCAACTGTTCAATTGTTGGATTCTTCTCGTGTATATATATATATATGTGTGTGTGTGTGTGTGTGTGAATAGTCATTAGAGTTAGGAGGTGCGCTAGTACGCTTCCGGTACGATAGCTCAATAGAGTTTCTCTTTTATTTTTTAGTTTGTTTTATTAAACTATTAACTACATACATAAAACCAAAAAAAAAAAAGTAGCAGCTGCTTTTTTAATTGTTTTGTTTTTTCGTTTTTTTCGTTTATTTTTTTTACTTACGTCCAGTGAGTGGGTGCATCAATGCAGGATGTGAGGCTGTTGTCGCAGTATTGGGCTGTGGTTTGGGTTTGCTCACTTTCGTGTTACTCTTGGCGAATTCCAAGCGAATTGTTTGGGGCATATCGGGATCGAAGCGTACACCCTGCTGTAAATGATCAAATCAAAATACAGCGGTTTGTATTTTCTATTTTTTCTATTCTTTTTCAAAACATTTTTCAAAATAATAAAAAGTGTATTTTGGAATTTGATTTCATATTTCTTGTAAAGGAGAAATTCTATTTTTCGTTATTTATTTCTATCTGGTTTCTATCGATTTTATTTCTTGCAACAATTCGCCAAAAATAATTTTGAATGTCGCATTTGCATGTGTTGAGAGAGAGAGAGATAGAAGAGTTATCTCTTTGTTTCTCTCATTTTCAAATTGGATATGCAAAAACCAAATTGCATCTTTGCTTACAGAACGCTGAGAGTTTGAGTGGCCTTTGAGTGGTTTTGGCACTTGAAGTCTTTCTTGATTCAGATATGAACGGATTACGGAGAGGAACTAGTTCAATTTGTGAGTGTGTGGGTGTGTGAGTATGCAGAAAAGCAAAAGAGATGAACAGCAACTGCATAGGAAGAGCACCTATGAGTAGGGGTCATTGAGGGGTCATACAAGATATTGTTGTTGTTGTAGTTGGTGCTAGTAGAGAAGGGGTGCCTAGAGGAGGGTCTTGAACATGCACCAGCCATAATTAACTGTGGACTAGAGTTGCCAGGCTTCCGTTTTATAATAGAGTTCATAATTGTTGGTGCTTCATTGCCTCATTGCTGTTGCTAAAGATGAGTGTAAAATGTGATGAGTGTTTATAAATGTGTGTGTGTGTGTTTTTCTGTATGTGGTTGTATGAAACAGAGTCAGAGAGAAAGAGAGTAGATATCTGTGAGCGAGATGCAATACCAAAAAACAATAAGATAGACAAATCAATAAGGATAGACTTAAACATAAATGCGGTGAAGGTTCTTTCAAAATGCAAGCACTTGTGAGAGTACATCTTATTGTCGTAGTTGTTGTTCTTGTGGTTGTTGTTGTTGCTGTGGTTTTCATTTTGAGATACAATTTTTGTTTTGAAGGGCCTATCATAGCTAACGCTCAGTGTAAGCCAGGCAATAGGTACAAGTACGAATACGAGTTTTGGATCTTAATTAGTGCTTCATAATCTAAGTGTCAAAGTTGTTTTGGTACTCCAAACAATTTGCTATAGATTTATATATAGATATATTTTCGTTTGGGAGGGTTTTTGCTAAGAATTGTTGGTGTTGTTGTTCATAGATTTTATTTGGTTAACAATTGTATAAATTATATTAGACATCGTTGTAGAAGTTTAGAAACTATCAGTATATGTTACCTGTAGATCCTGTTTAGCTGCCTCGGCACCGGCTCTTGTATGGAATGTCACAAAACCAACGGGCTATTGTCGAAGTTAAAACATATTTCGAGTAAAAAACAATAATTCAATGTATTTCTCATATGCTACATTCACTTACCGATGCTGTTTTGCCATTTTTGCTAGTTACTTTTAGTAGAGATCCTTCGTAGCCCTGAAAAACGAAAATCGATTAAGGTTGAATACGATTTAATTGTTGTGTATTCTATAAATTGAATTATTAAGCTATTTAACTCGTTCTTACTGCCTAAGTATAGTCTTAGGTATTCAAGAATATTATATTATATTATAATATACGCAAGAATATGTTATATTACTATCATTTTGCCTAAAACTTATTGTTACTGAAAGATATCAGTTTGAAAAATGAGAATTCGCTTCTCGGCATCTCTTATTTAATATTAATGAGCAATTCTTTCTTATCTTATTTGAGAACTCATTATAAACTTGAGCTAGCCAGCTCACATCATCAGTGCTGTCATCACTGAGAACAATGTGCAGCCCTTTCTGAAGTGCACACAACTATGCTTATACTTTAATCAGTCTATTAAGTTCAATTGAAATGACCTTAATAGCTAAATTCTTTTGTTTAAATTGTGTTGATAGTCCTAGATACGGTTAACTCACCTCATAGGCTCTGAATAGCAAATAGAGCTCACGTGGCTTGGCATCCATTGGCAAACCACTGACGAACAATGTGCGTACCTGCAAGAAAGAGAAGCCGTTACAGAGAATTAGAAAGAGATAGATAACAGGATTAAACAAATCTGCGTATAGATTTAACCTGGTTTTTCTCTTGGCGAGAAACCAATTTCCTATGATTGCGTAATTAAGTCAAAGCTGTCACGTCCTCAGGCCGGATTCAAAACTGAACTCGAAACCTTCAGCGTCAATGTTGAATGTGTCAAATATTTAAATTCGCAGCCGCTCTAAGCCCAAAAGTTCATGACACATACATAGATACACATGTGTGTGTGTGTGTGTGTGTGTGTAGTGATAATGTAACCAAATGGAATAAGCGCCATAAACGCTGAATTCATTAAGCGAACGACGTGACACAGTGCCACAGTAGACATTAAAGAGGAGATGGAAATGGAGATGGAGTTGGCTGGAATAGGGATCGGGTGGTTGGTGGCTGGGGGGGTGGTGCTAATGAGCCTTGGCGCCCGTTTTTTGCTCTTTTCTCTGTTGTATTTTTAACACCTAGGCAAAGCAGCTTGCGAAGGGACCAAGCTGTGCCAGCTGTGAGCTGTTTTGGTTCTGGTTAGCTTATTTCGACATTTTTTGTGATACCCGCACCAGTAAAATAGTTTCAGGGTATATGCACCTGTACACAGGAGGGCAAAGAAGAAATACGAATATTATTCCAGCTATGAGAAACCCTTCAATCCAATTGGGATTGCTAATCAGTAATTGGCTACTGTTGTGGATCGAACCTTATGCCTGACTAGTCTGAGCACAAGTGCATGGTACGGGTATATCACAGTCGAGTACGAGGCTTGCTGGCAGTCTCCTGCTTTGCCATTTAGGGACTCCCTCTGCGCAGAGTGACAGATGTGTAAACTGAGTCCATGTAGAGGTGTGTGTGACGGTGGGTTAAAATTAAAACGTGTTCTATCGTGTAATCTAGCTATTGTTATCCAGTTGAGGGGAAGCAGCTGTGCAGAAATAGCTCAACATGTTGCAGCATGCCACACACATGACTACAAAGTTCTCTGTAGTCGAGGAATTGATGCGCGTGGGCTTTAAAAACGTCCAGCCGCAATTTACAAATTAATTAACTCACTCAAGTGCCGGGCAACGATGATAATAAAAAAAATACAAAAAAAAAACAACAGAAAATGTTGAAGAATAAAATCCTTTGACGTAGTTGACGCTGCCAAAAAGGATCTGCAGTTCACGCTCAGTTAAATAGCAATTAAAATTAATTTTTGCGCAGTCTGCGGTTGCAAGTTGGCTACGTCTCCGGCTTTTGGGGTCCACTAATTGGACGGGTAATGAGCTAAACTTCTCCCGTCCCAAGCAAATGAAAATCAACAGCAAAAAATGAAATAATATAAAAATTATCAAAACAATTGAGTCAGCCAAACTAATTAGAAGCGACAGCAATCCAAAGTATTGCCACACAACCACACAACCGCCCAAGCAATCAACAAACAATTCATGTTGCAAATGGCATTGAAATGCAATTATTATACTTTCGCAATAAACGGAGATGTGAGTTCTACCACAAATTGATGGCATGTCTCGGTGCATAAATGTGTCAAGAGCAAACAGGCAATGGGCAAGGAAATGCAACTGCTGGAGAAACTAGACGCTGACCTGCACAGTGGTGCAGCTCGCTTCAAATGGAGTGAGTGTGTAATCTGAGAGAATAGGCAAAATAGTAATGACAATAGAAAATTTGAAAGATAATAGCTATCGATTGCAATTTCAGATGATTGTCGCATTTATTGTATACAATTTATTAATTGTATTTTATAATACATTTAAAAGTCATTGTTGTTATTTTTCTTAGACTATTTTAATGCAATTTTAATTCCTCTGCGGATTAAGGATAACATTGATCAAATAAGCATAACTTATTTTTACAGATTAACAAAGAAATACATTTAACTAATTGAATTTCTTACATACTTTAACTTTTCTATATTATGATTATTTTACAATTATTTAGTTCACTTTGAGTTTTGTTTTATGTTTTGAGAGTACAACAAATTGTTTGGGGCCAACTGTGGCCATTGTAGCCGGTAACCACAAAAGTCAGTTTGCCTGGCCAAATCAGGCATTGACGTGGCTAAGAGAGTTACTAACCTCTTGACTTGTTTTGTTTGCCTTGTACTTTGGCCACTGCGGAAATACATTCCACATACTGGCAAGCACTGCTCCTCTTCAGTTTGCCTCCCCCCTTTTCCCACACACCTCCCCACATTTTCTCATATTGCAGTTGATGTTGTGTGGGTGGTTTATGTTTGTGTGTTGCGTGTGTGGGTCTGTGGGTTTGTGGGTTTGTGTGTTTGCGGTATCTGGCTAACTTTGGTTGCCAAATTCCATTTAAATACAGCAAAATGTCATTTGGGTTGCATTTGGTTTCTCTTCTTGTTGCTGCTCAACCTTGCAACTTGGCTGCCTCGTTGCTTGGCAATGATTTGGTTACTGCAACTCCCCTTCGACTCAGACTACTGCACTCTCTGACTGTCTACATGTGTGTGTGTATGTGTGTGTGTGTGTTTGTGTGTGTCTGTGCTTCGTTTTGCGGTTACTGAGCTGCTGCCATGATTGCCAACTTGTAGTAACTTTGGCTCCTCCTTTTTGACGCAATACGCTTCCCTTCGCATGCTGCTGTTCTGCCGTGGAGTTTATTTGTTTCCCATTTGTTTATAATTATGAACATGTGAAGATCTTATGGATTTACTTCAATAAATATGTGTTAAATCGAATTTCATATACAAATACAAGGCATTCGCATTGTAGCATTGTAGCATCCACTTGTCCAAGCCACAAGCCCTGGTCGTTGGCCTTGTGTTGCCTTTTGGCCTATTGTAAATCACTCTCTAGTCAAGTGTTGACTTACAAAAATACACAAACACACACACACACACACACACACACACTCACACCCAAATCTGTTTATAAAAGCGATCATAATCGACTTCTCGAAAAGCTGTGGGCGTGTTCCGTCGAACAGGCGTCTGAGGTGAGTCTCTCGGAATTTGCTGAAAGGCGTTAAATTGCAAGCGCTTGTGAATTGTAAAACAACAGACAGAGCGACAGACAACTAGAGAGGCAAATGAAGCAAGTGAAAGATAAGGGAGACTTCAAAATACCCAGTGGTTTGTTTAGTAGTCGATACAACGGATGCTGCTTTGTTGAGCTGCCTTTGTCGAGTTCCATAACACCCATTGTATGGCATTTATAAATACAGGGTATTAAATGCACATAGCAAAAGACCGTCACAAATTGCATTGAATAGCGATTGCAAACATTTAATAAATTGTGGTTGCCGTGGTTGCTGTTGTTGCTGTTGCTGCTGTTGCTGCAGTTGCTGCGTGTCAACGCCAACATCAACAAACTCAACATTGAAACAACTTTTGCTATTGACTTTTATCGCTTGGCGGCGGCATTTGCACAAAGTGTTTGCACACATTTTTTCTATAAATTGTTGGCAATTAAAACTATTTAATATGCATTTGTGGGCACCAACAAAATCAAGATTAATAGTGCTGATAGAGCTGTAAACAAATGGAGAAGTTCAAGCAGAATACATGATGTGGAGAACGAAGAATAAAATATATGAACATATGAAATATATGAATAAAGTTTATATGCACACAGAGATATTTGATGAAAGTTTCCAATTGCGACAATTGCATTTTTAATTAACACTTTTCTAGCTAATTAAATAATTTCAAACGACAACTTGTCAGCCCATCAATGGGGTTACTACTTTGGCTTAAAAGATTCGTGAAATAATGCTTGACGCTGAGCATAAATTGAACTTAAATCTTAGCTTGGCTTACATTGTTGCAAAAACCTGCTAACTGGCGCTTAGCACACGACTTCGTCGCCCAGGCCGCCCAGGCCGCCCACGCCCCCCAAGCCGCCTCCAACCTAAAGCCAATTAAGTCGAGCGTCGAGTCAACTAAATGCCGTCGGCTGCCAACTTGACTGCAGTTGGTTTTTGTTGTTGTTGCTGTTGTTGTTGTTGTTTTTGTTATTTTTGTTGCAGCTGCCGTTGTGATTGTGATTGTGATTGTTATTGTTATTCTTGTTGTTGTTATGTTAGCTGCTTGTTTATTTAGTTTTTGAATTGTTTTTGCCAGCTTTGCTTCTCTCACTCTCCCTCCTTCTGTCTCTCTCTCTCTCTCTCTCTCTCTCTCTCTCTCTGTGTTTTCTCTCATTAGACTCTGAACTAAAAGTTCAAAGTCTATTAGGTTTGACGAAGGCGAAATGTGCGTAACAGGCAGAAGGAGGCGTGGCAGACCCTATAAAGTATATATATTCTTGATCAGCATCAACAGCCGAGACGATATAGCCATGTCCGTCTGTCCGTCTGTCCGTCTGTATGAAATATATTTGGTGACAACACGTGTATTGTTTGCAGGCAGATCAAGTTTGTTTTAGATTTTTGCCACGCCCCCTTCCGCCCCCGCAAATCGAAAAAAACGTATAACTGAAGCTACCGACTTTAGATTTAATTCAGATTTGGCACATATGGAGAATGTCCTTTTCCGGACGTTTTCTGAAGATTTCAGCACGATCGGATCATAAACATAGAAGATATTAAAGAATGAATGATCACCAGATTCATGGCAGCTGTGCGGCCAAAATTGCTTTAGCTAGAACAACAACAACCAGAAACGCCGCAAAGGCGCGAGTTCGAATCCCACTGCTGACAATTCCAAATTACATTTTTTAATTATTATAAATTAATTACTTTTATTTTATATATACATATAATATTAATTTTGCCTTATTTGTCAGAAAATGTTAAGAATTTAAAAGAAAGCAATAACCAAATTTCGTTAGAAATTCGTATACATATACATATGTATATATATGACAAATGCAAAAACTCGTGCTGTATATGTATTGACGTTGCCGACTGCGCAGTATGTAAGGCGGTGGCTCAAGCTGTAGGACGTACGATTTGCGTGTAAGAGGTCTGCGGTTCGAATCTCGGTGCATCCCAAACAAAATTTTAATGTTTTTAAAATTTTATAAAAGCAATATATATGCACAAGACGCGTTTTTAACCACCAATTGATTTGTCAGCATAGTTTTCATAATAAGCATCTCAGTAAAAACAGACGCGCGCTGTACAGTTACAGTTATACGTGTATACACAGCAACGCGCAAAAAAAGTAACGGTTGTTTGTTTTCCCTTTCGCTCTTGCGCGTTCACTCACTATTGCTGCTCTCTTCCAAGAACGAACGATAATGAGTTGAACATTGCTTAAGATTAATTTGGCTTTAAATTAGTTTTATATTTGCTTTATTTTTTTTGCTTTCCCCGATTAGTTCAGAGTCTACCACAGACGTTGTACGACTGTAGCTGCCTGACTTGTTTTCTTTCTATCAGGCGAATCTTTAAGTGCAACAAAAAGCAAAAGAAAGAAATGCAGCAGCTCCCTGGGGCTGCCAACTGCGGACTGCGGACTGCGAACTGTAAGCAGAAGCTTGTGTTGCAGCTTTGTTGCGACAATTGTTTATTGCCTCACCATGCCCCAAAGGCTGACACGGCGGGAGCATATTAACTAGATACGCTTGCAGCTAAAAGCAAAAGGTCAGTTGGCTATATGAAAAAAAAAATACTACATTTGAAATTCTATTTAAAGTCATAATAAGTTGTGACTACTGTCTGCTGCAACATTAGCATGAACAATTATTTGCTACTGCAGGCAAACCCAGATCTCAGCTCAAGTCCTGCAGCATCGCATTCTAAAGGAGCGAGAGCAACATTTTCACTTCAAACTGAATAGAAAAGGTATTGATTGCAGTTTGATGTAGACTTGAAAACTTTTAGAAGTCAGTGTAGCATGTATTGGCAGTCTAAGAACTGTCTACAAATGTTTGTCATTGCTTAAAGTTTGCGGGTGTGTGTGGCATGCCACATAGAGCTGCAACTAAATGAGTAAAGCAAATGAATGAATGCTGCTTGAGGCTGAAACTCGTGTTGCAATTGTGGCTGCTGTTGTTCTTGATGCTGCTGTTGTTGTGGCTCATGTTGCTCTTGTTATTGTTGTTGTTTGTGTTGTTGCTGCTGCTGTTGTTGTTGTTGTTATTGTTGCCTGGTGTTTTGCCGCATTTTGCATACAAAATGATGCTGGCAATTGTGAAAACGGGACTCGGGATGCATTGCAGCAATAGACAATTGCAGTTGTGCTTTGGCAGCAGCAACAGCACAACAGCAGCAGCAGCAACAGCAACAGCAACAATAGCAATCACAATGTTGGCCAACTTCTTTTTGGTTTAAATGAAACGTTTTGTTTGCATTTTGCGCCTTTCGTTGCTACTTTCTTTTGGCTCTTTCACTTTATTGTTGGTGCTCTTGTTGCTGCTGTTGTTGTTGTTGCTGTTGTTTTGCTGTCCGTTTGGCATTTGGCTCACGCGCGCAGCAACCAACCTCAGTCAGCCACGCCCCCTCTGCCCGACACGGCACATGGCCCACATTGTAGCGGCCAACGCTCAATTAAACCTCTTTGGCCTCCGCGGTGCATTGCTGGCATTGCTGTGTAATCTCTCTCTTGGCTGAGGCCATCCTTGTTGTTGTAGTTGCTGATGCTGTTGTTGTTGCTGTTGCTGCGGCTGCTGTTGTTGTTTGCTTTTAATTTTTTATTCGTTGTTGTGGTTTTTTCTTTTAGATTTTGCAGCCATTGTTCGCGCGTGTTTTGCTTTGCTCCTTTGGCTGATCCTTGCAGTTTATTTGCGTTGTTATCTGTGTTGCAGCCACGACAGCAACAGCAACAGCAACAGCAACAACAACAGCAATAGACACGACAGCAGCAATTGTACAGGTAATTAGCGCTTTTCTTGTCGCCTGGTCGCATTTGATTAAAGACTTCTTCCCGCCCACATGGCCAAGCACTTTCTCAAATCGCTTAATAAGCCGCCCTCCAGCAACAGCAACAACAGCAGCAGCTGGAGCAGCAACAAATAGAGTAGCAACTACAGCTACAAAAAAAAACAGCTAAAGCTAATATTTTAATTGCTAAGCAAATAACCGTCAGGTATCACACACACACACACACACACA